>JBCNJP010000027.1:27131760-27160355 GCA_039602395.1 Deinandra increscens subsp. villosa | reverse complement strand
CGGGAATTGCGGTGAGGTTGAACAGACTTTGGTATTTCCGCCAAATCCGCAGCTCCCAAAGCCGGAGGCACCTCCAGGAGTTCTCATCGTTTACACCGAGCCGGCGGAGAAACCGAAATCGCCTCTTCCGTCGATTAAACGATCGAACTCCTCGCCTGAAAGTGCCGTACAGATACCGGCGATTGGGAGGTTTTTTCGAGAGAAGAGTAACAGCTTATCGGCGGCGATCACAAAACGGTTATCGTTATTAACGGACGAAAACGACGACGAATCTGATAAACGGAAGGCGTCAAACGTAACGGAGTTTAATCTATCGGGACTCAAAGTGACGGTAAAACTTAAGAACGAAAACGACGAAACGGAGCAGTTCAAAGGACGAATCACCTTCTTCTCGCGATCTAACTGCCGAGACTCCACCGCCGTTCGATCGTATCTCAGGGACCGGAAATTACGCTACGTGGAGATTAATATCGACGTGTATCCAACCAGAGAGAAGGAACTGATCGAACGGACGCGAAGCTCCGCCGTGCCTCAGATATTTTTCAACGAGAAGCTCTTCGGCGGACTTGTGGCTTTGAACTCGCTGAGAAATTGCGGGTTGTTGGAGGAGAGAATGAAGGAATTGCTTTGCCGGAAGTGCCCCGACGACGCTCCCGCGCCTCCGGTGTACGGATTTGACGATCCGGAGGAGGAAACGGCCGACGAGATGGTAACCGTCGTTAGAATCCTGCGGCAGCGGTTGCCGATTCAAGACCGATTGGTCAGGATGAAGATCGTGAAGAATTGCTTCTCTGCGTCGGAGATGGTGGAGGGTTTGATCCACCAGTTTGACTGCGGGAGGAAGAAGGTACTGTGATTTTTTCATCGTTGATTCCATGCATCGCAGTCTATCATACTCTGGTGTGCTTGTTTGCTAATCCTCGTTAATTCGTTAGCGACCTTGATGATCACTAGTAGTTTGAACTTTGAAATAATATTTAATATGATCAATCTTTTCAAACTTCCGGCGGCAGTAGGAGTATTTTTTATTTGCGTAGGCCGCGAAGTACGTAATTATTGTCCACTATTGTCGTTGAACTTCAAGATCCAGAGCCTTAAAATGGCGTTGACCTAACTCTATATGTTTAATGTTTTAATCCAAACTAATTAAAAAAGACACGAGCGACAAAATCATGAAGAATTAGTTTTTAAGTTTTAACACTTGCCAAAAGTTGTTGAGAACACATTAAAATCATGTTATTTGGTTAATCTAATTGACATTTAGTAGTTTTTTTAATGTTAACTATTATACATTTGTAGCTAATGTTCAACCTGTTAAAAAGATACTCAACAAAGCAAAAAGCATAAATTTCTATGTGATTTTCATAAAATTAGTTGTGTATAACTTTAAAATAAAATCACATCCAAGATATCTCTTATGTTACTATGTTAAAAGCCAAAAGCTATGTTGATGTAGTTACTTGTACATGATGCATGAAAATATGTAAGATGGTTATGGATTAGGGAAACTTTTTTTATTAAGGGAAAATGTTTGTGGTTAGTATAAAGGACATTAAAGTCATCATTGATGACACATGGTTCACTGCCCAATTGATTCTTCTTTGTAACCAACATGAATCATGACTCCTTTGCATGCTGCCGGATCATGTGCTTTTTTGAAAATAGTACAAAACCATATAATATTATAATTTCTGTACATCTTAGTATTCAGTATATTGACTGCAAACAGACTCACATGTTCAATAAATTGTAATCCTTGACATTAGGCTATAGAGATGGGGAAGCAGCTTGCTAGAAGACACTTCATCCATCACGTTTTCGGGTAAACATCAAAATCCCCTTTTTAATGTTTCAATATTTTAGAAAAAAATATAAAACTATACATGGATGTCTTATACGTGTACCTTGTACATACAATGTATGTTTATGTATGCATTTAGGAAAAAATTCTTTAATATATTGAAATCCACATATAGTTTAGTCAGATTTGTACAATAATTCTTGTAGTTCTCACTATAGCCAAACATTATATAAAAGTAAGTCATAGTTTGAACTGAGTTTCATGTTGTCTAAGCTCACTCAAGTTTGTATCATCTGTCACAAAATTATATTACTCTGTATTGTTAAAACAAGTTGTAATTATACTTGACATGCTATTTATTTACAAAAATCTTGAACCTTTTTGTTTCGGGTTGGCATGACCTGGCCATATCAACAATGTACATAATTTTAACATGTTAAACTGTTAACAGACGTATTCAGTTTATCAACTTTGGTTAAAAAACAAGAAGGTTTAATCATGCTGCTTGTGCATACAGGGAAAATGAGTTCGAAGATGGAAACCATTTTTATCGATTTCTTGAACACGAGTCTTTCATTCCTCGATGCTATAACTTTCGGGGTTCCACGAATGATAACGAGCCAAAATCTGCTACTTTAATTAGCCAAAAGCTCGCCAAAATCATGTCAGCCGTACTTGAATCCTATGCATCTGAAGATGGCTGCCATCTTGATTATTTGGGTATCAGCAATAGCGAGGAATTCCGAAGGTATATATTTTCCAACTAACTAACTAATCACAGATGATTATATGTCTAGGTTCAAATGATTGAAGTTATTGAATTACCTCACAGATATGTAAATCTGATGCAAGAACTTCAAAGGGTAGATATATCTACACTTCCGGCTTCCGAGAGGCTTGCATTCTTTCTTAACCTACACAATGCCATGGTTATCCATGGTGTCATCAGTGTTGGTCATCCTGGGTCAGCAGTAATTGACAGGAGATCCTTTAACTCTGATTTTTTATACGTCATCGGCGGGTCTCCATATTCCCTTACGACAATTGTTAATGGTGTTCTTAGAAATAACCGTAGAACACCGTACTCATTTACCAAACCTTTTGGTTCTGGTGACAGGCGTCTAGAGGTAAAAGAATAACAAATTGTTTCCATTTCTTGTTGCGGGTCAAAATGGGTATCATCGGTGGGAAACACTTGTGGTTCAAAATCCCAACTTTTTATAAAAAGCCATCGTGTTTTACAAAACCTAAAATTTCTTAACAAGAATCTTATAATTCGATTAAAATGATTTAAAGAAGTTTATGCTTACTAGGGCAACTTTTGACCCGATTTACCTGTTTGTTTCACACATGTGGCTGTTGTTGTTGTTCATTATCTCATATGCTAAAACATTGGGAGTTTTTTGTTTTTATTTTTGATTTTTGTAGCTGGCTTTACCACAAGTTAATCCATTGATCCATTTTGGCATCTGCAATGGATCAAAATCAAGCCCGCCCGTGAGGTTTTTCACCCCCCAAGGGGTAGAATCTGAACTAAAGTTTGCTGCACGCGAGTTTCTACAAAGGGATGGGATTCAAATCAATCTAGCCAAGAGAACAGTACACCTCACTCGTATCTTCAAGTGGTGAGCGAACCACTACCAGACACATTAACCACACATACGTTACTTCAATTCATACGCAATCATGAACTAGATCGCGTTATCTTGTTTCAGGTTCAGTGCGGATTTTGGGCAGGAAAAGGAGATTTTAAAGTGGATCACTAGTTACTTGGATGCAACAAAGGCAGGGCTGTTGTCGCATCTTTCTAGTGATGGTGGTGCTGTCCATATTGTTTACCAGGACTATGACTGGTCCGTCAATTGTTAACGAGCTGTGATTGTTGGCTCGAACATTCTGTAAATAAACCTATAAGCCAAAACAAGATTCTCAACAGCTCCATGAAATTGATTATAGAGACGATGATCTGAAAACCGATCTTTGTTATGGAGGTATTTGTGGAAGTTCTTATCTCATGTTACAAGTTAGTATTTTTGTTTGATTAAAGAACCCATTTCAAAAGGAATGGAGTGAGATCATATGTAGTTTGTATCTGATTTTGAAATTTGATGAATTGTGTGTAATATGATAATAATTGTGCTGCTAGATCAGTTTTAGTTCCTTACCCCTTACATGATAGACTAACCCTTGACATATTTTCTATCTGTAACCAAGTGTAATCTCATTTTGGTTTATAAAATATTGGTTTTGCCTCTAAGTAAAAGCATATAGCTAGTTTTCTATGAATAAAATATTAGTTGTGGTCTATTTTCTTTTATAAATTAATAGGACTGTCGATAGTTTATATCTCACTTTGCCAGAGATGTAATTGAAAATTTAAAATTAGCTCACGTTACTAAATTAGTTGACTTGCTTATAATCAATATCTATTGGTTATAAAAATTAAAAAACTGAAATACTAGTTATACGTTTAGTTCTTGGAGATGATGATAGATCCAAATCCATCCTTAAACGGGTCACACTTGGTGTCATGCGGGTTGAATAAAGGTCCTTATTTCATTAGGAACAAGCTTAAACGGTTAATCCATGTGTCAGTCGTTGATGAGAAATACTCTCTCAACCAATTAGAATACAACATGAAAGGAGCATGACTCATTCCAAAAGATTCACACACCAACGTCATCAATCATGAGATGAAACCCTAATTGCTAAGTAATTCTAAAAATATCAAGGTCTTGGGTACTTTCTTTTCTCTGTGTTCTTACTCCACCTCTCTCGGAATTCATACACTTCTATCTTCGATCAAATTCTGATTCTCACGTCTGATGATTGTAACAACAGAATATAGCATGACTCATTCCAAAAGATTCGCGCGCCTAACATCATCAGTCATGAGATGAAACCCTAATTGCTTAGTAAATCTAAAAATATCAAGGTCTTGGACTTTCTTTTTTCTATGTTCTTACTCCACCTCTTTCAGAACACATACACTTCTGTCTCCGATCAAATTCTGATTTTCACGTCTGATTATTGTAACAATAGAATAAATGTTATCATATAATCTCTAGATAGGACTAGATAGGATTAGTCATAAAAAAAACTTTTATAAAAATATAAGCTAAAAATACGTACATCATGCTTTAATGTGCCGTTTGTTTGTTATTTTAGAAAGTGATGCTTGCACGGCTTAATTTGGGGACCGGTTTTATAGCAAGTGCCAAATATATCCGATTTTAGCATCGAGTATGCAAGTACTCGTGTTCCCTTGACGACCGATGCTCCGGTGATTTCTTTCCTGATCCTTTCTTCAAAGTTACTACTCTTCTTCTTCTCGCCGATTCTCCAATTCCAGGTTATTTCTAACCCTAATTTTAACTTCTTCTCAATTCTCGTTACTTGAGCTCTATAAGTTGTTAAATCAGTCAACTACAGGTTAATTGTACTTTGAATTTGATTCCGAAACTCTAAATTTGTAACCTAATGATTTAAACTAAGAATAGTGTTCTCGCTACACATCTGTAGTTATGAAAACCGCTGTTTGTGGTATGTTTGATCTTATTCGATGCTAATTCTGATCATTAACAGACGTCAGGCATGACCACATGGTTGTCGATGCCGCATTTGCAATTTGGTTCCCCTCATTTTGAGTCTAAATTGAGCCCTAGTCACGTCAGATTGTACGGTTTTCATCATCGTCAATCATCTGTTAGGTTTCGCAATTTCAATAGCTTCAAGGTAATATGTCGCAATTCCAACGATCAGCAAAACAACAATCAACCAGAACGAACTGGAATACAGGTTTACCGAGATATTGAGAGGTAAGGAAGTGAACCATTAATTACTGTTCCTTGTGAGTTTTGAGTCAACCAACTCCATATCTTAATTTTCATTTTCTGTTAGCATATTTTGTAGTAAATTATATATGAGTTCATGATAGTCATACACATCTCATGATTTTGTAGGTTACTAACAGAGACTGTGAGGCAATCTCAAGATGGATGGGGTAGCTCAAGAGATTGGCAAGAAATTGATGTATGGTTTACTTATCCTATAAGCATTTTTAGTTTTTATTCCTTTCGATTTTTCATTTGTTCTTTGACCTATAAATTAGTTACAAAAACATTAACAATTTATTGTTCTTAAGGTGATTCTAGGGCAACTTGGCTTATAATTAGTTCTGTTTTTGGGTTGAGTTTATCTTTTTATGGAATTACGCCCATGCTGATTGGATCATACTACTAACTTTGAATTCAAAAGTTCATAAGAACGATTTGGGTGCGTTACCCTTATCTTGGAAGGGGTGGCTAGCTTGATCTTAAGATTATTCTAGGGCAACTTGGCTTTATTTACTTTGTTCATGCACTGGAAAATTTCCATGTTTTCATCGAGTTTTGGGATTCAAATTAAATCATTCGAAGTGATAAGTATATTGATTCAGTTTGGGATTCAATCTGTTTATCTGGGCTGTGATTTATGCTATTTCAGGGAGCCTGGGTATTGAGACCTAGAAATTCAAAGCCAGTTGCTGTCGTGCATTTTGTTGGTGGCATCTTTGTTGGGGCAGCCCCTCAACTCACCTATCGCTTATTTCTGGAGCGACTTTCAGAGAAGTAAGTGATATCATAGACATATGCCCATCATATATCAAGCCAAATTGTGCAAATATTAAGTTTGCAAAGGTTAATTTGTAGAACAAGTTCTTGTATAATATGAAAAGGAAATAACAGTTCTTTTTGCTGTCTAGGGGTATATTGGTGATAGCAACACCTTATGCTAGCGGATTTGATCACTTCTTTATTGCAGACGAAGTTCAGTTTAAATACGACAGGTGTATTAGGTCTTTGCATGAAACAGTGAGCTTTAAATTTTAACTTGCACATTTTTTTTTTATAAATTCCGTTTCTATGTTTTTAAATTGAGTTGTTCCAATTATAGGTGCAAGATCTTCCATCTTTTGGCATTGGACATTCTCTAGGATCAGTCATCCACCTTTTGATTGGTACTTAATTGTTTTTTAAGTTTATATACGTTTAGAGCTAATTACATGATTAATATTTTTTATCAGGTTCCAGGTATGCTGTGCAGAGGTGTGGTAATGTGTATATATCATTCAACAACAAGGTGCATTGTTTCGGCTTTGGTTATTATATTACAGTAGCATACATTTCAATGGACAAATGAGTCATTTAGCATTAATAGCAGTACGTCACATTCAGTGATTGTACATAATATCATAGGACTAACACTACTCGTATTTCTTCTGATATTTCAGGATGCCAGTCTTGCAGTCCCATTATTCTCACCTGTTCTCTTACCAATGGCTCAAAGCATTGGACCAATCCTGTCACAAATTGCATCATCACCGACATTCCGACTCGGGGTAAGAAAGAGTCTTCCTTGGGTGGTATATTTCTTATTTCTGGTAGATTAAAATGCTGTATATAAAATAGGAAATTAGATATAGACCAAACTATTTAATCCTAACTGTTTTTTTTGTTTTTTTGTTTTTTCCTTTTCCGCTTTTCTATATATGCAGGCGGAAATGACGATTAAGAATTTAGAGAACCTTAGTCCTCCAATTATGAAACAAGTTATACCTCTAGTTGAGCAACTTCCTCCTTTGTACATGGATTTGGCTAATGGAAGGGAAAATTTTTCTCCAAAGCCAGAAGAAACTCGAAGACTGGTAAGTAATTTGTGCACAGATATTGTTTAGCTGAAGTCTAAGAATTATAAATCTACAATATTGTGACTGTTGATGTATATGTCCAGATAAAATCATACTATGGAATCTCAAGGAATCTTTTAGTTAAATTTAAAGATGACACGATTGATGAAACCCCTGTTCTAGCTCAGGTGCTTAGTTCAGAGGCCGCCATTAGTTCAGTGCTGGATATGTCTATTCGTTCTCTGCCTGGGGATCATGGACTTCCTTTACAGCAGGTATAACTATACATAACCAACCTTGAAGTGACAATTCAAACCCCTTTACTTATAAATGATTCTCTCTCTTTAATGTTTTATCTCTAACGGGTCAAACGGGGAAAAAAAGCCAAACAAGAACATGTCATACAGCTTAAAGTTTAACCAAGTGTATTTTTTGCAATGCATAAAACCTTACAAATTATTTTATTCAATAAATTAGACTATTATTGAAATAATATAGTTTTTGTTTCAACTAGAACCTTTTTTTTAACATGTTACCTACTTAACCACCTGCCTGACCCACCCATTTGCCACCTCTACTGGTGAGATAAGCATCAAGTATGAACAGATACACTGACAACAACCGTACCCAGTTTGTCCCACATATGACATGTTCAAGTATGAGCAAATGCTTACTTTAATTTGTCTACACCAGGGTTTACCCGATGTACCGCCAGGAATGGTGGATGCTGTGAACAGGAGTGGAGAATTTTGGGCAAATTTGACAGCAGGTACACCATTAGAAACAGTTGCCAAAGAAGTAAGCAATTCACTAGGAGTCGATTCTACAGCTTTTCGTGCAGATATTTCAAAGGAATTTGACTTACTTGTGGATACAATAGCTGATTGGATGATTAACAATGGTGGTACAAGACTTTTAAAACCATAGAAAGTCATCAATTCTCTCATGTTAATACAGATATGTTGTAAAAATCATTACAATCGCTTGCGATAAATGCATATAAATAGGTAGTATGGGAAGTACACCCATGATCTACCTTTCTGAAAAAAATTACCATATTTTATTACTATTAAAATCTTCTACATAATAAAATAAATCATGTATGGCATCTAGTCTTCATGATACAGGTATAATCCGAGCCCAAAACGAGCACATGCCTTGCAGAAAGCTATTTCTTCAGCTGCAGCAACAGGGTCAACACTTTGACCATTGGCGGTGGAGGACACGGTTCCAGTTGATTCACGGTGTGCCTGCATCAATAAGGTATCTGAGTAGAAGACTAAATAATAATGGTTACTATCAATCCAATATATACAACAATGATAATCACAAAATACTCATTCTGTTCACAATAATCACACACTTCTTTGGAGATAATGGTTTCGGCATACCTCTCCATCTGAACCACGTACTGTGACTCGATAAACCACGGTCACACTTCCGCTATCCGAGAAGATTACATCACGTATTTCGCCACACCAACCTAAATATAAGATTGTAAGGTAAGAAAATAAATAGTATTAATCTTGGAGTACAAGGACATCAAACAAATAATCTGCAACTTAATAAATTCAAATTAAACAAACACTCCTAATATGCATATAGAAGCTTTGGTTAGGTTCTTGACTCCTAAAAAACCGGGTCAAACCTTCAAAGGGGATGGTGCATTTGTAAGTGTTTGAGTCCCTTAGAAGGGATCTTGGGTTCAAATTCAGCTTCTACTAGTCTTCTGCCTTTAACCCTATTGAAAGCCATTTGCGTCGCATAAGTTATGTTTTACCTCATCCTATGGCTCTCATTAGTTAGGAGGGAGGGTATTGGCGAAGTCATGTTAGTTTTTTGGTAACAAGTTCTCACGGTTACCAAAAAAAACACATGGCCAAATGCACATGTTGCAATATCTCTATAGAACTTCTAAACATTGTGCATTCCTTGTAGGTGTATAAATAAATAAATGGCTTGTAGTTGTGATGTACATGGAGAACATGTATTAGATTAAAGCCAAGAACTTGGTTTAGATTAAAGAAAATAAGATGTATTCCTTTAGGTTAAGCTAATACTAAACGAAACAACACACAATGAAACTGTGAAACTTGACAAAATCAGTTAGATTTCAAGATCACTAGATAACCTGTCACCACCAATATACTGCTTTAGGCATTAAAGCATCAACTCCTACCGTCAATCAACACTCTACTACAGAACAAGCATAAAAAGATATTAACTTAAATTATTCAATAGGTTCTTTGTGAGTTGTCTTTTGGTAACTGTAATCTATTGGTAACGCAACCTGCGCCTTGCAGGTGGCCTTAAAGAGTGTTAAAGGCTGAAAATCAATGGAAACTTGTTTCGAACTTGAGACCTCTGTTAAAACGAGCAACTCGTTCACTTACCACTTTGTCACCCGGTTGAAGACTTTACAGCCCTATAATAAATCTCTATAATTCTCATTTCCAGAAAGGACAATCTACAACTAGATCCAACACCTAGATAAGACTTCATAGACCAAGTTCACATTCATGGTTTGAAATGCATTATTAGATAACCATATCAATTAGACCTAATGGAAATCTTCAAATCCCTCATACTCCTAGGTGTCCCTACCTTCCTCTGCATTTTTCTTATTTCTAGCATCAAAATTAGGTACACAGAAGTTTTATGACGAAAACTACAATCCAAATTTCGAGAGGGATCCACCAAACTGAAACAATTCAATTTAATCAAGTGTTGGATATAGGTTATAGAGAAGAATACCTGGAGCATAGAAACTTAACATCCTGTTCGCATGGTACCTGCAACACACCATCAGATCGCCCAAAAAATCAGATCAAACGAATGATCACCTACTTAGAGAACACATTTAATTTGTGCCTGCGTTAGTGAATGTTATGTGAATTTACCAAGGGATGAATGATGAGCGAGCATCATCATCAGCTTGCTTCACGATGATGTTATCATGCACCCGCTTATTGAGGTCCCGAAGAATCTCAGCCAGGGGACGAGTGATCCCTGAGGGCGAATCGTCCAACGGCACCACGTAATTCGAGCTAGGCACGGCTGATACCGGCTTCCCCTTGCTACTGCTATTAGCATCGCCGGCGCCGGAGCTGCCGTTGGTACGATCGCTCAGTGCATACACCTGAACGAAATTCCGTCTGCTGTTACGAGGAGTCGTTGTTGGAATGTTCAATTTGAAGGAACTTTGAAATCCTGCCGCTCTGCTGCTGGGCGAATTGAATGTGATCGCCGGTGGGGCCATCGGTGGGCGTGCAAGGAAGGTGCTGGTCTGGGCGGCCATTTCTCCGGCCAGGGCGACGGTTTTGATATTACTTTGACTTGAAGAAAAAAGGTGTTGGGTGTTAGCAGATGGGATGGGTAGGTGAGTGCTTTATAGCACACCGGTTACCGGTCTACGGTTTCGCACGAAAATGCAACGTGACTTAAATATTACAATAATTACATAACCGGTCCTTGTAGTTTAGGGGAAGTAATAAAAAAGGGTTCTAGCTTCTTAAATATTATAATAATTACATAACCGGTCCCTGTTAAATTTAGGTCAAGTTACTAAAATACCTTATACAATCACAGGGACGATTTATGTAATTAGCTCTAATCTAACTACATTGACCTGGGTGTAATTCCCTTATCCTTCCACCACCGTACACAACCCTCGTTCCTCTTTCACCCACCACCGCCAAACCCCTCTTTGATCGTCTTTCATGTTTTTATTCGTTACTTTAACAACCTCGGGGACCTCTTGTGTAATTTACTCTAAACTATAATATAATTTTTTTTTAAAAATTACACTATAAAATCAAATATCTTTTATTTTTAATATGTGTATAGTATTGCTATATAACACACTTTTTTAAAAAGAAGTTACAAAAATATAATTTATAATAGTTATATTTTAAAACCATACAGTGTTATTATCATATTGCTATAAGTGTTACAAATTACAGTCCTAGTAGAACTTATACAAAGCTATTATAAAATTACATATATTTAAAACATGTGGTATACTCCTTGGTGGTGTGGTGTGGTGGCTACATCAGCAATGACTGGACTTTAACACCACATAACATACATGGGGTATACTCCATGTTAAGTGGTGTGGTGTGGTGAAATATTTTATCGTTTTTTATTTACTGTCATAAATATTAAAGTTAAATACATCAGTGAGATGTGACAAAGCAATTGGTGGATGCATGTTTGGCACACATGATTTTGGCGTGATATGTTTGGCGCACACAAGAGCTTGGGAGTTGGCGCTCAACACTAACGGAAGTGAGGCATGGTCTTTGCGCCGTGATTTCTTGCCACATAGGCCACGCCAAACATTGGCGCACACCATACTGGATACTGTTATAATGTTCACATTAACACAATAATAACATTGTTTTAATTTTAAATAGCACTATGTATTTATAATACTTAAATATATACAATAAATAACACTTTGTTCATTTTATAATAACATTTTTGTATAACATATCTTTGTAAATTTTCTTAAAAAATTATAGCAATTTTATACACATATTAACGATGAAAAGTAATTAATTTTATGGTGTATTTTTTCTAAAAAAAGTATATATAAAGAAGAGTAAATTACACAATAGGTCCCTGAGGTTTGTCGAAGTAATGAAAGAGGTCCCTAGATTATTTAAATTACTGAAAATGTCCCACATGTTTACTATATAATAACATAGTAGGGCCCCCTCACTAACCGACGTTAACTTAGACGTTAACTCCACACGTGTATGTCACATGAAGGGCATATCGGTAATTTACTCTAGGAATCTCTTTCGTTACTTCGACAAACCTCAGGGACCTCTGGTGTAATTTACTTTTTATTTTGTTTAGAAAATGATTTGGGTTTGTAGAAAGGGGAGAAACGGTTGTCAATGTTGACTTTAAAAGTCAACGGGTAGCATCACAGGTGAATAATTTTGATCACCTGCTCGAGAGTGAAAAAACTAGACTTAAAAGAGTTCATCTGAATTAAACTTGATCCATGCCTCCTGTTATATATCATATAAATCAAGATGCTCAATATTATGGTTATAGAATCAATTAATTCCGGCCTTGATTGTTGACTTTTTGGTACATTTGGTCCATTTTGGTACAATCTGTTTCCACTTTGGTATATTCCAATTGGTGGTCCATAACAACATGTGCGCAAAATCATAAATTTCCATTTCCTTTCCACAATGATGCATGAATTTAAACCATTTCAGATCCAAGGTATGCATACCAAAAAGTTTCATCCATAATGATAAATATCCATTCATGCTAAATCCAATACAATGACAAAAGAGCATCTTGATCCTTAAACAGAATAAAGAAAGTACACATTTTTCTAAACCCAAACCATTTCCTAAACAAAATAAAGAGTAAATTACACCAAAGGTGCCTGAGGTTTGTCGAAGTAACGAAAGAGGTCCCTAGAATAAATTACCGATATGCCCTTCACGTGACATGCACATGTGGAGTTAACGGGCTAAGTTAACATCGGTTAGTGGGGGGGGGGGGGGGGTACTATGTTATTATATAGTAAACATGAGGGACCTCTTAAGTAATTTAAATAATCTAGGGACCTCTTTCGTTACTTCGACAAACCTTAGGAACCTCTTATGTAATTTACTCTATAGTTTTAAAAAGTTTGTGAAATTAGTATTTATTGAGAAAAATCAATACCGGATTCATCCCCGTGGTTCAAATGATCAATAGTTAGCTTAAACAACTTTATTTTTTATTTTACTCTATAAACTTTTTTTTCTTGTATAACTTTTAAAATATAATATTGTTTTAAAATTTCAAATATCCCATTACAACATATTTATTTTTATTTATGTTTCGCTATATATTCTTTTAAAAACAAGTCAAATAAGATACAATAAACTATTACCTTTTTTTTATTTTTGGTGGGACTTTAAGGGTTTTTTTTGTTGTACCTTTTCTATATTGAAATTCATTTTCATTTTCATTTTCCTTTTATCACTTCTTTTCCTTTTATCACTTCTCATGTCTAATGTTTTATAAATGCTGAACGTATTGTTGTGACATGCTCATTTTTATCTATGTTCTATGTAATTGTAAATTTTATTCAAAACAAGTTGTGCATAATAATATACAAGTCATTAAATCACAAATGTAGAAGTTGTGTAATCTGCTTAAGAGTTCCCTTTTACAACTAAAATATAATGTTTTATAAAATTCTAATTTTATGAGTGGCTTTGATTTGTTATCGTTTTGTATCTCTGAAAAAGAAGATAGGTTGGTGGTTGATAGTAGGTGGTTTACAACCCATTGAGGAATTAGTATTCCAGAGTAGCAAATGTCAGACAACGAACTCGAGTAGAGTATGTAACAAAGCGGGTCAAGTGAGTTCAAACCAAGATGCTATGGACATGGTTGGGGGTCCAACAAAGGGCAAGACGGTTCTTGAATACGAAGAACAATGTTGTTATGAAGGTCAGTGTGAACAGACAGCATTTAGGGCAATTGTTAGGCTAATCAAACTTGTTAACATGGAGAAAGAGCAAAACTTGGTGTTCAAATCTGCTGAAAATGGGTCGAGATAGGTGTTCAAGTCGATTTATTTTGGGTTTATTTTTGGGTTTATTTTTGGGTTCTAAATAAGTAATAGTTGGAATTCAAGGTGTAGATTTATTTTTGAACGTCGAACAGACCATTAAAATCCACCTATTTATTCACTTTGTGGAATTTAAACCTGCACCACTTAGATAAAATGTAAATGCCCTTTGGCGGCAAAAGGTGTTTTCCTCCTTAAGAATTCTATGCCTTTAGTAATGTAGTGAAGCAAAGAAACTCACTAGAAACACTTATCATTCATTAGATAGGTTTACGGAGAAAATCTACAAACTCCCAAGATAGACCCGTTAAGTGGGTTAGGCTCCAAGAAAAGCTAGAGAGAAACAAGACTAAGTTTTCATTGATTTTCTTCACTTCTTTTTTATTTAACCAAAACTGATTTAAATACTAAAACAACATAGTAAACTACAGTTCCTAAACAAACGAAAACATGGGAAAATGTAAGCAAAAACTAAGGAACAAACAATTAATGGTATCATGAAACAAGTGAACGTGGGTATTGCTTGGGGCTGAATTAGTCTTCTAGCCTTCTGGGTCGGGTCATATCCACGGGTACGTATCATTAGCCATGAACTCGATTATATTGAAAACAAACTTAATGCACAAGAAACCCTAACTTGATTCGCGAAGGATAGAAGAGAATCAGAGAAAGGAGACTGCTTTGCCTTCCAATAATCAGGTGATGAGTGTAAGCTGAGGAAAAAAAACAGAATTCTGTTACTAAGGGACAACTCTCAAGGTCGGGTCAAAATGGGTTGGGTTGAAACAAAGTCGTTGTTTCGGAGAAGAGAAAGAAGTATCAAATGACTAAAAATTAATAATTATAGCAAAATATATCTAATAATTAGTGTGTAACAGAAACAATCAGCCAAGGGATCATCCGTGTATTTTCTTATACATCCTACAGATCCCAGGTAAGGTGTGTACATCTCCCAACTGAGATATAACCAAAAAATTCATCTAAATAAAACATATATAAGAAATAAGCATGAAGACAAATGAATAGATTTGTTTACTACTCTTCCCTTTTTATAAGTTTGGGGAAAGATCAAAGACCAATGTGGGAAACCAGTCTGCAGAGACATGGTAATGTTTTTGGGTGGGAATCAATAAGAAACCGGTTGGAACCTGACAGGAGCAAAAGTACAGCAGCGACGGCTGATCTTCGTGATAGCAATCGGAAACAGCAGAAACCGCAGCAGTGATCGGCTGCTGATCTGGAGCACCAGTTTTGGCTTTTGGGGAATGATTAGTGGCAACCAAGATCGAGAAGTGTGCTAAGAGTAAGATGGTAGAAGGGTCAATTCCTAATTCATCTGAAAAGGATGCTTTTCTCAATATCAATCCTTTAGATCAGAAAGCTCTTCAAAATGTGGAAGTTCACCAAATGTAAGACTGTAAGATCCAAGGCCAAGCTCTGGAAATACCCAGAAAGAGATTTCTAACATCAATCTGTAAAAGGTGAAGAGCAGGAGCCCACCATGAGAAAAAGCCTATTCTGACCCGTTCTCTCTTTTTTCCCCCCTATTTTCAGCTCGCCAGATAGACCCATTAAGCTTTATATTCAACCTAAAAACATGTCATGACCTTACATTAAAGTCCAAATGAGCCCGTAGTTAAGTCTTACTGCCCCTCTAAAACATGGTGTAAAAACAAACAAACATACAAGTATAATCCCACTCCAAGAGTAGGTTTGGGTGAGGAGGGTGAGATGAGGGCAAACC
Organism: Deinandra increscens subsp. villosa; assembly: GCA_039602395.1. Lineage (NCBI taxonomy): Eukaryota > Viridiplantae > Streptophyta > Magnoliopsida > Asterales > Asteraceae > Deinandra > Deinandra increscens. The sequence goes on along the minus strand of JBCNJP010000027.1, from coordinate 27,144,547 downwards.
TTACCTTTAGCGCGGGGATAAAGAGGCTGCGCCCAATGAGACCCCTAGCTTGAAATTAAGTTAAAATTAACTAAAAGTTCAGGAACCGAACCCATCAAACTACAATTGCCAAGATTCAATAAACTCGAAGACTTGAAATAACCAATAGAGTCAAACCTTTTTCCTCAAACTTCAAAATCAATATACCTATGACCCAGATTCTAACCAAGCAAGCTACAAATAGCACACCATGGTAATCAAGGTGTCTGTTATGGCACATATCACATGAGGCACCAAAATAAGTAACAAAAGTTGTTAGAATTAATATAATAAGTTGTTCAGGAAATACCTTAAGATACTCATCTGATATTTGGCCATTGAAGTGTCACAGGATTTATCAGAATCTTGACTGATTCCTCGTATGCATGCTGACTGCAATTTCAAACCCAATGCTCAACTTAGTCTTCAATGATCGGTGCCTTCAATCCTGAGTTAGGGAGACTTGTATCCAACAAATTCTGCATTGTTTACAGTTAGTCAAGTTTAAACATAATATCTGCACGTGCATTCTCTTATGTGAATGATTGGTCTAATTAAACTTTGTTCGCATTCATCAATATGACACCTGCTTTCAACGGTCTTTATACCTAAAATACACCCTCACAAACCGTCATCATACAAATTCTCCATGTGCTTTAAAACACAACTTAAACAGCCATAACACAAATATGAATGAGATTAATGCTAATTTAGGGAAGGAAGAAAAAAAAAAGACAACACAAACATCATGGAACAACAGGTTTGTTGTCCCAAGCGTCTCTAGTCTCTGCTAGATCCGGGCAATAACGTTTAGCCAATATGTCAACTTGCTCACTAAACGGTTTGCTCCCATAATTGCCTATGTGTTTCACCATTTGATTCCATCTTTTTAGACAAATGTCACCAGGCCTGTGTTCAAGAACATTATCCCAATCAACATCTTCAGCACAAGCAGCATCGATTTCATAAAGGGCACCAATCATTCGATAATCATCAGCATCCGACCATTTATTTTCAGCCACCAGTGATGATGTCAGTTGATTATACCACTTCACGCAACATGCTGCATCAGCTCTAGTCGATAATTTTTCGCTAATCGCAGTCCATGGGATGTTATCTCTCAACATCCCATGCTTTGAGATTTTCTTCGCTTCACCGCTAACTTTCAGTTGTATATCCAAATTCACAAGATCATATAAGTTTTGATACTCTTCTTGATTCCATCTTCCTTTCTTTTTATTATCTAGTTTAATTCTTCGCCATGTGTCCTTCACATGAAACCTGTGCTTACCAAGCTCATCAGCTATTTTCTTCCAATCATTACCGTACTTTTCATGAAGTTCCCTCAACGTTTCAATCTCTTCTGGTGTCCATGACCGGGTTTTGCCACGTTCAAACAGAATGTGGGCCCGATAATAGACAGAAAGATAAGGGCGCTGTGGTAAGCAAAGCCCGATTTCTTGCCAACATTTTCTCATTCCCTTGTGAGATTTACAGTTTAATACCATCTTTAAACCTTCCTCTCCCAGGCCTTTTGTTGTTATGTAATCAAGAACAGCTTGTTTTACTATTTCGTCTTCTTCTGGTGTAAATCTTTTACCTCGTACTAGACTGTCTCCTTTTGTTGCTTGTTTCTCTGATTCTGAGCCTGATGTTGGGAACACCTCTACATGACCCGAGAACCTAACTTTCTTAGATTTGGATTTTGCTTTAGGTTTCTCTGTATTGTTTTCAACAGATTTGCTTGTCTTGTTTTTTACTCTACCTTTGGCTTTGACTTTTTGTTTCCTCCATGGATTTGTCTTCCAAATTTCGTGTATTGAGAGTAGATTCCTTGGTCTTTTCGGTATCTAAATTTTGACCGTCTATTTTTTTATTTTTCTTTTTCTTTTCCTTTTTCTTTTTCTTATCAATCTTCTTGAACACATCTTCCGTACAATCCTTCTCTATATCAGGCCCGGCATTTTGGTCCAGTTCAATTTCTTTTACTGAGGTTTCCTCGGAAGAACATCTTTTTCTTTTTTTGTTCTTCTTTTGTAAATCATCATTTACTAAATTAACCTTATCATGTTGATCTTCATCTCCATCTTCTTTTGATTCTGATTTCCTCTTCTTCTCACGATGTTTTTCCTTCTTTTTCTTCTTTAAATGGTCACCATCTGTTTCTACAAGGCGGTTATCATCATCAGGAGGCAGCAGATCAAAGGTCTTGTTCTTGTTTTTCTTTGATTTTTTTTTCATCTTCACAGGTGTGCCATCAGCATATTCAACTGTCTTGCCCATTGCTAATGGTTCCTGCATGAGTAAAAGTTATAACCATTTTGTTCTTCTTTTGTAAATCAACATTTACTAAATTAACCTTATCATGTTGATCTTCATCTCCATCTTCTTTTGATTCTGATTTCCTCTTCTTCTCACGATGTTTATCCTTCTTTTTTTTCTTTAAATGGTCACCATCTGTTTCTACAAGGCGGTTATCATCGTCAAAAGGCAACAGATCATCGGTCTTGTTCTTGTTTTTCTTTGATTTCTTTTTCATCTTCACAGGTGTGCCATCAGCATATTCAACTGTCTTGCCCATTGCTAATGGTTCCTGCATGAGTAAAAGTTAAAACTATGATGAAATTATAAAGCAATAAAACAAAGTTAGTAAAGGTGTGCGGACTGTGGGTTGCTTCAGATTTGGACCATTCCATAACAAAGTTACACAGGTTCAAGTCAAAATGGGCCTGGCCCAAAAGCGCCAGGCAAGTCGGGTTGATCAGTAAATTTTTTGATTTTTTTTTTTTGAACTTCATGGTAATAACATGTGCTAAATGCAATTACAAGATCTCTTACTTGGCACTAAATTCATAAGCTGTAACTAACATCAAAACTAATCCTAAATACATGTCAATCTAACAAAGGATAAAATGTGAGCAATCTTATATCTCCTAAAATTTTAACCCTTTGAGGCAATAAAAATGGCACTAATCCAAAAGGACCAAAACACATGTCAAGCTAACAGAGAATAAAATGTGAGCAATCTTACATCTCCTAAAATTTAAAACCCTTTGAGGCAATAAAAAGCTGCACTAATCCAAAACACTTGTCAAGCTAACAGAGGATATAATGAGGGCAATCTTATATCTCCTAATATTTTAACCCTTTGAGGCATTCAAAAACTGCAGCCTACTGCAAGAAACCACAACCATATTATTGTGAAAACACAAAATGCTGAAATATACCCATTTAATTAGAATAAGATCCCAAATTGACCCCGTTTTGAGCAAATAGATCCATATTGCCAGAAAAAGTAGCTGGGTAAGTAAAACAAAATAATCAAAATGCAGTAACCCAAAATATTAAGCATCAAGATGTAAACTCCTGCCATCCTGAGGAACGATACTTATCTAAAATTTCAGATACGGATTCGGATAATAAAACAGATATCAGAACCTCCTAATAGATTGAGAGTTTTGTAATTCAAATATTATATATCTACTGATCTGCACCAAAATAATAAAGTGAGGGTTTTGTAAGTCAGGTATCATATATATACATTCTATCGATTTACCTAAATTTTGTTGGTACAAAGGGACTGACAAACCGAAATCCATAGAAGAAATTTGTTACATCAAATTTATATACCATCCATCAGCAGGTAACTGAAGATCCCCCAAAACAAACGTACAGTAGAACATACATACCCACACTAAAACAAATCGAACAAATTGAAGGAGGATTAAAATTTGAGTACATCATCTGGAAGATTGGCATCTAAATCTCATCTACCAAAGACTCCATTGAAGTGTTTGTTTTGTTAAAATTTTCAGTTTACTTGGGTCGGATCGGGTAAGGTTCATGGGTGACTCAAACAATTTGGAGGCCCGAAGCGGATTAAAATTTCGAGACCCTCATTCTTTTTTAACAAAACATCTAGCTTAACTTTCCTTTTCTTTTTCTAAAAAACTGTTCCTATTTGTGATTTTTATTCGACAATTAATCAAGTATTCATTTAAAGAACTGTTAAACTAATAACCTATAAGTAAATCTAAAATCAAGTCCTAGTTTCAAATAGCTACTTAAGCTAATCAAGTCTTAAATTTGAGCTACCTAAAAACTAACTAGTCTCAATCTATGGAAATCACTGGCCAAAATTAGACTTGTATACATCGATATTCAAGTTTAAACCCTAAAATACGTAACTAAATAAATTAAGAACACATTGCATAAACAAAACCTAAATCAATAAAATCATCCAATTCAACTATTCAAGAATAAATTCAATACCAAATTCAACTAATCAGAGAGTTTAGAACAAATCAACAAACAAATTCGAGTATTTAACTTACAGTTACAGTAGGAGAGATCAGAGAGTCAGTGAGAGACGAGACTGAGAGAGTGAGAGGGTCTCCGCCTCGCCGGAGGAGAGCCGTCGCCGTCGCCGGAGGGAGCCAGAAAGGGAGAGTCGAAGTCGAGCAGGGGCGTGAGTGCGTGAGTCAGAAAGTCTGGTGAGCGACTGAGGTCTGAGCGGCTGTTTTAAAACCTTAAACCCTAATCTAACCTGCTTTAAGAAAAAACTAAAGAAAATTTAAAAAAAAAAAATCGCGGAAATCCAGCTGAACTAGAAAACTAGGAAAGGATTTATTATTTGGTTTCACCCTAATATATATAACGATTCACTCCTACTTTTTTATATATATTTTTATTAAAACTAAAATTAGAAATCTATTGGGTTCTCGTGAACCCAGAGACACCATATTAGATCCTCCCTTGAGCCCGTCTATCATCCCATGTCAAATATGGTTATGAAGTGTTTATACTCTCTAATGTCTTGAGTTTACTTGTTCTTTATGTTCATCATCCTGTGAAAGTGCCTTTTAATCTTTTACCTTATGTACCCTTTAGTTAAGGTGTAGGAAATGGAATAATTAAACGCAATCAGCATGTTTTTTATTGCTATACCAAATTACCAGCCACTGGGTAGTTTAGTTTGACTAATTAGTGGTTACCATATAGCTGGCTTCCCCAATTGCAACAGGTGAAATATGATTGTAACAAATGTGGGGAAATTTTGGGAGAAGAAATTGTAATAGTGATATTCTTTTCCAGTGGCGGCTCCAAAAATGCAAAAACAAGATCGGGCCCTAGGCGAAAATAAAAACCGGGCCCTTATAATATAAAGAAGAAAAAAAGGGAGTGGGTAGGATTTGAACCAGGGACCTCTAGGTTACACCTTTATATCAAACATTAGTACCATCTGTGTCAATGACTTTTTTGTTTTAATTTCAAACTACAATATATTAATACACAATTTGATGTATATATATAACAACATATTACAAGACTTCCGGGCCCCTTAAAATCCCGGGCCCTAGGCGGTCGCCGTTCTCGCCCCTCCCCATAGCCGCCCCTGTTCTTTTCATTCCATGTATGACCTAGTTCTTTTCAGACCGTTGAGCATTAAATTCTCCACCAGAGAAATGGGTCCCACCGTAACAAACTCACATTCTGCAGTGATCCAGCACCAATAAGAAAGTGACACGCGTAACAGAGAAACACCTGAGATATTCCTTCACGCGTCGTGTCTTACACGCGCTGACGTCACTAACCTACCAGGATACCCTAACAGTGAGTCTATAAATAGCAAACTAGAATTATCACTAAATGTACATGATCTATTCTACTCTCTCACTTACTATTTTCAGTTTCTCTCATACCAATCACTTATTCTCACACCGGAAGGCCGATACAGGGAGCCCTCTCCGGCTCACCATGTAACGCCTTAACGCGTAGTCCCAGTGTGCAGGTATCTATCCTCGGTCTGAGTTGGGTTACTCGGAAAGCTCTAAGAGACCATCTTTCACCCTTCAACCCAATCCGGTGACTTTTGTTCTCTTCATTCATCGTCCTGTGAAAGTGCCTTTTAATCTTTTACCTTATGCACCCTTTAGTTAAGGTGTAGGAAATTGTAACATTTCGGTTTTTTCATTTGATTGTACCCGACCCGAACTTGTAATCCTGATTGATAATCAATGAAGAATCATGTTCCATTTCATTTTATTATCACGTTTATCATTTGAATATGTTTACTTATGTCATTTAATGAATCGTTTGGATGTTTTGCATTTATTGCATTTTAAATCGTTAATTCGATCGTTTTCGTTATTTAAGTCAAACCGAGCGATTACGCGAATCTGAACACGTATTCAACTTGTGGGTAATACTAGTCACGCACACAAGTAGGTCCGTGTGAAGTTTCGTGAAAATCGGAGGTCGAAACACGAATAGCGAAATTTTGGTTTCCGTGCGCGTTCGGGAATTAACCGGGCGATCCGCAAATATCGAAAATCACATTTTATAGTCTCATGATGTTCTTTCATATATTTCGAGGTTGTGTTTAAAATTTGAGGTCATACGGATAAATAACGAAGGTGTTCGAGCGAAAAGAAAATAATAATAATAATAATAATAAAGGAGGAAGAAAAAAAACAGAGTTGTGGTCACCCGGATTCGAACTGGCGACCTCCAGGTCAATGCCCAGCGCCTTAACCACTATGGCAGCGCAGCTATTGTGATCTAGATCAGTTTTCGCTGTTTATATTGCCTATTCTGATCTGATCGCGAACAGCTTAATTTTGGGGGTATTTTTGGCCTAAAATCCTCATTTCTAACTCGTTTTTGGTCTAGTTTTTTTCTATATTTCGTTCATAATGTCCCCTAACTTATTCTCCAAGCCAATTCCATGATTAAATTGATTTCCATAATCAATTTTAATCATTTCCCTTCTTAATTTTCTAGACTTTTTCTCCAAGACTTACCAAAATCACACTTATGCTCAAATTAAACCCTAAACGACCCTCTACCCTATAAATACCAGTTGATATTGCTCCTATGAACATCCCTCAAGCTTCTTGAAGCCTCAATTTCGTGCCTTGTCCAACCGTTTGCGTTTTCAAAAGTCAAAGTCCAGAAGTTTGACCTTTCAATTTGACCAGCTTCCATCGACTTTCACGAGTAAGTTTCTTCATCAAAGTTTCTTATTTTTGTGTGCTTTACAATACCTCATTGTTGGATTTGACCAAATGTCCTCTGTATCAAAAGTCAAACCTTAAACGCACACTTTAATTGGGGAAAAACTACCAAAATTCACAATTACCATTTACCAAGGGTTGTAATCTGTCCTAAATAATATTTTAAGTATATTATGATGTATCCAAACCATCAAAACTGAATTTTTATCAAAAACCTAAGAGTTATGCGTTTTGACCCGTTAAAGTAAGTGTTTTATCACATAGTTTTCCAATCTAACAATTTTGTAGCAAATGAAACTTACTAACCCAATTCTTGGGTGTTAATAAACATATGTTAAGGTTTTCATAAGTCTAAATATGACCGTCGCAAAATATTACAACCTTTAGGCCGTTTATGTAATTATTGAAACTTAAGGGGTAAAAGTGTAATTTTACTAAAGATATGAAATTTTCAGAATTGTTATGATTTTTAGTAATTATATAATAAAACCTAAATTCTAGAAATTATATTTTTAAGACTTTGTTGAATTGACATAATTAACCCCTAAGTTTGTGAAATTACAATTTTAACCATAAACTTTACATAATTATCAAAAGTGGCATTTATGATCATAAAAGGGTCTTTTAGTAACAACAACTATTAAATAAAATATTTTTGACATAAATAATAAATACATTCCCCAATTAACCATTTAAATCATTGTTTAATCGTAGTTGTCTTTATACTTGTTCGGTCCTTCCAATCACTAGGTCATCGTCAGGGTTAGTTATTCTCGTTCGTTGCTCGTTCTTTGTCACCTGCTTAGCTTATCAGGTGAGTATTCATAGCCCCATTTTGTATTTTATGTTTTGGGGTGTAACATGTACACTTATCGAACTTTCATACTATATGTTTTTCATTCAACTCAAATGCGTTTCTTGTTCGTTATTGTGTGTTTTGCTTGTATGTGAACTGTATGTCATATTGCATGTTGTTCGCTCGTTATGTTTCATGATCATTCGCGTAACATTAACTGTAAAAAGCCTGGGTTCCAATAATAGATCTATTGGGGTGACGTCCCACTTGACTTGACCGGTTTTGGCGTCGAGTGATTGGTAACCTAAGTGTCAGGATTGGTTTATGCACTCCACTTGTACTTGCTTTATTACATTACATGTTCTTTCATACTTATGCATTTCCACGTAACGTTAGATCGCATGTTTTACTTATATTCTATGTCAAACCTATGTTTACTCACCAACTCTAGTAGTTGACTTTATTATGTTGTACATGTTGCAGGACATAACTGATGATTTATCGTGGACGCTTAGGACATGCTTTTGGACCTAGATTAAGATTAAAATAAGACAATTATTTGTTTGTTTGGATATCACTAGTTGTATGACTTTATTTATGTTTAATGAGTGGCATGTTTAAATTTGGTAACTATATTAGTTGTCATGAGCATCTGAACAATCCTCATGCCCCAACGTATTCCGCCGTTGGTTGGGGTGTGACAGAAATGGAAGAATTAAACGTAATCAGTATGTTTTTTATTGCTATACCAGATTACCAGCCATTGGGTAGCTTAGTTTGACTAATTAGTGGTTACCATATAGTTGGCTTCCCCAATTGCAACAAGTGAAATATGATTGTAACAAATGTGGGGAAATTTTGGGAGAAGAAATTGTAATAGTAATATTTTTTTCATTCCCTGTATGACTTAGTTCTTTCTCTCGTATCATATACCATGTTAGCATTTCTTGCTTTTTTTTTAATCTGCAGGAGGTCACAGGCATTTACACAAACTATGTCACAAAGAAACAAAATTTAGTTTCAGCCTATAAACTTACACAAGAGGGCAAAGCAGAATTTGAGAAGTTGTCTAAAGATCCACAAATTGGAGATCGGATATGCTTTCTTTGATAATTTAGAATCATTATAAGATGCATTCAGTCTGTTATATAGCATCTTATTCCAGTATGAACTATAAATATTTTCTATTGTTTAATCATATAAAAAGTCAACAATAGTTTTGATTTTCTTGTTAACTTTGTTTTGAAAATATGCCGAAAAGACCGGTCAAAGGCCAGTTTACACAACTAGAAAATGTGTTTCTGCTGTAGCTGATAAAGGGATATGTCTTACTGATGAATTTGACAAAGTGAATGATCAAGAGAGGTAATTAAGCATGAGTTGTCAAGTGTTTTCCATGGTTTCATTGATAGGGTGAGTATTCATGAAAAACGGAATAACAAAGCATTAGGATATCTAAAGCCGGAATTGTAACCTCCCTTCAAGCTTGATGCTTTGTTATTGCTGCAACTAATACAATAGGATGAAGGTAGGCTAAACTTGCAAAACTAATTTCAATTTCTTACTGTTTTTAGTAACATCCATTCGTGTGTATGATTGACTAAAGATGCTAACTTGGATAATAAGTCAATCAACAATGAAGATGCAGAATCTTCTGGCCGGCATGGTGAGGCAGCATGCTACACAATCGCTGCTAGTAGTTAATTCTGTTAAAAGTAGTAATCATTTTCATGATTACCACTTTATTTGAACTTAAAGTTTGGACTTTGGAGTGCAGAAGGCTCTTCAAAAGGTATTATGGAACATATTTTTGGTACAAATAAGTCATGTTTTGAGCAACTTTTTGAAAACCAGACGGCTCATCATGCACACTATTGGTTAACCGGATGAAGTCATAATAACGGTTAAAAAATATTTTAATATCACATAAATTTAAATACTATGTATAATTGAAAGTTTACTACACTTTATGTTGGTTATATAACAACCACACTAGTACTCTCGTTGGGTTGATGTCGCACCTTGGCCAAGACTTACCAAATAAGAGGAATACTACAATTCCAGATCCGTTATGGAGCGAGGGGGGGGGGGGGCACCTGCCCGTTAGTAGCATAAACTCGCTCTCCACCGATTCAGGTTGTAACCACTGTGAAGGAGTAGTTTTAATCCCAGAGAACGTGATACCGGGTGATGGTATTGGGTCAGAACCAATGCTAAGATCGGTACCGGAAACACAAAATGACAGCAAAGGGATCTGATAAGACATGGTTCCCTAAAAATAAAGGAGAATAGATGTTCTAACTGGGTTCTTAGTAACCGGATGACGCCAATGTAAAAATCAAAGTCGAAATGGTCAGACCAATCGAATTGGACTTCTAACGAGTTCTTCGACCAATGTCTGGATCAGATTGGAACCTTGACGGAATGTTGGAGGAGCGAACCGGGGGAAAAACTGCACACGTAACAGTGCTTTAAGGCGTCACAAGGAGAAAGTTGTCCCTGTAACAACCCTCCGGTGTGAGAATCAGTAACTCGGATGTAAGAAATAAGTGTGTACGATTAGGGTTTAGAGAATAAGAGAGCATGGAGAAGAATGGTACCACGCTACGTCTATATTTATATATATGGAAATTAGGGTTTGGCTCTGTCACGTCAGCGCTCGTTGGCAAGTGCGCACGTGTACCTTATTGATGAGGATCGATCCTAATTCACCTGGAAGTTTGTTTGGTCCACTATCTCGCGTAATCCAGATAGATACCAGATATGCAGCATAACAACCTAAACGAGAATCCACGATTTGTGCAGATCTGGACCTGACCCGCCCAGAAGGCAGGGTGTGGGCCTGACCCAGCCCACGGAAAGCCTGCGAAAATATATTTGGTATCTATCCTCCTCAGTTTTGTCATTTTTCTTCACGCTATAATATAAGATTATAAATTAGATTGCTTGAAAAAAAAACAGATATATTTCAGTTTTGAGCTATCAAGAGATCGGGTTAAATCAAAATGTGTGAAGGATTTGTTTCGGTTTAAACAATTGGATAGATTTTCAAAAATTAAAAATGCACTTTTTGGAAACGTCACTTTCATAAAGATTAAGAGTTCAAGTCATATAGTCAATAAATAAATTAGAATAAAGTTATTTTCGTTTAAAAAACTGAAATAGTAAAATAAAAAAGTAGTAATTAAATTAAAATGGTTTTCTAATGGAAAAAGTTTCAAGAGGATAATAGATGTCGGTAAAACGCAGAAAAAGTTAAAGAAAACAGATTTGAGTGGACTAGTGGAGATACCCGGACAAAGGCAATATCATGTTATGTGGGTCGGCTGCGTAAATCTAGGAATAAACAAAAGTTTGCTTTTGGCGGGAAAGCAAAAATATAGTAGAATATATTAATTAATTGATTTCTCATAGGTAGATCATGTGTTCTGTATGTTGCGAATTGAAGTCGATCTTCAAGTATCTTTTTTATAAAAATCATAGTAACAAATGTGTAAATCATACTCTATTGATCTAACAGCCTTTGAAATTGATGGGTGCTCATTTTGGTTCATTTTCTTGTGAGATTATCTCTAATGGGATCCATTTATTGATAGACACAAATTTATATATAAGAAAGGATGGTGCATTTGAGCGATTATGAGAAGGAAGAAGGAGGGAGAAAGGGAAGAGAGAATGGTTGAACCGGTTGTGACGGTTCTAAGTGTAACCGTAATGTTGTTGAAAACCGAATGGTTGGGGCATGTTGGCTATGTAGTGAAGAAGGAAGGTCATCGTATTGTTGCATGTTGGGTTGCTCGTTTTCACCAACTCGTCTAGGTGGTTGAAAACTCAGATTGTGAGGATCCCCGAATTGAATAATGAACCGTGAGGAAAATATTGTTTATGGTTTAGTGAAATCTATAAAGAACAAAAGGTTGTGTGTTTAACATAATGAAAGGTTAATCTATAGTAGAAGATAATTAAAAAAAATCAAAAATAGCCGCTCAACAGTGCTATTGCATATAAAGGAGAGAAATTGGGCATTATGATCATCACGCCTAAAACAATTTTTTCATCCATAGCGTCTTGAAAGACGATGAACCAGATGTTATGGGGGGTTCTTGACGCCCACTATAAATGGCCTAAGCATATTACTTGAGTGTAAATTAATTTAAAACATCACCTCTTGTTTAATTTATTATTCAATAATTACTTCATCTGATTTGATCATAAAATAATAAATATTTATATTTAGTATTTCTATTTGATATAATTTAATGATTAATCACATGATTCACATATTTCGTTATCATTGAAGAGTTTTATAATGGAGATACCTATATAATTGTTTTATCATTAAGTTTGTGATCTGTATTGATGTATACATGGTTGTATTATAAGAAAAACAGCAGTATCACATGGTTTGATGATATGTTGTAACAACAAACACTCAACCTACACATACTAGCTACTACCGTTTTCTGTTGATAATTCGTAAAATAATTAACACAGATTCTATCAAAATAGTATTTTAATATTAAACCCTAAGATTTAAGTAAGGAGAAATTAAAAAAAAAACACTCAACTTAAAAATAATCTCAAAATATATAAACACTAAACCCTAAAAGAGTTAAACAACTCTATATTCAAAACTTAAAAACAAATAAAATATGTTTTAGCTATCAATAACTTTTTCTAACGGCGGGGAATACTATTAAACAAGCTAACAAAGCGCTAGCACAGAACATCAAAAAGATACATATGAGTTCATCAAAATAAGGACAACAAATAAATTACATAGAAAAAGCCATAGAAAAATTGCTCCAATCCTCCCATGTGATTGTCAATTTTTTTGCTCGATTGGTGATCCATAGATGCGAGATGGTTTTGATTTCGGGAATACTACACTCATAATAAAAATTTAAAGTTTCATATGATGTAACGAATAGAGTATTAAACGGTGGACGTAGTTCAA
>JBCNJP010000027.1:27063186-27131260 GCA_039602395.1 Deinandra increscens subsp. villosa | reverse complement strand
AGTAGAGGAAAACAAATTTAAGTGTTGGGCTTGCAAACTTCACTTCTTGTAAGTTGAAGTGTATCATTCTTAAAAGCTTTGTGTTATAACACTTGAGTTGAAAATATTCAAAAGCTTTATATTAAAAAATTAAACCATAAAAAAAATCACACCAGAACGTTAATAAAAATAAGCACGTCAGAATGACACACTAAGAATTTTAAACATCATATTTAGAGAGTTGTTCAGATTCTTTTATTTCTTTTATTGGGATTGTTTGCCACTATATGAGAAGGGTGATCAAAATTTCTAGGATAGAAAACTCACACACTCGAAAACTTTAAAGGCACTCCTAAATTTACACAAGTCATTTCATTATGAAACTAGAACCATCAACTATCTAGAAAAAGAAAAACATCTTTACAACACGTCTTAATACTGTTAGGCTATAAGTTCTTTAACGAGAAATTTTAAATACGGAAAATAAAGCTCTATAAAAAATCAAAATTAATACGAGGGAAACCGAGCAGCTCATGTGCTCCTTGAGATCGGCCCTTTATAAGTTTAGAATCTCGTATTTATGCGAGTTTAAACGAGACAGAACCTAAATTGGAGCTCACCAAATAACTAACTTGAGTCGGAGCTTCACATATCGAGTTTGAGTAAGCTTATGAGCTAAATAGTGATTCTAATGTAAAAAAATCTAAGCCTTTTGTGTGGCCTCTTAACTGCATGTTATCTTCCTCTTGGGCTTTTGAAACACACCAAAGAAAATATTGTTATACCTCTTTAACTCTCTCATACATGTGGAAAACCTTTCCAAGAATGGCATCATTCTACAGGTTATTGTATAGTTGACCTGGACCCTGATGGCCAACTGATACAACTGATACAGGTATATAAAATAAGCCCAAAAGGGTCAATCGATATACAATTTACAGAAGGTTTAATCCTATATTCCTATACTTACAACCAAACGGTCTCCCACCAAACACCCCGGCTCTTGCTTAAGATGCATCCGGCTTGATGAGCCAAACGTCATGGCCTGTCATCATCAACGAAAAACAGCTATTTAATCATCAGATTGCCTCAAAAGATTATTCAACAAAGGAAGTCAAACTCAACTGTCTGACAGTTGATTTCTGGTAGTACAAGTTACCTGGCGTGTAGCGGGCAGAAGGGTATTAACAAGATCTGTGTTTAACGTCACAGGCAGTGGCGGTCCAGGAATGGATCTCATGCTGCAAGAATTTCATACACTCATGAATCGACAAAAAAGGTGTTTGACTTTTGAACTTGTCGTTTGACTTCAAAGCAGATTATTGGGACTAGTTTATTAATGTTGCATTGATTAACTTCATGCAAGTACAGGGAGTCTATAATAGAAAATCAGAAACAAATTTGTGACTGAAGAAGCTAAAACAGGAGTTCTAAGTGCAAGTTCAATAAAAAGTCCAAACGTACTCATTTAAGATAGCAGTTATGTTGTTCTTCGCGTGACTGAAAAGGTTAACATTGTTGTGAAGCTGTTATTAGATGCCAAAACAAAATGTTAGCTTCCAAGTTTCAAGAATATGTTGATCAAACATAATGAATTCAAAACACTGACTTTTAGGGCCGAAATATTAGCATCAATCTGACCAAGAACTTGACTGTTTTGTTCCAAAAGATGCCTTGTGGAGATGCTTAATGCTGCATGAATCAATTAAAATATTTTTCTATAAAATAACTTTCTGATAGTACAATGAAAACTATTGTAACTATTTTTTATCAATTAAAATATTTTTCTATAAGGTGTTTATCAATAACTTCTTCTAAGAACAGTGTCATTTATAATTCAAACAATTTTTAATTTTTTCTAATAAAGTTATTAGAAAAGAAAATGGAGCTACAATACACTAACCTTCCAAAGGGATACCCCCACTCTGGATTCGATTATTCGTGGTAACAGAAAATGGAGCCACATTCGTAGTTAAACTTGATGATATAACTGACTTTGATGATAACTCCACCAGTTTATCCTGTTGTAACAGGACAATCACAATGCTGATTTTTTGTTACATTTAAATCACTTAACTCTATTCTTATAATTTGTACCATTTTACAAAAGTATAAGGCTTTATATGGTTGCATATGCATACCTTCTTATCTTTTAACTTTCTCCGCAACTTGAGCTCCTCTTGTTTCCTTCTTTTACTCTGCCATATATCATTTTGGTAAGCATCTAAACGAGGAAGTTGAATGATTAGTCAAAATTCAATTTTTCATTCTTCAAAATATCAAAATTTCCACTCATGTTATGGTGAGTATTTAGACCAAAAAATAATAATTTTAGCCAGTGAATAGTTGAGCAAAACATCTATTTTGCTATTGCAGCTCATGCAGCTCATGTTTCAATCTCATTTTATGCTGAACAACCTTTTTTTTAATCAAGATATCGATAAAACATTACAGAATCTATTAAAACAAATTTGGATAAAAAACATGATATCAATAGCAAATACAAGTGTAAAAGAGATATCAATAAATATAAGAAACAAGCTTACCGTCATCCACCTACACCTCAGGGCAACATCACGAAC
The DNA here is from genome assembly GCA_039602395.1 of Deinandra increscens subsp. villosa. Classification (NCBI taxonomy): domain Eukaryota; kingdom Viridiplantae; phylum Streptophyta; class Magnoliopsida; order Asterales; family Asteraceae; genus Deinandra; species Deinandra increscens. Next base: position 27,128,699 of record JBCNJP010000027.1, on the reverse strand, counting down.
AGTTTTATCATGAAGTGTAGCAGCAATCTTGATATACTTCATGATGTTGGGTTCATTTGCATATCTACATATATTCAATAAAGAAAAAATAGTAAATGACCATTCATGGGTTGTGTGTTTAGAATCAGATATTCAGTGACAGTAAAAGGGGCTATAGTAGATAGTGTTTGAAGTTGTAATAATTTGATAATCAATTATTTGTTTGGCAAATTCTGATTGACTAAGAAATCAATACAAGAAAAGACAATTTTTTGAAGAAAAAAGAAAGGAGATAAGTCTTGTGGACAGCATAAACATATCTAACATTAGGTTAAAAGAAAGGGTAATTAGGTGTTCTATTTTGTCTTTGATAATAGATTTAGTTACAGATAGCATGAAACTGAAAAACTGGTGATCCAAAATTTGGTTATCAGAAGCAATTCCACATTTACACGTCACGGTAATATGATAATCAGTTTTAACACGCAAAGACCCAAACACTCCATGAAAGTATACTAAGAGTCATCCAAATGAAATCTAGAAATGGTAGATCACAACCATGAATCAGGCACAATATATGGCAGTTAAAGGGTGCATGATATATTAATTTGATCCAAAATATCTAAGAATATACAAAAAAAAAAACAGCGTGTATGCCCTCTGCCTCTCAAGGAAACATCATCAACCTCCACCTGAATAATATTTAAACATGTAACTTGTTCTAATGAACCGACTCCATCCCAACCATTTCAATATAAACAACCGAGTCCACGATAACCATTTCATTATCAACAACCTAATACATACTACCCCTCTCAAACTTCACCAAATATGCTCATTCAAGTAGCACCGGGCCATTTTGTACTTTCACAACCCGACTCAACCCCATTTCAATAATCATCATCCAACTTCTACCAAAATCAACAATTTCGCATCCCAAGACGTATTGAAGAAGAATCCAATGACGTGGACGGAGAAGAATAGAAGGAAGAAGAGGAGGAGGAGGAATAGGAGGTATACGTTGAGGAGGAAGAAGAAGAACCACAAAAGCTAAGGAAATTCGAAAACTGGATGGCTCGTACGGCTTGGAATGATCATGAGGGAGTTTTTTTTTTTTTTGGCAAAGGCTACCAAGGACCAAGTTGTCGGAGATCAACAAAAATCCGACTTGTTTTGGCTCTGAGCCTCCGAGTTGTTCAACATTTTAATCAAGCAGTTGGTTGAGATAATCAAACGATTCACCAACTAAACTCAAAATGGAACAAAATGCTTGCACAGATTAACAACTTCAACGGACTTTATATCCAAGCGTTATGTAATTTTTACTTAACTTATTTATTTTTGTTAAAAAATTTAAACAAAATGAGGTGGCAGTTATATATTTGATTATGCTACTTTGGCAAATCCTCCACCCCTCCACCCTAGTTCACAATTACTAGTTTATACTTTATAGTATTGTTCTATTGTAAACCACCCTCATGCTTGGACCAAGTATGAGCACAGTAACACTAAAAAAAAAATAGAATCACAAGAACAAACAGATGTAAAACTTCAGAACAACAAGATACCTACATGGAAATTCCTTGTTCCAACTTATTCTGTTCTTTGCCCGACCACTCGACCGCCAAGCCTGCATCATGTTTCAACCCTGGAACCGAATCCGAAACACCAGAACCACATGAAATCCCAATTTGACCATATCCTAACGCACTCGATTGGAACGATATGGCATGCCTTTTCGGACCAAAGCTCGAGGCTTGATCATGGCGAAAACCCGAATCCATAATTTTGTATAGCAGGAAGTAAGTACTATTGATGCTTTAATAGTGGATCATAATGTGTAGATAAATAGAAGAAAAAAAAAGGACTGATTCGAAATGGGTGGTGTTGAGTTGAATCTCCGAATTGAGTATCTGTTACCCCAAAAGATAAAACCCTAGATTCTTCTTCACACAAAAATCAAAATCAAAACCAAAACCAAAACCAAAACGTCCTCCATTGAAAAAAAAGAAAAGAAAAGAAAAGAAAAAGAAAAGCACCTGCACAGGGCCTTCGTATCCCAAATCTTATAATTGATTCAACATCAAATGGCACATGTCTGTACCATCGATAATGACGAGTAAAGTGAGGATGTACACATAGAGAAAGAGAGAAATAAAGAAATTGCTTTCGAAATGTCTCAACTTTTAGAGGCGTGGGGATCTGATTGGTGGTTTCGGTTGGGTTGTTTAATCACTGGAACTAATTTCGTTTCTTTTTGGGTGATTTGAGGACAGAGATGATGATGATGGGGGGTTTTGGTGAATAAAATAGTGAGGGAGGGGGGTTGGCCAATGGGAAAACAGAGGACGAGGCGTTTGGTGGTGAAAACTGAAAGGTGGTTTTTCTGTTGTTGGTTGTTTGAACTTTGGAAGCTGCTTTTGCTTTTTAATGTTATTTTGGTGGCGCTGATCTTGGAATTGATAAAGAATGCGAATCCCAATAACTTTTGTTGCAACACTTGTCACATTTTTGTTGAATGGATAACAGAAATATATTTTATTTCGGATTAAATACAAGGTTGTAAAAATCGTTTGGCGGTAGCTCGATAGTTAATTGGTGTTAAACGTTTAATCGGATTAATCGTGATTAATCGGAGACCCTAAATTATATATATATATATATATATATATATATATAGGGTTAGGTTCAAATGAGAACTTTTTTCTTTGAGAACTTTTGAGAACCATTATGAGCCACTAATTTTCAGGGGGGAAGCATTCAAATTCATGGGGGATTTTCCATATATATAAACTAGTGGCTAAGATTAGTTCTTTTTAGTTCTCAAACCCAATTAGTTCTCAAATGATCCTCTCCATATATATATATATATATATATATATATATAGGGGAGGGATATAATGAAAACCTCTCCGAGTTTGGAAAACCGTGAAAACCAAGCTAAAAAATTCGATTTTTGTTCCGATTTTTTTTATGGTGATTCTCTAAGTTAAAAAGACCCCCTTTATGCAAAAAAATAAAAAAAACGCCTAGTCAAATTTAAAAAAAAAATATATTTTATAACTGAGGTTACATATGTAACAGGGTACTGTTACATATGTAACCTCAGTTATAAAATATTTTTTTAAAAAAATTTGACTAGGCGTTTTTTTTATTTTTTTGCATAAAGGGGGTCTTTTTAACTTAGAGAATCACCATAAAAAAAATCGGAACAAAAATCGAATTTTTTAGCTTGGTTTTCACGGTTTTCCAAACTCGGAGAGGTTTTCATTTTATCCTTCCTCTCTCTATATATATATATATATATATATATAGGAAGAGAATCATTTGAGAACCATTCCAACATGGCAATATCCTAGTTTAGTTAATAAGTCAATAACCTTAAAAAGTAATAAACTAGTATTTATATAACTGTTTAAGTCAAACACTACCGTATTAAAGTCGTATACGTTTACTAATATAAAAAACGAACAAATTTTCATACTTAAATTGTCATTTTTTTTAACATTCTCAGAGTGATTCCGATATTTGAACTCCATCCGACTCCTACTCATCTTCAAGCATTACCACCTCATCCTCGGACTCGAAATCTTCATAAAAAAGTTCCCTCTGAGGTGCTTGATTATGAAAAGGTAGAGCTGCGATGTTAGGTTTTTTCGACTTCTGACATTCTCTTGTAATAAACGTTAGAAAAATATATTTGAGAATTTTTTAAGTTTTTTTTATTACAAAATTGGCTAACCGTCAAGGCCGCCAAGACCGCTAAGGACCGCCAAGGACCGATGTTGACCGTCTTTGACCAACTAACCTTTAAACCATTAATCGTAGACGGTGGGGGACCGTCAAGCGATTAATCGCTGATAAAGAATGCGAATCTCAATAACTTTTGTTGCAACACTTGTCACACTTCCGGTGAAGGGATAATAGGAATATATTTTATTCAAGATTAAATTAGAGTTCACTATAGTCTAAAATAGCTATATTGTTAAAAGGGTTTTCTAATATGTGAATAAAGGACACGTATAATATGTAATAAATATAACTTGAAATTTAAAAAAAATATATCAACATTCTTTATGAAAATTAAAAAAGATATTAAAATTCATCTTGAAAATTAAAAAAGATATTAAAATTCATCTTGAAAAATAAGAAAAGTACAAAGATTCTTTATAAAAATGTATTTTTCAATTTTCGAGATGAATTTATTACAACTTTTTTAATTTTCGTGATGAATTTATTACACCTTGTGTGTGACCTTAGGACACATATTAGAAAATCTCATTGTTAAAACGAGACAAGACAATGTTAAAATTAAATGTTTGATTAAATAAAACATTAACAGCATATGTAATTGTGTGAAACTAAAATTAAAGTTAATGAAACGGTTGTTTTTTTCTAAATAATGAAACAACACTAATAAAGGTGTTGTCGTACTCGTAGTGATGACACATGCACACAAAACAGTGACATTATTATAACTTTACATGAAGAAAACGGGAATAAAAATTTGCTTAACATCCCAAACGCTTAAACTATTGATTGTATGACCTAAAATACACGACTGTACTTATTACACAACTAACTCGTGTGTTGAATTCGTTGAGATTGAAAATAAATATAAAATGTATGTCACACGATTATACATATTACACAACTTATTTGCTAAATTTGTTACACTGGGATAAAAATTAAAAAATAATAATAATACAGACAAATGATAAAAGACAAAACCACAAAAAAGACAAAATTACAAGTTGTGTTTTGTATATATAGGTAATGACTCTCACAATCGACATGGTTTTCGTGAAAATAACAATAATTTTCTCAAATTGAAAACGTAAAACGGGTCGTGAAACTCATATGAATCGTAGGTGCTTGAAAAACATACAAAGCTGACATGAATCGAATGAATAACCTAACTATACGTACCCTATATCACATAAGACACCTTAAGGTCCAAAACATGTAGTCAAAGTCTATCTTAAGTCACGCACTAAAACTCTATCAAGTCTCCTACGTGTTAAACTGAGAAGTGTGATGTTTATTAATATTTGAATGACATATTTATTTCTCGAAAACAAATATAAACATGTCAAGTGGAGATATGTAACCTTTAACTCAAATATAACTCTTGAATGTAGAGTTGAGATTTGCGGCCAATAACAAGCATGAAATAGTTGTTATATTTTAAGGTGAATGAACCCTCATCATCATCAGAGGAGGCGCGTCTTCAATTGTGTTCGAGCATGCAAGGAATTACCATCATCATTTGAGAAACCATCACTGGCGTAACTTTTAAGGGGTGGAAGGGGGCGTCCGACCCCCCCGAATTATTTTTTGCGATGCACGGGTTATATAATTTTCGTGTAGAAAATTTTGATATACTCCGGTTTCGACCCCCCATTTACCTTAAATTGGCGTTAGGAAAAAAAATTAGATCCCAACCCCCACTTGATATTTTCAAGCTTCGCCACTAAAAACAATCGATACTCAAAACAGTGGTTGACCACCGACTACCACGGCTGACCACCGACTACCACCATCGTCGCGCAACCACAACAAGCACAAAGGTCTCTCGATTAAATATATTCGATCGATCAAGAGAAAAGGCAAATGAGGTATGGGATGGAAGTGTGAGCGGGTATGAGAAAAGAGAAATGCTTGTAAACTAGACTTAACCACTTGAACATTAAAATGACAACATATATAACTTGTACATAGCGCTTGGTAAGACAACATATATAACTTGTGCATAACGCTTGATGGATGGTTAGTTACATAAGTTACTACTCATCTTAGTTTTTAATTGTTTATAATAGAATCATTTATTGTTTCACACAAAAGTATAAATATTGACAATTATTATCTCTTTTAAAGAAATGTAAACCAAGCATAGTTGCTAACCCTAGCCGTCACCAACCTTCAAACATTATTTTTCAATGAAAACTTCCTTTCATTGTCGGATCTGGCCAATTTTTCATCGGTTTGACAAAAAGTCCTAAATACTCTTCGAGGGAAGGAAACCAAAAAAAGCAATTCGAGATGAGAAATAATCAGGGAGTGGCGATGTTTTGAGAGAAATACCTCATAAGAGAAGACGTATAATGTGCCATACATCCGACTGATTCGCGGAATGAGAAGAGAGGGAGGGAGCAGCGGAAGCTTTTGTCGAGCGTGATTTAGGGTTTGAAAATGAGTTTATAAACAATATGTAGGGATATGATCATGTAATAGTAAACGTATGTCTGGAAAGTATTTAAGCCTACGGGGTCACACGTCTCGACACTAATGTATTTGCATTAATTAATTAGTTAATTAATATTTATCACGAACATTTAACGAGGTTTCGTTAAAAACTAACAGTTAATTGTTAACAGAGGGGTGTTAGTTGTAATTAGAAAGAGTTGTAATTGGATTACAATTGGGAGAGGCTTTGTGATAAGCCCTTTAGGCCGAATTCGGCTAGGGGATTATCACAATCCCTAACTTGGTTATCAAGTCTTTAAACCTATAAATAGATCCTCAGGGGTTTAAGGTTTAGCTGCTGGATTTATCTGATAAAAGTCCAAACCCTAAAACTCTCTCTCTTTCTCTTCTCGTTCACGGCCAAAGAAACCGAACCATAGGGTTTCGGTTCTTGTGTGGTTCGACCAAGGCCAACTCGTGTGAAGGTGTTCGTGATCGAGTACTAGCATACCTACATCGGTGTGTCGTGTGTGCAAACGTAGAGGGATTTGCTTTAAATCCTCTAAGAAGATCAAGTCTTGCCGAGCTAAAAAGGTACACGTATTCATCCGGTTAGTTAGTATAATTCATAGGATTAATCCGTTGCGTACTCGTGTTTAATTGATAAATCGTTATATAACCCAATAGTGGTATCACGAGCCACCTATGATTTTATCTAATTACCGGTAATAAAAACTTGAAGGGGGGTAATCTAGATTCTAGCTTTTTTGATCCACTCAAAGCGGTTTTACAATTGGCTAAAATCGGATTTCGCAAACTTGTTAAAATCGCAAAACCCTAATCGATCGTTCATGTTCACGATCCGCCGGCTGTTTACGATCGGAAACCTTGTGATTCCGATCGTAAACCATTGATTACGACCCATTTGATGCAAAATCGTAAACAGGAGGTCGGCGGCTGTTTACGATCGGAAACCTAGTGATTCCGATCGTAAACCTGATTTACGACTCATATTGATGCAGGATCGTAAACCCTGAGATCGTAAACCATGTTTACGACATTTTGATGCTAAATCGTAAACCCTTAGATCGAAAACCCTAGTTTACGATCGGGAACTCAAATATCGATCGTAATCGTCTTAATGGATCGAAAACCTCTTGGAAAATCGTAAACCCTTATTTTAGATCTAAAAATTCGTTTCTTGTGGTCTAAAAATTGTGAACCCAAGTTTTTATTAGTTGTTTAAACAACATGTTGTACCTTATTTTAAATGTTAAAAGGAAGTAAAAACCATGAAGTTTCATGCAAATCGTTCATGGTTATTACTTATATCAAGAGATGTAATAAATTAAAATTATGCTAGATAATTAGAAACCCTAAGATTATGTGATTATTTGTGATAATTGTGACATAATAAAAGGTTTTATTGCAAATTTGTTTTATGAAAATCGAAATTTGTTTAATAACTATTGAAATATGATTTTGTTTATAAAATAAAATTTGTGTCTTAAAATTCAAAAGAAACACCGGCTCACCCATTCGAACACACTCTAAGAGAGGTATAAGTCGGGTCGCCATGCTTCCCTAAAGTGGGTAGGTTTTTAATTGCAAAAGTTGCAAACCTCACCCCTACGCTTCTTTGTGTGTTGCGAATGGAGCTACCGAGCTCTTTTGTTTTGAAAGACAAACTAAGAATTTTATAAACACATTATGTGGTGAAGATATGCATGAATCTTCACACATAACCTTTTTGATCACACATCAAAATTGTTTTGACCCAAACCAAACTTAAGTCTTTGCCACCCACTTTGAAAGGACACTTGAGGATGTCATCTTACTCATTGGTACACAATGGTAAAATGATATTCGCATGGCAAATTCCCACTCATTGGTACACAATGGTGGACAATTTGTGCGTTCTTGGTTGGACGACTTAAAGCGAGCCAGGCGGTGAGACCCTTGGCCCGTGGCAAAAGATGGGATGAAACATGACTACAAATCACTTGGTGCAAGTTGTAGGTCCCATAAAATCTAGGAATTGTATTTGGAATACAATTATTGATCGTCACTTACCTGTTGAATGCATCATTTCTAGCAGATCAACTGATGAAATGATGGCAGGTCAATTGGATCCTAGCCTTAATAAGCTTAATTGTTTAAAGTGTTTAAACATTGGGTAATTAAATTTATTAAGGAATTAATTATCGAAAATACTGATTTTTGAACTTAATCTGTTTTGTAGATGGCGACAAACCCCACTCAAAACAATGTTGGTCATGCTTTTCGTCAAATGTTTGAAAGAGAAAAGCTGAATGGATCTAACTTCAATGACTGGTACCGTCAACTAAGGATTGTCCTTCGAGTTGAACGGAGAACTGATGTCCTTGAACATCATTGGCCGACCGAGCCAGCTGCTGATGCCTCTGCTGAAGAGAAAGCGTTCTACAATGCAGAGTATAGCAGATACGACGAGGTTGCTTGCATGATGATCTCGAGTATGACTCCTGATCTTCAGAAGCAATACGAGTTTCATACACCTTGTGATATGATCAAAGAGCTAAAGAAGATGTATGAAAAGCAAGCTGGTGTCGAATTGTTCGACCTAGTTGTGGAACTCCATGACTTGAAGCTTGAAACTGGTAAATCGGTCAGTAGTCATGTGCTCAAGATGAAGAGCTACTTTGACAAACTGGAATCGCTCAATTATGGGTATAATCGGGCTGTTGCTGTTGGCATGATCCTCAAATCTCTTACGAAGGATTTTGAGGGTTTTGTGCGCAACTACAACATGCATAGTATGACTAAGACTATACCTGAGCTTCATGCTATGCTTGTCGAGTATGAAAAAACGATTCCTAAAAAGGCCACTGAAACACCCCAAGTTCTCATGATCAAAGGGGGTAAGATCCAAAAGGCTAAACGACCGCAAAAGGGGAAGGGTAAGATTGATGGCAAGGGTAAAGGCAAGGCTGTTGCCCATATCCCTAAAGCCAAGCAAACCCCTCCAGCCCTTAAAGAGCATCCGGCTAAGGACCAGATCTGTCACCATTGTGGTGAAGTTGGACACTGGAAGAGGAACTGTCCTACCTATCTAGCTGAGTTGATGAAGAAGAGAAAGAATACTAGCGGAGCTAGTACATCAGGTATCTTCACAATTGAATTATTTTCCTTTTCTAAATGTGATTCATGGGTGTATGACACCGGCTGTGGAACTCACATCTGTAATTCGTTACAGGGTCTTAGAAAGAGGAGGAAACTGAAGCCTGGAGCTTTGAAGCTGTACGTGGGAAATGGTTTTCCAGCAGCAGTGGAAGCTATAGGAGAATTTCATTTAATTCTGCCTTCTGGGTTAATTATTGTGTTAGACAATTATCATTATGCACCTTCTATCACTAGAGGTGTTATTTCAGTTTCTTTGTTGAAAAACCAAGGATTTATTAATGAATTTAATAATATCGGTATTTCAGTTTCTAAAAATAATGTTCATTATTTTGATGCTATTCCTTGTGATGATATTTATGAAATTGATATGCGTGGTTGTGATTCAAATAATTCAATGTTCACTGTTAGCAAACGAGCCAAAACTAGTTTGGACTCTACCTATCTTTGGCACTGTCGTCTTGCCCATGTTGGCAAAAATCGCATTGAAAGACTTCAACGTGAAGGGATCTTACAATCAAATGATGAATCATTTGAAAAATGCGTTTCCTGTATCTCAGGAAAGATGACAAGAAAACCCTTTCCGAACAAGCCGCAAAGGGCTAAAGAACTACTTGGACTCATCCATACTGATGTTTGTGGCCCATTTAGACATGTGTCAAGGAAAGGTGCTAGCTACTTCGTAACTTTCACGGATGATTTCAGCCGTTATGGTTATGTTTACTTGCTTAAACATAAACATGAGGTATTTGAAACATTCAAAGAGTTCAAAACCGAAGTAGAAAATCAACTCGGAAAGACCATCAAGATCCTTCGATCGGATCGTGGTGGAGAATACTTAAGCCAAGAGTTCAAGGATTATCTTAAAGCGTGTGGAATTGTCCAACAGCTTACTCCTCCTTACACACCTCAGCATAATGGAGTGTCTGAGAGGAGGAATCGAACCTTACTAGAAATGGTAAGGTCGATGATGAACCTTACAACTCTCCCAATGTCATTTTGGGATTTTGCTCTAGAAACCGCTGTACGCATTCTAAATATGGTTCCAACCAAGAAGGTTGAAAAGACACCATATCAATTATGGCATGGAGAAGTCCCTGTGTTGTCTTACTTAAGAGTCTGGGGATGTGAGGCACTTGTGAAGCGCGATACGCCTGACAAACTACAACCCAGAACTACTAAGTGCATCTTCGTGGGATACCCAAAGGAAACAATGGGTTACTACTTCTATAATCCTTCCGAAAACACTGTTCGTGTTGCTCGATATGCTGAATTCTTTGAAAAGAATTTTATAGCTCAAGAGAACAGTGGGAGAATTGTAGAACTACTAGAAGATGTGTCACCTTCTGAAACAACTAGCAATCATCAACTTGGGGGGGAAAATGTTCAAAGTGATGAACCTCAAGTCGATGATGTTGCGATTCCACTTCGAAGATCCGAAAGGGTCGTACGTGAACCGGATAGATGGATTGGTCTAGTCGAATCCGAGGATAACGTATCAGGAGATCTCAATGAGCCTCCGAACTTCAAAGCTGCATTATCAGATCCGGAATCTGACAAATGGCTTGAAGCAGCGAACGTGGAAATGCAATCCATGCAAGATAACCACGTTTGGACCCTGGTTGATCTTCCTCCTAACGCAAGAACCGTTGGGAGTAAATGGCTCTTCAAGAAGAAGACCGACATGGATGGAAATGTACACACCTATAAAGCTCGTCTCGTGGCGAAAGGTTATACTCAACGTTTTGGCGTTGACTATGATGAGACCTTTTCACCAGTAGCAGACATTAGAGCTATTAGGATTCTCTTAGCCATAGCAGCGTACTATGACTTTGAGATATGGCAAATGGATGTTAAGACTGCCTTCTTAAATGGTTACTTAGATGAAGAAGTCTATATGGATCAACCTGAAGGGTTCATTGATCCAAAACATCCCAACCAAGTATGCAAGCTTCAAAGGTCCATTTATGGACTAAAGCAAGCATCGAGGAGTTGGAATAAACGGTTTGATGAAGAAATCAAAAAGTTTGGTTTCGTTCAGAATCCCGATGAGCCATGTGTATATCGCAAAGCTAGTGGGAGTAATGTTACTTTCCTTGTCTTATATGTAGATGACATATTGATTATAGGAAAACACATTCCAATGTTGCAAGATGTAAAATCCCATCTTGGAAAGTGTTTTGCCATGAAAGACTTGGGAGAAGCAGCATTTATTCTGGGAATCAAGATCTATAGAGATAGAACTAAGCGGTTGATTGGACTAAGTCAAAGTGCTTATATTGATAAGATCTTGAAACGATTCAAGATGGAGAATTCCAAGCGTGGTACAGTACCTATGCAGGAAGGACTTGGTCTATCGGTCAAACAAGGTGCTTCTACACCTGATGAGGTGAAGCGTATGCAAAGAGTTCCTTATGCTTCAGCTGTAGGCTCTATAATGTATGCGGTGAGATGCACTAGACCTGATATAGCATTTGCGCAGAATATCGTTAGCCGATATCAACAGAATCCAGGTGAAAGTCACTGGACTGCTGTTAAGACCATTCTCAAGTACCTACGAGCTACTAGAGATTTGTTTTTGGTGTATGGGGGAAATCCAGATCAAGAGCTCAAAGTGACCGGATACTGTGATGCTGGATTTCAGACTGATAGAGATGACACGAAGTCTCAGTCTGGGTACGTTTTCGTTCTGAATGGAGGCGCTGTGGATTGGAAAAGCAAGAAACAAACCACAGTTGCTATGTCTGCAACAGAGTCTGAGTACATTGCTGCTTCGGAAGCTGCAATGGAGGCTGTCTGGATAAGGAAGTATATTTGTGGGCTTGATGTGATCCCTACAAGTAACTTACCTATCGACATGTACTGCGATAACTCGGGTGCATTAGTCATTGCCAAAGAACCTGGAGTTCAGAAGGGCGCCAGACACTATGCCAGGAGATATCACTATGTTCGTGAACAGGTCGAACTGGGTGAAATCAGATTACTCAAAGTTCACACAGATGTTAACTTAGCTGATCCTTTCACGAAAGCTTTGTCAAGGCCGGAGCTTGAAAGGCATGCCGAGGGCATGGGACTTAAATTAGTTGGTTAAATCATGTATGTCTGATGTTCGGTATTTGGATAAGGGATGTTAAACAAATTTCTATTTGTATAATGAAATAAAGTACTTGATATGTTTGATTTCATTTAATAGTAAAATTGTGTCCCATATTTGCATGTTTAATCCTTGAGTACTTATCAAGTATTCTAAATTGTCCATTGTCGATTAACTATGTGGGAGCATAGTTAAACTAAGACAAGATCTGAGTGATTGGTTAGGATGGTCCCACCAAACTCACATGGTATTCATTGGATGCATACTGGACTGACCCACTAACGAATTGTCACTTTATGGATCGGCGTCATTAAGTGAAATTCGTAAATGGTTGCTTTACTTATCCTTAGACTTGAGATACAAGCAGGTCATGCATGTATGGATTGCACCTACTTGATATAGGTCTAACTATCCTGAATAAGGTAGTACAAAAGGGCTATTTTCAGTAGGTGTAGTGAAGTATGTGACTTGACACGTGTAGTCAAGAGGATTTGTTCCTTCAGCTTAAAGTTGAAGCAGATACCACTGGGCCCCTCATTGGACTAATTAAGATGTTTGCATGGCCGTGCCCAAATGAAATCTAGAGATGTCTCGATTTGCAATTTGGTAATCTTAAGTTAGTTGTGAGAATGAGAAACAGAATCGTTAAAGTGTGGAATGACTTTGATCCATATCCATATTTAACACGGTATCGGTAACAAAGGGATAGTAAATGACTATACCATTTAAATACACTTTGAGAAACTGTACTTAAATATTTCTGGGAACATTGGCGTGTTGCTAGACGCTAACCAATGTTATTGCCTTTACTATTGCAAGCTCAAGTGGGAGCTGTAGGGATATGATCATGTAATAGTAAACGTATGTCTGGAAAGTATTTAAGCCTACGGGGTCACACGTCTCGACACTAATGTATTTGTATTAATTAATTAGTTAATTAATATTTATCACGAACATTTAACAAGGTTTCGTTAAAAACTAACAGTTAATTGTTAACAGAGGGGTGTTAGTTGTAATTAGAAAGAGTTGTAATTGGATTACAATTGGGAGAGGCTTTGTGATAAGCCCTTTAGGCCGAATTCGGCTAGGGGATTATCACAATCCCTAACTTGGTTATCAAGTCTTTTAAACCTATAAATAGATCCTCAGGGGTTTAAGGTTTAGCTGATGGATTTATCTGATAAAAGTCCAAACCCTAAAACTCTCTCTCTTTCTCTTCTCGTTCACGGCCAAAGAAACCGAACCATAGGGTTTCGGTTCTTGTGTGGTTCGACCAAGGCCGACTCGTGTGAAGGTGTTCGTGATCGAGTACTAGCATACCTACATCGGTGTGTCGTGTGTGCAAACGTAGAGGGATTTGCTTTAAATCCTCTAAGAAGATCAAGTCTTGCCGAGCTAAAAAGGTACACGTATTCATCCGGTTAGTTAGTATAATTCATAGGATTAATCCGCTGCGTACTCGTGTTTAATTGATAAATCGTTATATAACCCAACACAATATAGGCGCAAAATTTAGAAAGTAACCGTGGTATATTGGTCGGTTTTGGAAAACGGATCCAAAAGATCCGCGCGACTCTTTTACGAAAAAAAAGGTTGATTTAAAGATTTGCCCTTAATGGATGAAATCTTAAGCATTGCGGTAACTTCACGGGAGGCTGTGATGATGCCACATTACCTGAGAAACTTTGCGTTTATTATAATAGATGATTAAATGGCATCATAACTATAGCAAGTTTTAAAATAACATCATAACTTATTTAAATTTAATATACAAAACTGAATTAATAAAGAAATTGAGTTATTACTATATATTACAATTCACAACATATTATTATTTTATTTGGTTATAATATTTTAATATTTTTTATATTATTTTAATGATATATATTAAAATAATCTAGAGTTTTATATATATTTAATTAATCAAATGATTTTTATATATTTAATTAACGAGTTGTGTGACCCCCCCCCCCCCCCGCGCGTTGCCGCGGGGTTGAAACTGTAGACTAAGTTATAGTAAAAATTCATATAGTAAACATGAGGCTAAACATGTCTAAGAACATATATACTAAACAATTATAGTACCATCATAATATTAGTAGAGTAAGTCTGTTATAGGCTTGTCGAACGAACATGAAACATTGTCATGTCGTTTTCAATTTGAAAGATGGATGAATAGTGTATAATGTATGATGTGTTTCATTTACAATGTGCTTGAATTACATAGACAAAATCATGTAAAATTATGAACAAATTTACCTATCTTCACATAAGTTGATGAAATTTTCCAGTCCAGATGTAAAAAGAAAAGGATGCAGACACATTATGAAGCAAACTGTGATTGAAAAGCCTTCTCATATTATGAAGCAATCAAAACCAAAATTCACAGAAAAGCAAAACAAATAACTTAAAGACTACCTAATTCCAAAATCAGCAACTATTCAGTGAATGTAACAACCAAAAAGCCAAACAGCAACAACATAGAAATTAGGTCAGCAACAAATCTCCCAATTCTAAACACGCAACGCTAATTAGACACAACAATCAAAACCCAATGAAGCTCAATAGCTTGTAAAAACAAAAACCAAATCAACGCAAAACATGAGAAGGTGTACGAAAGGCAACTAAACAACACAAAATCAAACATGCAAGACAAAAGAGAAACGCAATACCTGAACCACCTTCGCTTCGTCACTACTTCCTCAGCTTCCATCAGATGTACATACCATTTCTAAAAAAAACTTTAGATCCACGCTGCAAGAGCATAATCATAATGGAGTAGGTTGAATGCAGAATTTGACAAATACGCAAAGCAACGAAGAAAATCAAATCAAAGTGCTTAGGCTCCTGTTAACAGAACATAAAAATTGCAAAAGAAATGAAGCAAAAGAAAGAGAATAGACATACATGTTTGCCACATGATAGAAATTGAGCTTTTTAGTTTGTGTGTTTGTGTCACTGCTCTGCAAGGTGTTTCCTACTTCTGATGCATCCTAAGTAGTCAGATGACATCAACTAACATGATCAATCCAATGACTTTTAGCAATCAATGATCTTGACAGCAAGATATCTTAAGCCAAAATCAAGCAAATGCATAAGTTATGGGCTCTTATATGTAAATATACATAAACCTATAATAAATATAGCTTTCATTAACCAACAAATGGCTTTTGATTACTAATAAAAAAGAGTTGAGTGAGTTACATTATGTAAAAGAGGAATCAAAATTCTCAAATAAACATAAATAAATTTGCAAATATTGCTGGCTCAACTGAATATAAGAACAAAAGCAGTGTAAATGAATCTAAAAAGAACCACATTCTATAACTTGTAAGCCAGTAGAATAGAACATACCTTGAACTGCTAATTACTTGATTTGTAGGTATTTTTGAATTATCATATGATGACTTCTGAACCTATACATCAATCAACAATATTACCTCTTTGGAATAGTCAATATGCAAGGACCAGAAGCAATATACACTAATAACTTGATGTGAAAGATAATTATATTTATCTTTCATGTATTCACAATCTTTCAGGCATCAAATGTAGCATTTCTATTCTTTCAAGTTGAAATAGGTTTCTTTGCCTAAAGTTACTAAAAAAGTACTGACAACAAATTAGGTAGATGTTAGCATTTGATTTAGTGCCTCATAACTTTGTCACTTGTCTCAGTTTCAATAATTTATTAATGATTGAGAACTATATCGATATGAATCAAAAGTTTAAATGAATTTGTTCAACTTACCAATGGAGAACTTAGCAATTAATTTACCTATCGATAAGGAAGAGCATAAGACATCAAACCCGGTTATGTAAGCACTCAAATGTCTTCACAAAAAACCCCTGTAAGATAAAAAAAAAAAGAATACATCAGTATAAGAATTTAATCACCTATCTTATTTCCCAGTTCATGACAATCACTGCCATAAGGCTCAGATTAGTCAATCAAGTAATGAGTATCCATGAAAGTCTATGGCTGCAATTAACAATCACGTTTTTTGCCTCGCCAAAAGACAATCTGTCATCTCTTCACTTGTTTATTCGACGTGTAATCATCATTGCCATTCCACCTGCATATTCAGATTGCCATAACCAAACACATTCAATCATATACATTCTGATCCGAACCAAAACGGACTCCCAAAACAAATACAAACCAACATGAGATCTATTGCAAGTTGTAAATTATATAGACATTAAAAAAAACCCCAAAAGCAAACAAAATACCTACATCGCGGTTGTTGCTCTTCACTTAATGCTTAAATACGACCCCCCATACTGCCGTCGGGAACCACAAAAAACACCTATACGAACCCAAATTGGCTTAAGCATGGAAGTGTGGAGCCTGCAGAAGTATGACACTTTCAGGTATATGCAAACTCATTATGACACTTTCAGGCTATTAAATCTCATTATTTAATTATGAAGAAAACTTATTATAGCCTTAGATATATGGAGCCTGCAGAAGTGAACTATGGAAGTATGACACTTTCAGGTTTCTAATTAACACTAATTAACAGAAATTGGCTTAAGCATATCTTTTGTTGAATGTGCAAGTCTACAAAGAAATACATGACATTTTTAGGTTTCTAATCCATAGAAAGTAAGAAATGACTCTCTAAATGTATATACATGATAAATAACATACATCATGCTTAAACTTTCTATAGTACTATAAGATTTAATAGCCAACATGCCAAAGATGCATCGAATATTGAAAGAGTAACTTCTCTAAGATAAACCATACCTTTAGAAATGAAATGCAAATACGAAGACACAAACCAAAAACTAACCCACAAAGAGATGGCAATATAAACCTGCAACACACAAAGGGAAGTAAAATATATGAGTACTCAAAATAATACCATTAATGAAAATACATAAAAGAAAATCAGAAAAGTAACAAACTTAACTTGTGAATAGCCATCATACCTTTTAATTTTAGTTAAACAATACCTTAAACACAATGTGTATAACAATTAGAAACCACACTCAAAACAATACAACAGAAAAATTAAAAATTAATAAAGTCAGCTTCTAAACAACTATCACATCTTTAATTATAGTAAAAAACACCATAAACTAACTAAGTTTAAACCTTAGTGGCTTGCTCTTAAACTGCTAGATCAAAGACAGAATACTAAACTAATTCAATGCAAAAGCACAACAACAAAAAATCTAAACCCTAAGTACTCAAAACAATAACCACTAACATACATAAAGATATAGATATTGCTTATGAACACACAACAATATACACAACGTATGTGATGACCTACCATTAACAAAAACATAGAAAAGAACAATGTCTATAGCAATAAGAGACCACACTCAAAACATTACAAAAGAGAAAATAAAAAATTAACAAATCAATCAACTTCTAAATAGCCATCCCATCTTTAATTATAATTAAAAAACACCTTAGACTAAAGAAGTTTAAACCTAAATACAGAATACTAAAACTATTTGAATGCAATTTCATGTAAAATCAAAATCGGAGCAGTCATAAGTGAAAAGCACAAAGTCAAAACACAAAAACAAAAAATCTAAATTCAAGAAACAGCAATCCCAACAAAAATCAAACATGCAATACAAAAGAAAGAAAAATCACATACTTGCTCGTAAGCGACTACCTCTCGAACCCTAGTCGCCGTCGCGGTTTTCAGATCCTTACCGAGTGGAGGCTGGAGTAAAGATTTCAGGAGTCGCCGGAGTCGCCAGAGTTGTCGTCGTCACCGACCACCTCTCGAACCCTAGCCGCCGCCGGTGATTGGTTGGATTCGAACAGGGGGGAACGAAGATGGTCATCGTGAGGGTCAGATCGGAACATGCAAACTGGGGATTTGACCTCAGATCGGAGTAGCAAGAGAGAGAGGTGAGTGGTGATGACCAAAATGCTCTAAAACCCCAAACCAAAAATCCCTATTCCACGGGGATTTCTTCTAAATCAACCGAAGCCCTAGAATGGAGATATATCAAACCTGAGGAAGAGATGATTGAAGATTAGAGGTCCCTCTCTGCATCGATAGAAGATAGAGTTTGAAATCAAGGCCTAGAACAGAGATATAGTGAAACTGAAGAAGAGATTGAAGCTTAATGGAAAAGCTAACATGTGATTAAGTTAAACACGCGAAGAAGATGATGAACGACGCCTTTTCTCCCTGGTCTGTGTGTTTAAGAGGGAGGGACATCTTGAGAGAGAGAGAGATATAATGGGGAAAACCCTAAACTGAAAGAGAAAGATACGTCGTGAAGCTATTTAGGTATGAGAGAGAGGGGTATAAACTGTCAAAACCACAAAATCTTGTGGCCAAACTATGAGACACAAAAAGTCTCCTATTCACCACCAATTCCCTTTGTATATTTATATAATTAAACAAACTAAATAACTTTTATTATTTTTATTAAATGATATTATGATCAGTCCAATGGTTTTGTGTGTTCATGTTTGTAAGGCCCCAATCCCATTTCATCATGATACACGTCATGAAAATCAGAGTTTGAAAATTTCGTTTTATGCTTAGACCATCATTCAACACACAAGCCATATTACAAAAGATCAAGCGTTTAACGCCGTTAAGTATTTGCTAGTTTACTTGCTAACATTAACCATTACAAGCATATAAGCTAAATTCCCAAAATACATGATGTTCGGTTCCAAAGGTCTTCGATTCGATCCCGACCCGCCGACTATCGATTACCTGCCAACAACACCAGTAACACATTAGTATTGATGGCACATATCAGCGTTCAGCACAATACATCAATTAAAAACAAGTAAACAAAACAAGAACCCGGCCAGCAGCTCCAAGCGTATCGCTTGGACCTCCTGGACTTCCAGGCGATACGCCTGGAGCCTGATTTCCAGGGCTCCAGGCCAGTTTTCCCATACTTAGCCATTTTTCTGCATTTTCAGTTTGGTTAACCACCAAACTATCAAACCTGGATTTTTAGCACCATGAGCTTATAGTTACCTGCAATATCAAGATTTCACCCAAATTCACAAATGTCATACCCGAATTCGTTATTCCGAATAAGGAAATAGAACTTCTTACCCGACTCGTTTGACCCGTTAACACACAAGTCACAAAATCAGCTTAAGTTTATGCCTTCCATTAAATTCCTCCATTATAATTTTCCCCTTATCACACACACTATGTGCTAATCCACTTAAATTTAATGTTGGGACAATTCGAGATCCCCAAGACTCTCATTGTTCTCGTCTTGCCACAACATTCAGCTCAACCCAATATGGGTCATATACTACGATCCTAGTTAGTCATTTACATAACCAACTTCTCTGTTTGATTACCCAATACCCACGACACATAAAACTCATCAAATTTCCTGCTTTAACATCAAAATTCTAACCAACTAGTTAACACCAATCACTAGCTACTACGTGTTACCTTTAAGCTTTATTCTTGCCTTCCCTTTGATGATTAGTGCTTCCTCCTGCTTCACCTATTGACATTACCTTGTTAGGATTACCATATCACATCCTTAATTCACACAATCATCATACATATACGTTCTACATTCCATCACAACTTAAATTCATCAAAGATTCAGCTTATGCACAAAAATCAATTCTTCATTCAAGCATTTCATCAAACACCTTATATGCATACTTGGTGTTCTACGAGTTTAGAAGCTTACATGCTTACATAACATCCATAATTCATCACATTACAATAATTTTCAGCTTTTGCACTAAACCAATTACTCATAACAGTTTGCTAGCATGCATGGACCACAATTAGCCAACCCAAATCACCCATCCACCATAGATGTCGAAATCCATAAGGTGGGGTATGACCTCCACCTCAATCTCTATAAATAACACACAAATTCAGTCATGCAAGCAGTAGTTAAGCTTCATCTAGGCACATAAGCACATAATATCACAGATTTCAACCTCAATTTGACCTCTAGAAGAAACTCATAAAAATCTCCATGTTCATGGAAGCACTTACTTGACAGAAATCATGAACTCTAAGGTGAAAATCAGAAATTAGAAGGCTTCCTATGCTTGAATTCGACCTCCTACACCAATTCCTCCAATCCTCTAGCTTCAATTTGAGATTTCTAGCAAGAACTAGGTTTTTCTCCCCACTCTCCCTCTCTGGTCGCGATTTACAGGTCTGGGTAATCCCAGACTTGTTTTATTCTCCCAATTTCACTTATGGTCCCTCTAGTTTCATATTTTTATAAAATTTGGCCAAAACCCTTATTTACCCAATTAACCCTCTAACTTTTTCTATTCTTCTCATCTATTAATAAAGTTAACCTTTTAACTAGAAACCCCCGCTAACTAACCCGGAACCACCTTACTCCACTTATTTCACCAAACTCAAATAAAGACGCAAATTAAATAATATGAGTTCAAGTTATTTCGAAACCGGGATGTTACAACTCCACCCCCCTTAAAGGGGTTTCGTCCTCGAAACAAGAAATACGTACCGGAACAAGTAGGGGTAGTATCTCTTCATCTCTTCCTCGGACTCCCACGTGGTGTCCGATCCCTTCCTATGCTCCCATTTCACTTTTACTTGCTCAATTTCTTTATTTCTCAACCGCTTAGTTTTACGGTCGAGTATTTCAATCGGCCTCTCCACATAATTCAGCTTGTCGTCAACCACGATGTCATCCAAGGGCACATAGGCAGCCTCGTCAGCTAAACATTTCCTCAGATTAGCCACGTGGAATGTATTATGGATTCCACTCAATTCTTCAGGTAATTCCAGTTGGTAAGCATTTTGACCCACTTAAGCAAGGACTTTAAAAGGTCCAATGAATCGTGGGCTCAATTTTCCCCTCTTACGAAATCTAATTACTCCCTTCCACGGGGTCACTTTTAACAGCACATGATCCCCCTTCTTGAACTCAATATCCCTACGCCTCTTATCAGCATAGGATTTCTGTCGATCCTGGGCGGCCTTTAAACGCGCTCTTATGATGTGAATCTTCTCGTTGGTAGCTTTGACCACCTCTTTATGGGCCAACTCCCTTTGGCCCACTTCACCCCAACACAAGGGTGTTCTACACTTCCGCCCATAAAGTGCCTCATATGGGGACATTCCAATACTAGCATGATAGCTATTATTGTATGAGAACTCCACCAAAGGCAAATGAGTGTCCCAACTTCCTCCGAAATCCAACACACATGCTCGCAGCATATCCTCGAGTGTTTGGATTGTTCTCTCGCTTTGCCCATCGGTTTGAGGATGGTATGCGGTACTAAACAGTAACCGAGTACCCATACACTCCTGAAATTCCCGCCAAAATTTAGAAGTGAAGCGGGTGTCTCTATCCGATACGATTGACACCGGGACTCCGTGTCGCGATACGATTTCCTCCACATAGACATTCGCCATTCCTTCCGATGAATACGACTCACTAATAGGCAAGAAGTGTGCACTTTTAGTAAGTCGATCCACTATCACCCAAATAGCATCGAAATTCCTCCTCGTTTTTGGCAACTTTGTGAGCAAATCCATCGTGATATGCTCCCATTTCCATTCCGGTATCTCGAGTGGTTGCAGCTTACCATACGGCTTTTGATGTTCAGCTTTGACTTGAAGACAAGTCAAACATTTCTCCACGTATTTTACAATATCCCGCTTCATGCCCGGCCACCAATATTCGCGTTTTAGATCATGATACATTTTTGTGGCTCCCGGATGGATTGAATACCGAGACTTATGAGCCTCATCTAGGAGCAACTCTTTTACCCCACACGTGTTAGGAATCCATATCCGCCCAAAACGATATTTAAGACCATTGTCCTCGTGGACTAAGTCTTTCACCACCCCCTTTATCCGCTCTTTCTTCCAATTTTCTTCTTTTACTGCTTCCTCTTGTGCTTTCTTGATTGAATCAAGAATGCTTGAGGTTATAACCAGCTTCATCGATTTCACCTTAATAGGTGTGTAATCTCCTTTTCTGCTTAGGGCATCCGCCACCACATTGGCTTTGCCCGGATGGTAATGAATCTCACAATCATAGTCTTTGATCAGTTCTAACCACCTTCGTTGCCTCATGTTCAACTCCTTCTGATCAAACAAATATTTCAAGCATTTGTGATCAGTAAAGATGGTGCACGGAATGCCATATAAATAATGCCGCCATATTTTTAAGGCGAACACCACCGCTGCCAGCTCAAGATCATGAGTTGGATAGTTAACCTCACTACTCTTTAACTGCCTCGATCCATAGGCTATCACTCTACCCCGCTGCATAAGTACACACCCCAAGCCGAGGTATGACGCATCCGAATATATCACCAAATCCTCTATCCCATCGGGTAAAGCTAACACGGGAGCATGAGTTAACTTTTCCTTCAACGTCCGGAAAGACTCCTCCTGTTTTTCACCCCATTCAAATTTCACATCCTTCCTTGTAAGTCGAGTCAATGGCAAGGCTATTTTGGAGAAGTCTTGAATAAATCTCCTATAGTAGCCTGCCAATCCTAAGAAACTCCGAATTTCAGTCGGGTTCTTAGGTGTTCTCCATCCCGCTACTGCTTCGACCTTGGCAGGGTCTACTAATACCCCTTCAGCATTCACCACATGTCCCAAAAATTGTACCTCCCGTAACCAAAAGGCACACTTTGAGAACTTCGCATAGAGTTTCTCCCGCCTTAGAGTTTCCAACACCTCACGCAAGTGTTGGGCATGCTCCTCCTCACTCCGCGAATATACCAAGATATCATCAATAAACACAATAACGGATCGATCCAACATCGGCTTACACACGCGGTTCATGAGATCCATGAAAGCCGCCGGTGCATTAGTCAATCCGAAGGACATTACTAGGAACTCGTAATGCCCGTACCGCGTTCGAAAAGCTGTCTTTGGGACATCCTCCTCTCTCACCTTCAGCTGATGGTACCCCGATCTTAAATCGATCTTGGAGAACCAACTCGCCCCTTGTAACTGGTCAAACAGATCATCAATTCGGGGCAAGGGATATTTGTTCTTCACGGTCAGCTTATTCAGCTCACGGTAGTCTATACACATCCTTAGACTACCGTCTTTCTTCTTCACAAATAACACCGGTGCACCCCAAGGGGATACACTTGGCCGAATAAATCCCTTATCAAGCAATTCCTGCAGCTGCTTCATCAACTCTTGCATCTCTGTAGGGGCTAGCCGATACGGAGCCCGTGCCACCGGCTTCGCCCCGGGTACCAAATCGATCCGAAATTCCACATCCCTATCCGGTGGTATACCCGGAAGGTCTTCAGGAAATACGTCTAAGAATTCTTGCACAACAGGTACCGCTTCCGCTTTATTACTTTCACGTTCAGTATCCACCACATATGCCAGATAGGATTTACACCCATGTTGGATGTATTTCCTTGCCTCCATTACTGAACACAGCGTGATCTCACTCTTCCTTTCTCCTTGCACAACAACCTGCTTCCCGCTCGGTGATATTAATTCGATCACCTTGCGGTTACACACCACTTTGGCTTGGTGTTTAGATAACCAGTCCATTCCCACTATCACCTTGAATTCTCCCATCATCATTGGTATTAAATCAATAGAGTAATCTTCATCTTCTATAGAGATTTTACAATCACGATACACATCAAAAACTAAAACACTCTTGTTATCCGCTATTTCTACTTCTAAGGGCACAGACAGCTTGTTAATAACAAAAGAAGGGTGACGAGTAAAATCATAAGAAACAAATGACCTACTCGCCCCCGTATCAAACAATACATAAGCAGGGATAGCATTGACAAGAAATATACCTGTCACTACCCCCGGATCAACTTTTCCTTCCTCCACAGTCAGCTGATAAGATCTTCCTCTCGCTCGAGGAATATCCGGCTTCACTCCGCTTTGGCCCGCCCCCGCACTCGGGTTTGGGCATTCGCTCTTCTTGTGACCCGTCTTTCCGCATCCAAAACATACCCTAGCCGGACTAGGGCTGTGACACCCGAGAATTTCAAGGTTAACTTCCGTTAGACAAACCCGTTAGTTACGTTATAAGTAGCTGATGCATAACTAGGCCGAATACGTCCACGACCTTTGGTTGATCACCGAACCGTCCATATGTGTTATGTGTTCATCATTGATTGTCTTTATGTGCAATGTGATTTAAATACATGACTTATTATTGTAAATAGCATGATTAATTGTAAATACTTGATTATGTGAAAATTGCCTAAATTTGGTAGTCAGCGAAACTACCGAGCGAAATTACAGATTCGCCCGGTAGCAGGCTAGACTGATCAGTGTGTCCGAGATCAGAGCCAGTTTCGCCAGTCAGCGAAACTGCCAGCGAAACTAGCCCCTGATATAAATAAACTTAATAAACCCTAGTAGCCTCATTTGCCTCATATCACAACAAACACACACACACTCTTTTCTCCTGGAGATTCTGGTCAGTCGAGGTTCACACCAAGTTGTCGAGATCTCAGCCTCAAACCATCATCTACCAAGCTAGGAGATCGAACCGTGAGTCCCAAAAACCTCCATTATGTGTTCTATATGTGTTTTTCTTAAAAAGCATGACCAAACCTTCATGATATTGCTTGATCTTCTGTATATATGCTTTAGGATGCTAGATCTGTAACAAAGTTGATAACTTTACGTGTGAAATCCATCCATATTAGAGATTTGTGCAAATTAGTTCATTTTAGGGTTTTGAACCCATTTTAGAGATTTGATGATCAAAATGCATGTTAAACTTGTTAAAGCTGCTTGATTTATGTTGGTAAATGCCTAGGGATACTAGATAATGAATTGCATGTATGATCAGAAGCTGTTAGGTTGATTTTTAGGCAAATCCGTATGTTTTTCGCGACCAGCGAAACTGCCTGTTCTCTGGGCGAAACTAAGTAGCGAAATTACATCTCCTTCCAGCGACACTGACGAGCGAAACTATAGTGTCGCCGGGAACCTGACCAGACCAGCTCGAGCGAAACTATCGAGCGAAATACCTGAACGAAAGTTCAAACCAGTTTCCCTGCGAAACTAGGCTAGCGAAACTGCGTCAGCAGTTTCGGGCGAAACTAGCCTAGCGAAACTGTGTTACCGGGCATTGCCTAGCGAAAGTGCTGCCCGTGCACCTAGCGAAACTGCCTAGCGAAACTATGCTAGCGAAACTAAGACCTGACCTAAAAACCAAACTTGTGAAATTTGCTTATGTGTTATGCCATGACTTACATGATTATACTATGATGAAACATGTTTGATATCTGATTTATATGAACCCTTGTTTATGATCAACCATTGGTGTCGTGTGTCGGTATGTCGAGTCATAGTTGCAACGTGCTATGTTATGGGCCATAGTGACGTTAAGTAAAGATTAGACACGAAACTAATACCTAAGACCTAAACATGTTCTAGGTCTTCGTTAAACAACAATATTCGGATTACTTGAAGAGTAGCTGTGCAACCAAAGGTGAGTGTCACTAACCCGCTTACCGTGAGTCCGTTGGGCCACACAGAATAACTTAACGAAAAACAATGCTGACAAACTCGAGAGTGCTAGGCACCTCACTGATAAACTTGAGAACTCGGGATGCTCGGCACCCACTTGATGAACTGAAGTGTTTTATGGGAACACTTGCGAACTCTGATCAAACTGTTTTTGATAACAAAACCGAAAACGTTTTAATATGGCTAGTGTAGGTTAAAGTCTAAACCATATGATATCACATGTTTTCTAAGGATGCCTTATAACTTAAAAGTCCTCAACTTAATTGTGCCATTAATTTGTGAAAGCGAGGAGATGTTGGGTAGATCTACTGGAGTTTGACAAACTCCGCCCCGTGGCACGGGGAGTGCACGGAGGAACAATATCAGCCTATTTGACCGTGGTCCCGAGAGGACACGGGGGAGGCAGAAACCGCGATGACTTGGTCCGCACCATACGGGATGGCTCGGCCCCCACAAAATAAGTCAGCTTTGGTACAAACTTCCTTAGAGCATGGAACAACGGATTAGCTACCCGCGATATCGGTTGAGTCCTTTAACTTTACGGAACTAGTACATACCCGATGACGTGGTCACGGATAAACCATTTATAAACTGAGAATTAAATACGAGCATTGCTTTTCACAAATGAATATTTTGTAAGTACATTTTGATACGAACTATGATTATGAGACTGGGCCAATGCATGACAAGCCCACTGTGAACTCACCAACCGTTAGGTTGACACTTGCGTGGTTTAAACTTTTGCAGATCGCTAAGGAGTATCCGGAGCGGGTTGGCATGGCACGTGAAGACCTTTATTTTAATTGAACTATTTTGGGAATTTAAAACAACATTTATGTAAAGCACGTGGTTAGTGCTAAAGACAATTAATTTTCCGCTGCGTATGTAATTAAAGACTTTGATTTCTATCTTGTGTTTGAACTAACCCTGATTCGTTTAGTATTTGTAACTATGGTTGTGGATCCTGGTCTTGGCGCGCCCCTTAACGGCATAAACTCCGTTAGTGGTATTTTGGGGGTGTGACAGATTGGTATCAGAGCCATAGGTTGCAGAGAACTGGAATCATTTTTGAAAACGATTTGGAAACTGCAACTTGAAAACCTTGGTTACAAAACGAACAAACAAATTCCCACAGACAAAAATTTTTACGTGCCAACCTGGGATACTCGCTCTGCTGTGTAAGTAAAAGCTTAGTACGTACAGATATATGTATATATATATAGGTATATATATAGACCGTGTCTAAGTAGTCTAACGGAAAGACCTTAGGAAATTTTCACACGAAATACGAAATGCGACCGCAAATACGCACACTACTCTGGGGAAAGCGACAACGAAACGATGCTACACGCTACGTCCTGATTTCCACTACGACGACTACGCCGACGGTGACTTTATGGGAAGCCGACCTTCGACGATAGCATTTACGACGTTCTTCGACGACGCCTCAATTTGCACGAAAATTTTTCTAGACTAATAGCGGGATAACGGGAACTGGCTAATATACATATTATGGGATATGTATAAGATATAACTGTGACTGAACACTGGCTACTTTAACTGTTCAGCAAGATGTCTGGAAGAGGAAACGGAAGAGGCGGTATAAACATGACGCCTGCACAGCTACAAGCGATGATTGCTGAACATGTGCAAGCCGCGGTGGCAGCCGTCCAAGCTGCATATGCCGCACAGGGTAACTATTATGTCGGTTAAGGCACAAAGCAATTATATCATGACCTGTTTAATTTTAAACTCCGAACTATTTATGCATCAGGAAACCAACACCACTGCACATACAAGTCTTTCATGGACTGCAAGCCGATGACGTTTTCCGGCGAAGAAGGAGATGTAGGACTCCTCCGATGGATTGAGAAGTCCGAGAAGGTCTTCTCCATGTGTAACTGCCCAGCTGAAAGCAAGGTTAAGTTTGCTACTGGTACTTTCGAAGGAGCCGCACTCTCCTGGTGGAACGCTGAAATTCAAATGGTTGGGCTCGACGCGGCTGATAACATGCAGTGGGCAGCATTCAAGGAGCTGATCATGGAAGAATACTGTCCACGTGACCAAGTCAAGAAGCTTGAGGGTGAATTCCTGAATTTGAAGATGTCTGGGTCTGAAGTTGAACAGTACACTGCACGATATCACGAGTATGAGGTCTTGTGCCCCTCAATGGTTGACGCTGAATTCAAACGCATCGAGCGTTATCTGGAAGGCCTCGCGCCTCAAATCAAGGGATTGGTGACTGCCAGTAACCCCGCAAACGTGCAGCAAGCCATTCGTTTGGCTCACAAACTCACTGACCAAGAGGTCGAAAAAGGTACACTACCTGCGAAAGCCACCGAGAAAACTGCCTTGAGTGGCAAGAGAAAGGCTGATGATGAAGCTCCCGAAAACTCGATGAATGTTCAGAGTGTTGGAAACAGCACTGGGAGGTCCTATAACTCCCAAGGTCAAAGCAAGAGGTCTGGGAATAACAGTGGTAACTACCGCCAGGGCGGAAATGGTCAGAGCAACTACAGGGGTAACCTGCCCTTGTGCAACAGGTGCGGAAAGCATCATGCTGGTAATTGTAGGAAGAATGTGAGCTGCGAAAGGTGTGGCAAGGGAGGCCACGAAGCTAAAGACTGTTGGGCGACCTTGCCCGAGCAACAAAATCGCCCCAGAAGAAACAACAACTATGGGAACAATCGGGGTAATGGGAACAACAACGGTCAGAACCAAAACAACAACAATGGGGGAGCCCGTGGCTGCTTTGAGTGTGGTGCTCAAGGTCACATCAAAAGAGATTGCCCTCAGCTAAGAAGACAAGGTAATGGTAATCAGGGAAATAACGGTGGGAATGGTAACGGCGGAGGTAATGGTAATGGGAATGGCAATGGTAATGGTGGAAACGGGAATGGTGGAAATGGTAGAGGTCGAGCTTTCGTCATGGGCCAGGGTGAAGCTCGCAATGACGCCAACGTGATCAATGGTAAATTTATTTTGAACGGTTTCTTTGCTACTGTTTTATTTGATTCTGGTGCTGAGAAAAGTTTTATTTCCACTAAATTTGCTAGAATAATTAACGCTAAACCGATTGCCCTAGATGCTAAATATGTGGTAGAACTAGCAAATGGTAAACTTCATGATACTACCCAGATAGTTAAGGATTGTAAGCTAGAACTAGCGGGCCATACCCTAGGAATTGACCTTATGCCTTTCCCAATTGGTAGTTTCGACGTTATAATAGGAATGGATTGGTTATCCGAGAATCGGGCTGAAATCTTATGTAAGGAAAAAGTGGTTCGTATCCCACTCGAAGACGGCAAAGTATTAACGGTTCAAGGTGAGAAAGGTGGAACAGTCACCGGCATTATTTCATCCCTTAAAGCTCAGAAATGCCTCCGTAAGGGTCACTTCGCGATTCTTGCAAACGTCACTGACACGACACATCCCGAGCGCAAAATTGATGATTACCCGATAGTTCGCGACTTTCAAGACGTATTTCCCGAAGATCTGCCTGGTTTGCCTCCGTTTCGACAAGTTGAGTTTGGGATTGATTTAGCTCCAGGTGCCGCTCCGATCGCACGCGCACCTTACCGATTGGCTGTAAGTGAACTCAACGAACTCTCCTCACAACTGCAAGAGCTACTCGACAAGGGGTTTATTCGTCCAAGTTCGTCTCCATGGGGAGCTCCGGTACTGTTTGTTAAGAAGAAGGATGGAACGTTCCGCATGTGCATTGACTACCGAGAGCTTAACAAAGTTACGATCAAGAATCGATACCCACTTCCTCGAATCGACGATCTCTTCGATCAACTGCAAGGTTCAAGCTACTTTTCAAAGATTGATCTACGGTCTGGATATCACCAGCTTCGCGTTCGTGATGAGGATGTACCCAAGACAACTTTCAGAACTCGGTATGGACACTACGAGTTCCTGGTTATGCCGTTTGGGCTAACCAATGCACCTGCTGTATTTATGGATCTAATGAATCGAGTGTGCAAGCCGTACCTCGATAAGTTTGTGATAGTCTTCATCGACGATATTTTGATCTACTCCAAGTCAAAGGAAGAACACGAGGAGCATCTGCGACTTATGTTGGAATTGCTCCGCAAGGAACAGCTTTATGCTAAGTTTTCGAAATGCGATTTTTGGATCCGCGAAGTCCAGTTTCTTGGACACATTGTTAATGAGGAAGGAATCCATGTAGATCCAGCCAAAGTGGAAGCAATTAAGAACTGGTCTACCCCAAGAGCGCCAACAGAAATCCGACAATTTTTAGGACTTGCCGGATATTATCGAAGGTTTATTAAAGGTTTCTCTCAATTGGCCCAACCCTTAACAGCCTTAACGCACAAAGGAGTACAATACAGATGGGGTGAGAAAGAAGAGCGCGCGTTCCAAACGCTTAAAGATATGTTATGTTCGGCTCCAATTCTTGCGTTACCCGATGGAATAGACGACTTTGTGGTTTACTGCGATGCATCGATTCAAGGACTCGGTTGCGTGTTAATGCAACGAGATAAAGGGATTGCCTATGGGTCCAGGCAACTAAAGGATACAGAAAAGAATTATACAACGCATGATTTGGAAATGGGAGCCGTTGTTCATGCACTCAAGATTTGGAGACATTACCTATATGGAACAAAGTGCACGATATTCACCGATCATAAAAGTCTACAGCACATCTTTGATCAGAAAGACCTCAACATGCGACAACGACGGTGGGTCGAGTTACTAAATGATTATGATTTGGCTATTAAGTACCATCCTGGAAAAGCCAACGTTGTGGCTGATGCCCTAAGCAGAAAAGAGTACGAAAAGCCTCGTCGGGTACGAGCGTTTCAACTTACAATACATTCAGGATTACCGGATCGGATCCGTGACTGCCAACGAGAAGCTTTGAAAGCAGAAAACTTCGCAGCTGAAGCACTGCGTGGTGTAGATGGCCATTCTGAAGTTAAGTCTGATGGACTCACATATTATAATGACAGAATCTGGGTTCCTTTGTTTGGAAATCTCCGTGAGCTCGTAATGGACGAGGCTCACAAGTCAAGATACTCGGTGCACCCTGGATCGGATAAAATGTATCAGGACTTGAAGAATCTTTATTGGTGGCCGAATATGAAAGCCGACATTGCTCGATATGTGGCTAAGTGTCTAACATGTTCAAGGGTCAAGATTGAATACCAAAAGCCTTCTGGTTTACTGCAACAACCAAAGATCCCAGAATGGAAATGGGAGGACATCTCCATGGATTTTGTAACGGGACTACCTCATCGATCAAATCAACCAGATGCGATTTGGGTTGTCATCGATCGACTAACCAAATCGGCACATTTCATTCCGATGAAGGAAAGTGATAATATGGATAAATTGACAAAACTGTACATCGACAAAATTGTGAAGCTTCACGGTGTGCCTAAGACTATCATTTCAGATCGAGATCCTCGATTTACTTCCCGGTTATGGCAATCAATGCAGGAAGCATTGGGAACCCGACTAGACATGAGTACAGCTTATCACCCGCAGACTGACGGTCAGACGGAACGAACGATTCAAACCTTGGAAGATATGCTCCGAGCTTGCGTTCTTGATTTTGGGAAAGATTGGGAGACTCACCTTCCACTGGTGGAGTTCTCTTACAACAACAGTTATCATTCAAGTATAGGTGCTGCACCTTTTGAAGCACTTTACGGCAGAAAATGTAGATCGCCCGTGTGTTGGGCTGAAACAGGTGAGAAAGGGCTCACTGGACCGGAAGTTATCCATGATATGACCGAACGGATTATTCAAATTAGGCAACGGCTAGCTGCAGCGCGTGATCGACAAAAGAGTTATGCCGACAAACGCCGGAAACCTCTAAAGTTTGAGGTGGGTGACAAAGTATTGTTGAAGGTATCTCCCTGGAAGGGAGTGATACGCTTCGGAAAGCGTGGAAAGTTAAATCCTCGCTACATCGGTCCGTTTGAAATTATTGGGGAAGTAGGCCCGGTGGCCTATCGATTGCAACTCCCTGCTGAACTCGATGGAGTTCACAACGTGTTTCACGTTTCCAATCTGAAGAAATGTCTAGCTGAAGACATCGAAATAATCCCTCTGGAGGAATTGGAAATCGATGAACATCTGAGATTCATCGAGCAACCGGTAGAAATCATGGGACGCGAGGAGAAGGCCCTCAAACGTAGCAAGATTCCGATCGTCAAAGTGTGATGGAACTCAAGGCGTGGACCTGAATATACTTGGGAGCGAGAGGATCAAATGAAGAAAAAGTATCCTCACTTGTTCGAGCAAGCGTCCACGGAAACTCATGGTATGATTTAATTTTGGGGACCAAAATTCCTTAACAGGAGGAGGATGTGACAACCCTAAAACTTTTTGCTTTCTTTCCCCAGCGACGATAGCAACGACGACAGCTGATGCTGCGAACGCTACGACACAAGAATAATTTTCGGGACGAAAATTCCAATTTCAGGGGAATGATGTGACACCCGAGAATTTCAAGGTTAACTTCCGTTAGACAAACCCGTTAGTTACGTTATAAGTAGCTGATGCATAACTAGGCCGAATACGTCCACGACCTTTGGTTGATCACCGAACCGTCCATATGTGTTATGTGTTCATCATTGATTGTCTTTATGTGCAATGTGATTTAAATACATGACTTATTATTGTAAATAGCATGATTAATTGTAAATACTTGATTATGTGAAAATTGCCTAAATTTGGTAGTCAGCGAAACTACCGAGCGAAATTACAGATTCGCCCGGTAGCAGGCTAGACTGATCAGTGTGTCCGAGATCAGAGCCAGTTTCGCCAGTCAGCGAAACTGCCAGCGAAACTAGCCCCTAATATAAATAAACTTAATAAACCCTAGTAGCCTCATTTGCCTCATATCACAACAAACACACACACACTCTTTTCTCCTGGAGATTCTGGTCAGTCGAGGTTCACACCAAGTTGTCGAGATCTCAGCCTCAAACCATCATCTACCAAGCTAGGAGATCGAACCGTGAGTCCCAAAAACCTCCATTATGTGTTCTATATGTGTTTTTCTTAAAAAGCATGACCAAACCTTCATGATATTGCTTGATCTTCTGTATATATGCTTTAGGATGCTAGATCTGTAACAAAGTTGATAACTTTACGTGTGAAATCCATCCATATTAGAGATTTGTGCAAATTAGTTCATTTTAGGGTTTTGAACCCATTTTAGAGATTTGATGATCAAAATGCATGTTAAACTTGTTAAAGCTGCTTGATTTATGTTGGTAAATGCCTAGGGATACTAGATAATGAATTGCATGTATGATCAGAAGCTGTTAGGTTGATTTTTAGGCAAATCCGTATGTTTTTCGCGACCAGCGAAACTGCCTGTTCTCTGGGCGAAACTAAGTAGCGAAATTACATCTCCTTCCAGCGACACTGACGAGCGAAACTATAGTGTCGCCGGGAACCTGACCAGACCAGCTCGAGCGAAACTATCGAGCGAAATACCTGAACGAAAGTTCAAACCAGTTTCCCTGCGAAACTAGGCTAGCGAAACTGCGTCAGCAGTTTCGGGCGAAACTAGCCTAGCGAAACTGTGTTACCGGGCATTGCCTAGCGAAAGTGCTGCCCGTGCACCTAGCGAAACTGCCTAGCGAAACTATGCTAGCGAAACTAAGACCTGACCTAAAAACCAAACTTGTGAAATTTGCTTATGTGTTATGCCATGACTTACATGATTATACTATGATGAAACATGTTTGATATCTGATTTATATGAACCCTTGTTTATGATCAACCATTGGTGTCGTGTGTCGGTATGT
This sequence comes from Deinandra increscens subsp. villosa, assembly GCA_039602395.1. NCBI lineage: Eukaryota > Viridiplantae > Streptophyta > Magnoliopsida > Asterales > Asteraceae > Deinandra > Deinandra increscens. The sequence goes on along the minus strand of JBCNJP010000027.1, from coordinate 27,095,025 downwards.
CGAGTCATAGTTGCAACGTGCTATGTTATGGGCCATAGTGACGTTAAGTAAAGATTAGACACGAAACTAATACCTAAGACCTAAACGTGTTCTAGGTCTTCGTTAAACAACAATATTCGGATTACTTGAAGAGTAGCTGTGCAACCAAAGGTGAGTGTCACTAACCCGCTTACCGTGAGTCCGTTGGGCCACACAGAATAACTTAACGAAAAACAATGCTGACAAACTCGAGAGTGCTAGGCACCTCACTGATAAACTTGAGAACTCGGGATGCTCGGCACCCACTTGATGAACTGAAGTGTTTTATGGGAACACTTGCGAACTCTGATCAAACTGTTTTTGATAACAAAACCGAAAACGTTTTAATATGGCTAGTGTAGGTTAAAGTCTAAACCATATGATATCACATGTTTTCTAAGGATGCCTTATAACTTAAAAGTCCTCAACTTAATTGTGCCATTAATTTGTGAAAGCGAGGAGATGTTGGGTAGATCTACTGGAGTTTGACAAACTCCGCCCCGTGGCACGGGGAGTGCACGGAGGAACAATATCAGCCTATTTGACCGTGGTCCCGAGAGGACACGGGGGAGGCAGAAACCGCGATGACTTGGTCCGCACCATACGGGATGGCTCGGCCCCCACAAAATAAGTCAGCTTTGGTACAAACTTCCTTAGAGCATGGAACAACGGATTAGCTACCCGCGATATCGGTTGAGTCCTTTAACTTTACGGAACTAGTACATACCCGATGACGTGGTCACGGATAAACCATTTATAAACTGAGAATTAAATACGAGCATTGCTTTTCACAAATGAATATTTTGTAAGTACATTTTGATACGAACTATGATTATGAGACTGGGCCAATGCATGACAAGCCCACTGTGAACTCACCAACCGTTAGGTTGACACTTGCGTGGTTTAAACTTTTGCAGATCGCTAAGGAGTATCCGGAGCGGGTTGGCATGGCACGTGAAGACCTTTATTTTAATTGAACTATTTTGGGAATTTAAAACAACATTTATGTAAAGCACGTGGTTAGTGCTAAAGACAATTAATTTTCCGCTGCGTATGTAATTAAAGACTTTGATTTCTATCTTGTGTTTGAACTAACCCTGATTCGTTTAGTATTTGTAACTATGGTTGTGGATCCTGGTCTTGGCGCGCCCCTTAACGGCATAAACTCCGTTAGTGGTATTTTGGGGGTGTGACAAGGGCATTGTGCTATACTATGCCCCGTCTTTCCACACCCATAGCACTGCTTTGTTAAAAAGAAACATTCCCCCTTATGAGCTCTCCCGCAATGTGGGCAATCAGATAACCCACTCTTTTTATTTTCAGCTTTCTTGGGTGATTCATTCACCCTTGGCTTCTTGTTTGGGGTAGTACTGCTTTCTACCCCCCGCTTCTCACCCCTTTCCACCTGCTTTTTCAGTTCCAGTTCTCTCTCTCGACAAGCATTGATTAGCTCCTCAAGAGTTGCACATCGGGAAGCATTAATGAACTCCCTAAAATCGGCATTCAGCATGTTGTTAAACTGGAAAATCCTCTGCCTCTCAGTTCTCAATAACTCCTTACAGAATTTCACGCGATCCAGGAAGTAACTAATTACTTCCCCGATCGGTTGTCCCTTCTTCTGACGAAACTGCATCAACTCTTCTTGTAATTTATTTGTTTCAGACTCGGGGCTATGATATAGTGAAAACACCGCTTTGAACTCTTCTCAAGTCATGGCCTTAATGGCCTCCTTCCCCTTCTCCTCCCTTGTCATATCCCACCAATCCTTCGCATGCGACCGGAGTTGACCAGTTGCAAACATCACTTGGTCCTCCGGTTCACAGTGACTCCGTTCAAATACCGCTTCAATTTCCGCTAGCCATCGGTAACAGGCTATTGGATCTGCCTCACTAGTATATAGGGGAGGTTTACACGCCATATAATCCTTGTAAGTACACCTCCCCTTATCCTTCTTCCCGCTTCCTTCCGCCATAAGGTCATTCCTCATCGATTCCAGCTTCTTTTCCAATGCCTCCATCAAGGCATTTTCCATTTGACCCACATGGGTCCGGACCGCTGTTTCCACCGAGGTCTCAATCTCATCCGAGATCAGCTTCTTTACTTCTGTAATCATAGGCTCTGTAAGAGCCCCAGCTGGGTTGTTTTCATCCGCCATAGTAAACTGAAAGTTTACAATAGGTTAGCATCATCATTACATACTTCCGCTTTTCAATCACTAAAAATTTCCAGCTCAGCCATTTAAAAATGATTCATACCGCACATTTCATCATTCAATATCACAATATATGATTTAAATCACTTACCGGGTCAGAAGATCGAACCTTGAACCGAACATCCTTCCCCATCACGAGCACTTGGTTTGAGTTCAAGTGCCCCCATGACACTTGAATCCCTCAAACCGTGGCTCTGATACCAACTTGTAAGGCCCCAATCCCATTTCATCATGATACACGTCATGAAAATCAGAGTTTGAAAATTTCGTTTTATGCTTAGACCATCATTCAACACACAAGCCATATTACAAAAGATCAAGCGTTTAACGCCGTTAAGTATTTGCTAGTTTACTTGCTAACATTAACCATTACAAGCATATAAGCTAAATTCCCAAAATACATGATGTTCGGTTCCAAAGGTCTTCGATTCGATCCCGACCCGCCGACTATCGATTACCTGCCAACAACACCAGTAACACATTAGTATTGATGGCACATATCAGCGTTCAGCACAATACATCAATTAAAAACAAGTAAACAAAACAAGAACCCGGCCAGCAGCTCCAAGCGTATCGCTTGGACCTCCTGGACTTCCAGGCGATACGCCTGGAGCCTGATTTCCAGGGCTCCAGGCCAGTTTTCCCATACTTAGCCATTTTTCTGCATTTTCAGTTTGGTTAACCACTAAACTATCAAACCTGGATTTTTAGCACCATGAGCTTATAGTTACCTGCAATATCAAGATTTCACCCAAATTCACAAATGTCATACCCGAATTCGTTATTCCGAATAAGGAAATAGAACTTCTTACCCGACCCGTTTGACCCGTTAACACACAAGTCACAAAATCAGCTTAAGTTTATGCCTTCCATTAAATTCCTCCATTATAATTTTCCCCTTAGCACACACACTATGTGCTAATCCACTTAAATTTAATGTTGGGACAATTCGAGATCCCCAAGACTCTCATTGTTCTCGTCTTGCCACAACATTCAGCTCAACCCAATATGGGTCATATACTACGATCCTAGTTAGTCATTTACATAACCAACTTCTCTGTTTGATTACCCAATACCCACGACACATAAAACTCATCAAATTTCCTGCTTTAACATCAAAATTCTAACCAACTAGTTAACACCAATCACTAGCTACTACGTGTTACCTTTAAGCTTTATTCTTGCCTTCCCTTTGATGATTAGTGCTTCCTCCTGCTTCACCTATTGACATTACCTTGTTAGGATTACCATATCACATCCTTAATTCACACAATCATCATACATATACGTTCTACATTCCATCACAACTTAAATTCATCAAAGATTCAGCTTATGCACAAAAATCAATTCTTCATTCAAGCATTTCATCAAACACCTTATATGCATACTTGGTGTTCTACGAGTTTAGAAGCTTACATGCTTACATAACATCCATAATTCATCACATTACAATAATTTTCAGCTTTTGCACTAAACCAATTACTCATAACAGTTTGCTAGCATGCATGGACCACAATTAGCCAACCCAAATCACCCATCCACCATGGATGTCGAAATCCATAAGGTGGGGTTTGACCTCCACCTCAATCTCTATAAATAACACACAAATTCAGTCATGCAAGCAGTAGTTAAGCTTCATCTAGGCACATAAGCACATAATATCACAGATTTCAACCTCAATTTGACCTCTAGAAGAAACTCATAAAAATCTCCATGTTCATGGAAGCACTTACTTGACAGAAATCATGAACTCTAAGGTGAAAATCAGAAATTAGAAGGCTTCCTATGCTTGAATTCGACCTCCTACACCAATTCCTCCAATCCTCTAGCTTCAATTTGAGATTTCTAGCAAGAACTAGGTTTTTCTCCCCACTCTCCCTCTCTGGTCGCGATTTACAGGTCTCGGTAATCCCAGACTTGTTTTATTCTCCCAATTTCACTTATGGTCCCTCTAGTTTCATATTTTTATAAAATTTGGCCAAAACCCTTATTTACCCAATTAACCCTCTAACTTTCTCTATTCTTCTCATCTATTAATAAAGTTAACCTTTTAACTAGAAACCCCCGCTAACTAACCCGGAACCACCTTACTCCGCTTATTTCACCAAACTCAAATAAAGACGCAAATTAAATAATATGAGTTCAAGTTATTTCGAAACCGGGATGTTACAACTCCACCCCCTTTAAAGGGGTTTCGTCCTCGAAACAAGAAATACGTACCGGAACAAGTAGGGGTAGTATCTCTTCATCTCTTCCTCGGACTCCCACGTGGTGTCCGATCCCTTCCTATGCTCCCATTTCACTTTTACTTGCTCAAATTCTTTATTTCTCAACCGCTTAGTTTTACGGTCGAGTATTTCAATCGGCCTCTCCACATAATTCAGCTTGTCGTCAACCACGATGTCATCCAAGGGCACATAGGCAGCCTCGTCAGCTAAACATTTCCTCAGATTAGCCACGTGGAATGTATTATGGATTCCACTCAATTCTTCAGGTAATTCCAGTTGGTAAGCATTTTGACCCACTTTAGCAAGGACTTTAAAAGGTCCAATGAATCGTGGGCTCAATTTTCCCCTCTTACGAAATCTAATTACTCCCTTCCACGGGGTCACTTTTAACAGCACATGATCCCCCTTCTTGAACTCAATATCCCTACGCCTCTTATCAGCATAGGATTTCTGTCGATCCTGGGCGGCCTTTAAACGCGCTCTTATGATGTGAATCTTCTCGTTGGTAGCTTTGACCACCTCTTTATGGGCCAACTCCCTTTGGCCCACTTCACCCCAACACAAGGGTGTTCTACACTTCCGCCCATAAAGTGCCTCATATGGGGACATTCCAATACTAGCATGATAGCTATTATTGTATGAGAACTCCACCAAAGGCAAATGAGTGTCCCAATTTCTTTATTTCGCACCATTAATTTTGTGTGTTCGCGTTATCCCAACAGTAACCTCAATTGATTACCAATAATTTATATTATGCTTGTATATTACAAATGCAATATTCACGTTGTCAGAGCGGTAACCTCCATTGCAATAGTTTTGTATGTTCGCATTATCCCAACGGTAACCTCCATTTAGATTATTTAATTTTATTTTTTTTTTACTTTTTATATTTTTGTTTTGGTTGTGTAATACGTAAACTTTTAAATGGTAAATATGATTTGGTCATATTTTATAAGTGATTTTGGTTGTTCAATGTTTTCTTTTTTCGTTTTCCTCCAGGTATCCATAAATGGTTTTGTGTTTTTGTGTTATCCCCACGTTAACCTCCATTGATCACCAATAATTTATGTTGTTGGTGGTGTAGCAGTTTATCTATTTTTTCTACCCGTGTTATCCGAACGATTAAAACAACAAGAACCAAATGAGACCGCTTTGAGATGAACGAAGTCATGATCTTTTGTGAAGTTCACTCTATGTAAAACAAACAACAAGCTAAGCTAATAGAACTAACACAACAACGTTGCAATTTTGATAATTTTATGATGTCATTCTTGAACACCTCCGTGCAACGTGCAGAGGGTTAAAATCTAGTGGCAGTAACAATTTTCAGTTACAAGACTAACATAACTCTCAACAATAATAATTTCATCATCAAAGAATAGTTACAAATATATTTTATATAATAGAGTAAATTACGCCAGAGGTCCTCGTGGTTTCACAAAGTAATGAAAGAGGTCCTCAAGGTTTTGAAATTATGAAAAAGGTCCTCGTGGTTTGTATACTTGTAACACCAGAGGTCCCTGTTCACTAACCCTGTTAAGTTTTAATGTTAACTAAGAAATTTGGAATTAAAAGCAAGGGCGATTGTGCAATTTTCCCTTCTATCTAATAGTGATATGCTATTGTGGAAGATTTGCTCAAATTCGCACAATATCATATCACTATTAGATAGAAGGGAAAATTACACAATTGCCCTTACTTTTAATTCCAAATTTCTTAGTTAACGTTAAAACTTAACGGGGTTAGTGAATAGGGACCTTTGGTGTTACAAGTATACAAACCACGGGGACCTTTCCCATAATTTCAAAACCCTGAGGACCTCTTTCATTACTTGGTGAAACCACGAGGACCTCTGGCGTAATTTACTCTATATAATAATATCATTACAAATCAACCATTTTCAACTACATCTAGTAGCCATACACGAGTAGTGGCAAATAGATATTCAATGGTATTATTAGGTTATTATTAGGCTATGTGTTGTTATAACTCCATCCCCATACACGAAGTCATGCCCCTCTAATTATTATCTAATTATATTATTTTAATAAACCACTCAATAAAATCTATCAAAAAAAAATAATAATAAAAATAAAAATAACCAATGAAGAAGGAAGAGGGGAGACGTGAAATGGCAAACGCCCTTGGCCAAATTTACACCCATAACGCCCCAGGAGTGGTGCCCTCGACGCTATGGGGCGCCATACACGAAGAAAGTGGGTTTCACGCCCACTACACATAACCTTATCTACAACTCATCAACTATAGCTTTCGTTTAGGCTGTGTTTGGCGTGCTAGCTGAAAAACTAGCTGCTAGCTGACAAGCTAATCAGCTGACAAGCTAGCTGACAAGCTAGCTGATAAGCTAGCTGCTAGCTGATAAATTATAAGATAGCTAATAAATTATAAGCTAGCTGATAAAAAATAACGTTTGGTAAAAACTAGCTGATAAACTAGTTTAAAAATATAAAATGACATAAAAGTACATGTCATAAATGTAAATAAAGATATTTATTTATAAGTTAGGGAATGGTAAAATTGGAAATATTATAAAAGCTAGTTGAAACGCTACTCCAACTAGCTTATAAGCTAGCTTTTTGACGTTACCAAACGGGGCTTTTAAAAAAAGCTAGCTTATTAAAAAAGTCCCGTTTGGTAACGTAAAAAAACTAGCTTATAAACTAGCTGATAAGCTAGCTGATAAGCTAGCTGATAAGCTAGCTTATGGCGCGCCAAACACAGCCTTAGTTGAAAAATGATTTAGCGGGAATCTGTTGGCTTTTGTATTACCATTTCTAATACCTAATGAACGCAAATAAACCCTACTCGAAACACGACAAAAACTAGATGTTTTTAACAAACATATTCACACCTTTAGCCGACACTAGTTATTATAGAACAACTTTTTACTATGTTCACATTCATATATCACATCGAGATAAAAAAACAAAGGATATAGGAAAATTGGATATAAATAATCCCAACTATTGAGTATTGGCCGGGAATAATCTCAACTACACTTATTGTTTCTGGCAATCCCAACTACTCAATGTATTATTCCTAATAAACCTTCCGTTAAAATATTTAACCCCCGTTAGTAGATGCTTATGTGTCATCCCACATGGCATGTCTAGGTGTCATATTTTTAATGACGTGGCCCTTAATTCCATTAAAATTCTATCTGCAAGAAATCCTTAAATGTTTAAATCGTAGCCCTAAATCACGTTCAAAATCAAATCGAACAAATCGTCCTGCTCCCTCGTAATCGGTCCAAACTCAACTCACCCAAATCGTCCACTCCTGCTCCATCGTAATCGCTGGCGACTCGTGTTCAAGCAAACCAGAAATGGATGATAAAGTGAAGATCAGATTACACTATGGAGGGAAAATCGTCAATGATCCTGTTCAAACATACGTTGGGGGTGAAACGAAGATGCTAGAAATCGAGGTTGATAAGATGTCTCTATTCGAGATCGTTATTCGAGATCGTTGATTGTGCTGTTGAAATTACTTCCTACAAAAAAGGTTCATTTTTCATATATATGCAAATTCCACATGTGCCAATGGGAGATTATTGTTTGATAAAAATGGAAAATTACGATGATGTTATGAAAATGATGTATGTATGTGGCTGATAAAGAGGAATTAGGTGGATCAGGATCTGTAGATGAACTATTTGACGAGGAGTTTGAAGTTGAAAAAGATAATGTTTTAGGCCATCAGTTAGACACTGATGATGATGAGTGGCAGACTTCAGTTGATGCCATTAATAAGGTGAATAAGAGTAAAGACTTCATACAACAAGAGTTGGTCCACAAAAATGAAAGGCAAAACCTGCAAATCAACCCAAAAAACCAAGAGGAAGGCCTAGAAAGATTGCAAAAAATAATGAAGGAGAAGGACCAAGCTCTCAAGCTGCTACAACTCAAAAGGCTAAGAGGGGGAGGCCAAGAAAAGTGCCCACTGTTGCAACCCAGTCTTCACAAGTGATGAAGTGGATTTTATGCAGTGTAATGGTTTGGATGTTATGATGATACCATTTTGAGTGTTTTGATGAAACCATTTTGACATCTATGATGATACAATTTTGTATGTATTGGTTGTATGATGGTTACCATATATTTGCAGATCTTAAAAAAATGTTACCATGTATTGGTTCAAAACTGTTATGATGACCCCTATATATGCAGATTCTTAAAAAAAAACCTATTTTAGACTGTTTTCCATATTTTTGTAGATTCACTTCATTACCATATGACTGATTTGGAGTGTTATGATGGTTACAATATGACTGTTTTGGACTGTTGGTTTCAAAACTTCTGGCTTCGATATGCTAACTACTATGTGCCAAATTGTAGTCAAAACATGTAATACAACAATGGCCAATCTGCTTTTTATTAGTGGCTTAGTGTAATACATGTAATACTACTATGTACCAAATAGTATGTGCCAAATATAGTGGCTTAGTTTCAACAGTGGCTTATGTGCCAATATACATATCATTGAATGATTTGAATCTCCTAATATTTGGCATTTCATTCGAGAGTGGCTTATAATCCAACTCATTCAAATAATATTGAAGTAGCAAACATGTAATAAAATCTCATTTCATTCAAACTATTCAAAGTGCTACGGTGGCTTACATAGACTTAACAAAATACATTTAAATTAGAACACAAAGTGCACAGACAATGAACTTCTTATACTTGCACTTTGAATTTGACCACTTTTTTTGCAATTTTAGATTTTCATGTAATAGGTTCCTGTTGTGCAATTCCATATCACATATTGTAGCTTCTAGTGCCCTGTTTTTAGCTTCAAGCATCTGGTAATTCCCACATCCGCCAACCACTCTATCAACATCTTGTTTCCAAATGAAAAACTTGCATTCCGAAGCCTAACAAGATGAACAAATACTTTATGTTAAAGAAGGATGAATTGCTAAATCAAGATAAAAACTTGCTAAATCAGTTACTTACCGTCCATAGAGAGCAACAGTAGAATTCTTCACCAGGTCATGTAGATCGATTGCCTGCCATCTTCTTACTCGCAACTAAATGATGATAACAATAAACATTACCATCAATTCCGAGTTGGAATACCTTGGGTTTCTTTAGAGAAGCAGATGTCGACGATGAAGATGAAGACATACTTAGCAACCCACGATTGATTTTCGAAGCAGCGGATGGATTAGGGCTCATCAAATGAAAGGGGGATTAGGGCTCAAATCGATTTGAAGACATATATGAGGAATGAGACTTTAAAATAGGTTTTATAAAAGGGAGGCCACGTCATTAAAAAAATGACAACTAGACATGTCATGTGGATGACACATAAGCATCTACTAACGGGGGTTAAATATTTTAACGGAAGGTTTATTAAAAATAATACATTGAATAGTTGGGATTGCCAGAAACAATAAGTGTAGTTAGGATTATTCCCGGCCAATGGTCAATAGTTGAGATTATTTATATCCAATTTTCCAAAAACAAAACATATACTCTCGTAGTGTGAGTTTATAATATTTATAACATCTTTTTCATAACCAATTTCTAAATCATAGTTCATACATTCTTTATTTCAACTTACTCTCGCCCTACAAAATTGACCTAAAAAGTATAAAACAATTTTTTTATGATATACTTAAACCATTTATACATAAACATAAACAATTTCTAATAACGCACCGACATCATTTCTTTCGCGTACAAATCAAAACGTATAAATAAAGGGACCTACTATCCACACCACCCCTTGTCTATTTGCACCACCTAAGATGCCGCATATATGAATAAGTGCAGCATTTCAGATCCAAACAAAACAACAAAATGCCACATTTTGAAGGAAACGCCGCATTTTACTTCCAAACACAAATGTACTTTAAAAGTAATTGCGAATGCTAACCGTCTGTACTAGGAAGATGCTTTGAAATGCCGCATTTTGTCATATATGCCGCATTTCGACGTTTTTTTGTCATGTTAAATGCCCCCTCTAGTTATATATGACGCATTTTGAGGTTTATAAATAGTTGAGTACTCATTGATTTTTTATTGCAATATCCATTTGTATGAATACAAACCATTTTCAATTGTATCATCTCTATCTAACTTGTAAAGACAAATGTTAGCAGTTAAGATGTCATACTGGAACTTCCTTTTCGGTGACGTTTTTTCTTCTGACCCGACATGGGTTCCATAATCAAATCGGGTAACTATTTAGTTTCTTCAATTTTAACTGTAACATAGTACATGTACTTTCTGTCGTTGCTCAAGATGCCGCATTTTGTACTATATGCCGCATTTTGAAGTGAAGTTCATCAAATCCCTTTGACTTTGACCAGATTAGACTCTTGTCTTATTCAAGATGCCGCATATATGAATATGTGCCGCGTTTTAAGTAGTGTAGATAGAATCTGGGGTGGTGTGTATAGAATATCCGTAAATAAATCCATAAAATATCATATATTCCACAAATCCTAACAATACGCGAGCACAATTGTACAATCACAAAAGTCGTGTGATATATTTTACTAGGTTTGTAACCCGTGTGGTACACGGGTAACATGCAATCAATTGAACACAAACGTTATGTAAGAAATTATGTACGATGATTTGTTATGTAAATATGACTTTTAATTAAACAACTTTTCAGAAATAAAGAAAAATGTCTTTAATATTACACGAGTTGAATAAAGATGATAATATCAACAATACAGAATAGTACCCGAAAAAAGACAAATGAAAAGGGTAAACGTGCCACTAGCTCATGAGTAAACATGCTATATAAATATCAGAAACCTGATTTAAATGCCTTAATATTACGAAATCACATGGAATTACATGGTAGAATCCCAAACACACAAGTACATTGGCGCATGTAAAAGGACCGAAACCGTTAATTTCTCCAAAGTGTTCATATAACTGGATAAAGATGCTTCCCCGTCACAATTTTCTTCAGGTTTTATTTTACCTTCAACAACACTTTGAGCAAGACCCAATATTCGACTTGCTCTGTAACAACTCATAAATCTTGCGTCTGAGGTTCAACTCTCCTTTCGATAGGTAATTCATTCAAAAGTGTGGTGACCTATTTTGCAAATATTCATTCAAAACAAAAATTACAATCAAGTCTGGTGACCTACTTGCAAATATTCATTCAAAAAAAAAATTACAATCAAGTCTAACTAATCACTTATTCCATAACAAAAACTTTGATATTTGTGCCTTAAATGAATTTGAACTAATAATCTTTAGATGGGGAATTACTTATCATCCAGTTCATCCTTCTACCAGCTTCTGTTAGATACCTCCTAGCCGAAATATGTGTTGTTGCCCCAATACCTAAGCTCAGTTTACCCAAGGTAGCAACAAAAATGTGAGCGAAAAATATATGCGATCATGGATTTACCATATCCCTAGTCCAACTGGAGACATTCATGAAACAATGTACCATTACTCAACCTGAAAATTAAATAGAAGATAAAGAATGAAAGTACACTAAAGTGTTAATACACCTATGAATGAGGATATACCCGTGTTAAACCAAATGCCCTTCAATTCCCCCAGTTTGATAGGACCATACTAATTAAAATATTACAGTCTTAAACAATATTTGCATGTCGTTTTTTTGTTTGGTGTCAATTCCCAATAGTATTTCCTTTCACTTCTGAAAACTCAATCAGACATTATGTAACTAATATAAACATCAAATGAAGAATGAAACAATAGTGGGTTCACAGTTAGCAAGCTGGTCTTTTAAGAATTTGACAGTTGTAGTTCACGTACATATTTTGCACATATAACAAGTCATTTAAATGCAAACCAATACAAGTCTTTAAATGCAAAAACCAACATAAATGGACTAAACTACCATCTTGATGACTTGATGTCTATTCCTGTAGTTGCTCCTTATTGATCACCACCCCTTTTAACATAATGCAAGCCATCCACACCTAACACATCACTACCATATCTCCAATCTCTAATGCCCTCAACCATAATGGTCATAAAAAAACTCCAGGCAACCTTATTTCCCAGTCATTGACTTTAATAGTCAACACCTTAAACAAAAAAACCATCACGGCCCAAAACCTGTCTTAAATCCCAAATAAGTCAAAAAAACCTTTTAGTAAAACCAAACCTACACCAGGAACTCCATATACATGCAATGGCGAAAATACATACCCTGGACGAAAAAACCGGAGGGGCGGTCGCCCTGCGGAACTACTCTATCCTTCGCCAATGTATACATGCAAGATCTATTATTTGGCACCAATCGTCAGAGAGTTGGCCAGAAAAGCCAACCCAAACCTAAAAGACAACAAATTGAACAACTAACCCACCAAATTCTTGAATGTGCCCCTTTCCCCAATCCCTGCCATAATCAGCTCGTTGACCAGCCCAGTCAACCCTTTGACTTAAAAAGTCAACTCCTTTGTAAAGTTTTCCATTTCTTAACAGCCCAATCTTAAAGCAAGCCCAACCCATCCACCAAGGACAACTTACAACATTTAACCCATAAGCATTTCCAAGATTAGGAGCCTTCACTTGCACTCTCATCTCTTGAACCTGCTGATGCCACAGTAAGGGTTTAAGAGAGAATGAGGGTTTGTGCGGATATGATATGGGTTTAAGATAGAATGAGGGTTGGAGTAAGATCAGCGAAATGTTATTTAAACAAAGAAGAAGTGCAGAGGGAGAGAGATACATACCTTAATATAAGCACACAAATTTACAACACAACAACATAATTGAACCTGCTTAATGTTAGATTCAAAGTGAAAAGAAACAAATTATCCATTTCTTTAGCAAGCTTGGGACTAAAAGAATGTTTGGGACAAATATAACAGAAAATAAATAAATCGCAAAACAGAAAGAAAACACCTGCAACAAAAACATGTTGACATAACATGCAAACTTTACTCAGTTTTGTATATCTTAATGGAATCAACATCTAAATCTGCTAGAAATTGATCAAAAACTAAGAAACAATAAAAAAAAGTACAAAATCAAAACAAACTTACTTGCAGCCATGGTTGCCAAAATAACACCAATGCTAAACATTTCTCTTTAAGAAAAAAAATATACGATTTAGCAATATAAACATAGCTGGAAGCATGCACAACATAAGAGAGCCAAACAGAGTAACTAAAATCTAGCTTCTAAGAGTTTGGACATTGGAGTATTCTTAAACATGTATGGTACATGATCATGAAAACTGTAAATATTTGTTAAGCACAACTCATTTAGGTGAAATATAATTTCTTTGTATGTTGTAAAAAACAAAGACATGGATGTGGCTTATCTAAATATATAAAGTATAAATGTTATTCCATTAGTTTGTATAAAATTACATAGGAGACTTTAGTATTGCTTGTTGGTACAGTTACTTTCCTAAACCTATTTAAAAGCAACAATGCTAAATAAGAATATCAACCCAATCGCGTACATTCACTATAAGCATCTATTGGAGCACCAAAACAGGTGTAGAATTACATGACCCCTAAAAAAATTTAAAAAATTTGTTCTTTTAAAGTCTATGATTCAAGCTACAAAGATCTAAAGAAGTATTAAACCATTATCATACAAGCCGTTCCAAAAAAAAATTAGCATCTTTACAAATATAGAATCACAAAATAATGGTCACACAAATAATGTAAGCAAGAGAGTATATGACTGCCACATATATGTGTAATATATATGCAAAGTTATAAATGTCAAAAGGCCAAGCAAAAGGCAATGTAATGTGCTTCCTGATCTGTCTCTCAAGTGGTCTCTGGAAGAAAAATAAATTAATTTCAATTCAGTGAGGCGGACCGGTAAGATTCGACATTTAACATCTCTTAAATACAAAAATCTAGAGTTAAGATTGAAATATCCATAAGTTTTGAAAATTTCATGAGGGAAATGTATGAATTAGTATCGATGAAAGAAGATTAGGGTTTATGAAAAACTAAAAGCTTGAAATTGTAAACAGGGTTTAGGAAAACCTACAAAAACTTTAAATCATAAACAAAATCATCATCATTGTACCTTACATGGTTTAGTATTCCAGTTTCATCAATCGTTCACAAAAATAGAAATCATCTTCCTCCTCTGAAACGCCTTCTTCCTCTGATTTGGGGGCGGGATTTGGTACTCACGGTGGAGATGAAAGCCCTAAAAAAACATAAAACAGAAATGAAAAACCAACTGAAGAATCGATTTATGCACAACAAGGAGGCGTTTCAGACCTGTTCACATCCCCAATTGATTCTCGTGAAACTGCAATGTTAATGTTAATGACATTAGGTTTGAAGAGGGAAGGGAAAGCGTCCAAGGAAAAGAGCGCGAAAGTAAGCAGAAGATAGGGCAACAGCGTGACACGTGGCCTAAGTTATTCTCACTTATTATAGTAGGAGATTGACCAAATATTATTTTGAAAATAATAATTGTGGGTATCCTTTCAGTTTCAGTTTCACAAAGCAAAATCTAGGCCCAATTTCGGAAGGGCCGAATAAAGTCCGGGTACAAAAGAAACTAGGGCAGCTGATTTTCCCCCAATCTAGCTTCTGTTGGCTATGGTTTAACGATTACGAACAAATACTTTCTCTCGATTAACTTTAGATCGGGGAACACTAGACTGGCGATCGGCAACCGCCGAAATCTTCAACGCAATCGGATTACAGGTACCGTCGGATTTCATACATATCTACCTATCTATCAGAGTAGGTTGGATTCTGGGGGCATCAAATCCGGGGTTTGGAAGTCGAAACCGATGCCAAAACTTACGCCAATATTATACTATCTCCTAATTGTATTCTAATTATATTGCCAAAAACCCTAATTTCCCCTACGTATGAATTAATCGACGATCTAAGTAATCGGATTGTAGTAAATTGCGTATGATATGATTTGTGCAGGGTTTTTTTCTTCTTTTGTAATAGACGTGATCAGGAATTTTGAAGGTTGTGTGAGTTTAGAGCTCTTGGGGAAGAATCATGTATTCTTCGAGAGGGAATAATGCTTATGGACAACAGCAACAGCCGAAGTCACAGCCCTACTCCAGTCAATCTGCTTACGGTCAAACTGTAAGCTTGCCATTTGAACTTATCATATTGTGTTGTAATTGTCTATACAGTTATCTGACATGTTTTGTGTATGGAGAAAATGATAAGAAAATCCTATTCAAAACCAATTTGCTATTTTTTGTAGTAATTCTTAAGAACCACTTTGCTACCCGCCAAAGACTTTTATGTGTTCAAGAATCACTTTAAGTAGTAATTTTCATGAATCATGTTTTTTCTATATAAATCCACTTTCTAGGTTTACGGTTGATTTCATTTATCACTTTATCAGTAATACAATGTTTATTGCTTCAACCCAACATTTGATGTTTTACAGTTTTTGTGATAAATTAGCGCAGCAATCAGATTTTCATGAATCATGTTTTTTTTTCTATATAAATCTACTTTTTAGTTTTACGGTTGAATTCATTTATCAGTAATACAATGTTTGTTATTTCAACCCGACATTTGATGTTTTACAGTTTTTGTTATAAATTAGCACTGCAATCACATTTTTCATTAATCGTGTTTTTTCTATATAAATCCACTTTCTAGTTTACGGTTGAATTTATTTGGAAGTAATACAATGTTTATTATTTCAACCCAACATTTGATGATTTACAGTTTTTGTGATAAATTAGCGCAGCAATCACATTTTCATTAATTGTGTTTCTTCTATATAAATCTACTTTCTAGTTTTACGGTTGATTTCATTATCAGTAATACAATGTTTTGTTATTTCAACCGAACATTTGATGTTTTACAGTTTTTGTGATAATTAGCGCTGCAATCACATTTTTTCTACTCTAGAGAATAATCTACATATGTTTTTTTGGAGATCGAGGAGTATAATTTCCAGAACCAATCATGTAATAATATGTATAAATATTCATTACAGTAACATTTCTTTGAAAAGTTGTCAGTCTTGCTATTGAACTTGTGGTGATTCTTCATTTGTCTTATCAATGTGTTATCTTTTTAACGAAATGAGTCACCTTTATTTCAAGTAACATCTTACTGAGATAACTGTTCCAATTAAAATAACAGTTATTTTTCTTCCTAAAAGAAACTCTTTTCCTCTATCTCACTTTTCTTGGCGTTTTGGAGAAACAGGGACCTGACGGTGCTTCTCAGCTGTCCATGGCTTCAAGGCATTCAGCCTTGTTAGGTAGCCATCCATCTTCCGGAGCTCATTATGGTGGTCAGTATAGTTCGGTGTATGGTTCAACAGCACACAACAGTGCTTTACAGGTTAGTGAATTGTAAGATCAGTGAAATGAGTTTTTATCTTTACTTTAACATTGTTCAATTTTAATCATCAAAAAAATCATAAATCCATTTTTGTTATTTTTTGCAATTGGTACCAGATACCTTTCATTAAGTATGGAAGTTTAGTGTATGTTAACTTTAAGTCTATTTATGCAGGCTCCAACTACTAGTGCTAAAGGAGCAGGTTCGTCTGTTTTAGAAGGTCGAAGTGGTTATGGGTCTAGTATGCATGACTCACCAAAATACACGTCCGGGGATTACTCTGCAGGTAGTCAGAAATATGGGCAAAAGGGCGAAAACTTGTTTCCTGAGGATAGGCTTCCCTATGCTGAACGAGCAAGTGCATATTCTGGCCGAGATTTGCATAGTGATTCAACTGCTCGGTATGCTGATTCAATTGCTTTTGGTCGTCAGGTATTTTTATTTGCTAGTATTTGTTTAAAAATTATGATTTTTTTTAAAGTTTCAATTCATATTATTCATATATAACCCGTTTATAATGTTTTTCGACAGACTAATATCTATGATCGTTTAGATGCTGCCACGGCCTTACGTCAAGACTTACTACAATCTGCTTCTGTAGACGGGAGTTCTAGGTATACTTAACTTTCTTTACCATTTATTTATTCCTTTATTTTATCATTTAATATTTTGCACCTTTTTCCGTCTATAAGTTGTGATCTCTAGTGAATGAGATACACTAGATGTACTAAATACTGATGTCAACAACTTTACAAGAAGATCTCTTGATGTAATAGTTGATAAGTTAATAATATCTTGTAACACTAAGTAGCAAAATCATTTCTGGCAGACAAGCTGATTATCTTGCAGCAAGATCTGCTACTGTTCGCCATGCGGGTCAAGACGTTTTGCCATATGGTGGAAGATTTGATGCTGATCTTCATGCTTTATCAATGATAAGTGGTACACAACATGCACCATCCATTCTAGGGGCTGCTCCAAGGAGAGAAGTGGAAGATCTTATGTATGCTCATGGTTCTGTGAATCCTGGTTATGGAGTTAGCCTGCCACCTGGCAGGGCGTATGTTTCAGGAAAGAGTCTACATGAAACATCCCTGGAATCGGATTATCCAGGTAGCATTCTGGCACGCGCGGCTTATTCAAGGCTTGATGATCGTAAAGATGATGTGGCATATGCCCGGGAAATCGAAAGAAGAGAAGAAGATCATCGCAGGGAGATTTTAAGAGAACGGGACCGCGACCGCGAACGGGACCGTGAACGTGAAAGGCAACGGGAGCGAGAGCGCGAACGGGAACGAGAACGTGAAAGGGAGCGTAGGAGGGAACGCGAAAAACTATTGGAAAGACGAGAGAAGGAAAGGGAACGAGAAATTAGGCGGGAGCGGACCCCACCAAGAATCTCAAGGGACCGAGGTCGTTCAACATCAACAAAGCCAAGGGACCGAGGTCGTTCAACATCAACAAAGCCCGGGAAGTCTTTAAGACGGGAATCACCTAGGTGGAATTTGTTGCTTACTTATAGTTCTGTATGTATAGCTGCTAGTGTATATTGCAGCCTTCATATCTAACTTGGTGTTCTGTCATCCTGAAGGCGTCATTCACCTGTTAAAGAAAAACGAAGAGACTATATTTGCAAGGTAAAACGAAACATCAGACCTTTTCTTGTTGACTATCGAGATCTCCAGTTCACCCTGTTGACTTTTCTTTTGCTGAAGATTAAACCTGTTGACCATCATCTATGTGTCTTCACTTCCATGTATATTATTCTCTAACCCATGGTGAAATTCGTGGGATTATTGGTCACCCATCTATCATGAGTGTGGTTCTTTTCAAATACCCCCTGCCCCCGTTCTGTTCAAGGTCTATTGAATCCTTGTTGGGATTTATAGTCAGTCTTTTTGGTGATCTAAGGAAGGTGGTTGTTGGTCGGCTTGATGAAGATGGCTGCAGAACTATTTTCGGTTTATTCTCTTTTTTAAAGATAGAGACATTAGCTTATAATTACAATATGTATTGAGTTTTTGATAACAAACCCTGACATAAATACTTAGGCTGCTTCTTTGTCACACAGTTCCAACACTTTAAAGTATTATATTTTGCAGGTTTATTCATCCAGTCTAGTGGACACGGAGAGGGACTATCTGTCCATGGATAAGCGTTATCCTAAGCTATATGTTTCACCAGAGTGTTTGAAGGTACATGGTTTGTACACTTATCAATATCTTCTCCATTCTTCATCTTCTTATTGAATTGACCGAGAATGTGTTTCAGGTGGTTGTTAATTGGTCAAGGGAGGACCTGAACATTCCTTTCAATACTCCTGTTAGGTATGATTGCTCATATTTGGTTTTATTTCTTTTTGCTCACTTATATTTCTTTCTTCTGTTCATTAGCTCATAATTTTTTTTCATGAAAGACGACTATCATCCTGAGGATTTTCTGGTTTAGCTGGAAGAAAAATAATACTTAAAACACGTATTAACAATTTTAATGCTGCTGAACAGTTTTGAACATGATTTTGTGCAAGAGGAAACCTTAAGTGAGCATGAATCGGCGTCCACCAAAAAAGTAACCGACAATGCAAACTTGGAAAGTGGAACTACTCGATGGAATGCGAAGGTAAGATAATTTGAACTTCAAGCAATTATGGCTTGGTTATATTTTGTTGTGTACAATATTGTTTCAAATTTTGTGTCTTTTACTTGTTTGATTTAGTTGCTATTAATGAGTGGACTTAGCCGTAATGCTTGGGAGGAATTGTCATCAGAAAGAAATTATGAGGATCGTATCCCCCATCTTTGTAATATGCTTAGGTTTGCTTTTCTGAAAAATGGGAGTTCTTTCATGGCAATTGGTGGTTCATGGGACCCTGTTGATGGCAGTGATCCTTCAGTAGATAAATCTGCTTTGGTTCAAACAGTTCTAAGGTTGGTTCTTTTGTGATCAATTTTTAGAACTCTTATCTTTGTATATCTGTCCTCTTCTGAATTTAAATTATCTTTAGGTATGCCAAAGAGCTCACGGGACTTGACTTAAAGAACTGCCAAAAGTGGAATCCATTTCTTGAGGTATTTAATTTTTCGTCCTTGTATATTACCTAATTTTTAAAATTAATATATTAAATATATTAAATATATATATTGACGTATGCAGATTCACTATGAGAGAATTGGGAAGGATGGACTTTTTAGCCACAAGGAAATCACTGTACTATATATTCCTGATTTATCTGATTGCTTACCCTCAATAGATGCATGGAGAGATCTGTGGCTTGCCCACAAGAAGGCAACTGCAGAGCGAGACCGTCTGCATGCTCTGAAAAGAGAGGTATACAAGAAAGATAAGTAATATTATCAACAAAATGTTAATGGAAACATGATAAATCTTAGAGCCTTTCTGTTACAAATTTTTTTCTCTGAATGTTTGTATCCGTTTGCAGAAATTGCGTGAAAAGGAGGAAGTTCTAAAAGGTAATATTTTGATTGAGATTCAGATATGGTTTGGAAGGCCTGCTATTTCGGCTTAAGGTCACTATTGTAATTTTGTTTTACCCCTGTTGCTTCTGCACAGATAAGGAGGCCAGGAAGAAAAAAGATTCAGTTAAGGTTGAAAAAACGGAGAAAAAGAAAGAAGCTGGATCAGCATCAAAGGTTAATGGAAAAGGAAAAGCCGGCACTAAAGTTAAAGCAAAGGAAGGTGTAAAGGAGGGGGAGAAAACCGTAACTGAGAAGAAAGACGGGGACAAATCCGTAACTGAGAAGAAAGATGGGGACAAAACAGTACCTGAGAACAAAGGCGATGACAAAAATGTCACTGAGAAGAAAGACGAGGACAAAACCGTTACTGAGAAGAAAGATGAGGTTGAGACAGTTGATGAAGGGAACACTTCTGGAAAAAAGAACCAGACAGGCGATGCTGCTGGTGTGCAGGCGCCTGGTAGTGGAAAAAAGAAGATAATTAGAAAAGTTATTAAAAAGAAGGCTGTTCCTGAAAAAGATGAAAGTGCACCCAAACAAACTGATACAAACACGGAGGTTACTGGTGAAGATGCTGAGTCATCTGGAACTCCTTTGACTGCCAAGACTTCTACTAAAAAGAAAGCTATTAAAAAGACTCCAGTTGTGAAAACCGTTAAGAAAGAAGATGAAAGTAAAGAACCAGAGTGTTCTGAGGATAAGACAAAAAAAGAAGATGCTGGTGCAAGCGATAAAACTGTTGTTAAAAAGAAAATAATTAAAAAAGTCACTAAGAAAAAGGTAGCTGCTAAGGTTGCCAATAATAAGGATAAAGTGGTCAAGGGAAATGAAGCAGTGCCAGCTATTGGGGAGCAAACTGCAATTGAAGTCAAAGTAGAGAACGATGAGTCGGTTCCTGAGGCGGCCCCACAGAGTGTCGGTGGTACAAATGAAAAAGATGAAACTGGAAATAAAAGTGAGAAAATTCAAGTGAAGGAAGAGAAGAAAGCTAAAGTGGAGGGTGGTCCTGGCAACAATGAGAAACTGAAGGATGGAAAAGAGAAAAAAGATAAAGATGTTAAAACTGAAACTAGGGGTAAAGAGGTAAAAGATAAGAAAAAGGTTGAGGAGCCACCTAGACATCCAGGGTTGATCCTCCAGACAAAAGGCAGCAAGAATTCAAAAGTATTTTTTCCTTCTTTGTTAATAATTTTTTGCATTGTATGCATATCACAACGTTTTAATTTGATAGTTGTATAATGTTTACGTTATTTATTTGTTACATTTTCTGCAACAGTTGCGTTCATTGTCACTTTCACTGGACTCGCTCTTGGATTATACTGATAAAGATATTGAAGAATCAACATTCGAGGTATGTCAAATTTACAAAAATTATACCCACTTTAATACAACTTATAGCAGAGTTATTTGTGTAGGGTCTGGGGAGAGGCATGTCAATTGTTATTACCATTTATTCTCTGTAGTTAACTGTTGTTCATTATTTGGCAGCTATCTGTATTTGCTGAAACATTTTATGAAATGCTTCAATTTCAAATGGGTTCTAGGATATTAACATTTCTACAGGTTGGTATTTGTTAATGATATATGATGTTTATTGTTTTATTCCATATTTCTTTAATCATTTTTTTTCCTCATTTAGAAATTGAGGATCAAGTTTGTGGCTAAAAGGAATCGAAGGAAGAGACAAAGGGAAGAAGCTTCTAATAAGAAGGAAAAAGAGAAAACATCTGTTAAAAAGTCATCCCCTAAACGCCAAAAAACTGACGATGTCACTGTTAAAAACAGCCCGATTAAAACTGAAACTTTGGATGAAAGTGGTCCAGTGGATGAAAAAGCTGATAAGGGTGAAAAAACAGAGAAGGATGAAAACATGGTTATTGATGATAATGTGGAGAACATGAAAGCTGAAGATGAATCAGTAGAAGATGAAGATTCTGAAGAAGAACCAGAAGAAGACCCCGAAGAGGATCCCGAAGAGGATCCTGAAGAAGATGAAAACATGGCTGATGCAGAAAACGTGGTAAGTTTTGGCTGTTCTAACAAGGAACTGGAAATTCATATTTTTATCAAATTGTTGTCCTTGTTTAACGAGATGGTTCATTGTTGCAAACAGGAGAAGGCTGAGGTTGATAAGGTTGACATGGATGTGAAGTCTGAAAAAGTGGAGGAAGAAGTCAAAGGCGAGCAAGAGGAGAATGTTAAAACAACTGTAAATCTGGAGAAAAAAGAAAACCAAAAGGCGGACACAAAGAAGAAAGAAACTACGGTTACCATTGACAAGAAACTTTTGCAGGCATGTTATTTTAAAATGTCATTCTAGTGAACTATTTCTTCTTAAATTTTTGGTTATATAAACAAATGTAAATAAATCTCATTTTATGTGCACGTGCTTCTTTGTTAACAGGCTTTTAGGTTTTTTGACCGAAATCGAGTGGGCTACATCAGGGTAATTTTTGTTATTAATTTATGTTAACTATTTTTCCATGTGAAAAAACAGTGTTTTAATACCATTTAATTCATATTTATTTGCAGGTTGAAGATTTACGATTGATCCTGCATGCATTAGGGAATTGCATGTCTCATAGGGATGTCAAGGTGATATATAGTTGTTTTAGTTCTTATTTTAGGTCACAATGTTGGCCCAATTGGAATAATGTGGTTAACAAATAAGCCCAATTGGAATAATGTGGTTAACACACCCTATATAAACTAAGAAAAAACTAAGAAGTTGTTATCTTTCTTGCTTTAGGAACTTGTACAAAGTGCATTGCTGGAAAGCAACACTGGGAGGGATGATCGTGTTCTTTACAATAAGCTGGTGAAGATGACTGATATCTAAATGGTAAGACTCCGGCATTTCAGTAATTACTTCTACATTCGTGAATGGTATTTTTCCAATTGGAGTATTTATTTAGGTATAATTTCTTACAAACCTCTCAAACCTGGTAATTTGGATAATTTGGTATTATATCATATTTACTCAAAAAATCATAATGTCAAATATAACCATTTTCAAATGTATGACATTTGCATCCCTACTTAAGAACTTGCAGCAAGGTAATGAGAGTTTGGAGTGTATAAATGTAATTGTAAAAAGTATTTATTGAAATGGGTAAATATGAACCTCTAAGCATTTTGAATGGGTATGTTTTATATCAATTTTTTGGGGGTAAATATGATACTATGCAAGTCCCCTCCTATGTAATTAATTTATAAAGTTAAGTTAATAGAAAAGCCTTAAGTATCAATCACATCTTTTGAGGTAAAGTTTGTTCCCATCTTGTCCTCTCAAACCCTAGAAACAAATCTTCCTTGGGTGAGAGTTTAGAGAGTTTATGTTTGCGCGTTTTTATTATCAATCACAATAGCTTATGCCTTTCTTGCAGTTCATTGGGAGATCACATTTATTGTTAATGTTATCTGCATACTTTGGATGGATGGATGGCTGAAGTTTGGCTAATTTATAGTGGTCTACTTTTGGTCATCAAGAATCAAAGATTGCGAGAATTTACTTGTAAAATAATTGAGTCAAAGACACGATGGTTGACTTCTTGCAATCCTTTAGGGTCAATTCATAGACATGGTTAATTATAGGTTATGGTTCAGATGTGTTTTCTAGCTCTAGTTGACTCTGTTTTGAATATTTTTTTAAATCATTTTTCTTGTTTGCTTTAGCATGTTGAAAAGTTTATATTTTTATGTTCATTTCTTATTTAACTTTAATCATTTCATTTTGTTAATTTTTACTTTAATACCGTTTTTTTTATCGTATGACTACCCTTGTGTAGAAGGAAGAAACATAAATTGTTTGATTTTTATTTCTTTTATTGTCATAACCGTCGTAACGAGCGATTGAGTAACCATTAGTTAAATATAAAAAACAAGCGATTGAGTACAATTAGTTAAATATAAAAGAAAAAATACAAAAACCAAAAGTCACTTCTCCATCTCTACTCGATCGAGTCTACCACCGACGATTTATGATGCATATCTTCGAGTTCCCCCATTGACCTCTTATCTTACAAAATCTCATTAATCTTGATCTTTTTAAATTTCTCAGCCATTCAATTGTGATGTATGTCATTTCTATTGTTGCAGCACTATTGCTTTCGATTTATGCTGATCATCTAAATTCACCACCAGAAAGGTACACTTCATTACTCATCTCTTTTCATCCTTTTACATGTCTTTAGTTGGTACTTCTAAATCAAAACCACCATCCCCACCACCATAACGCACCATCATCATCATCAGTTCTTGATCAATATTATTTTACCTGAACCAACCCGACGACCCGACCTAAAAATCTAACGTCAAAATTACTATAAAAAGATGACTTATAAAAGTGACCTCACTAGATAGTCCGCCACGGGCTATGTCTACTTTTGTGACTAAAATTATTTGATAGTATTTTTTTTAAAGTCATTTATTATTGGTTGAATAAAATTTAGCTCATGTAGCACATAAGTTGATTATATGTGTGAATGACTATGGAAAAAACAACATTGCAAACCGGTTTATATTTTAGTTTTAGTTTTTGTATCGCACGCGTATCATTCGATGTGTTATCAAAAGATAATGAAAATAATTTGTTCACTTATATATATGTTCGAATAACTGTGTAAAACATAGAAATATTTTGATCGGTGTGAGGATAATGAAACATTTCAAAAGCCGTTGTACGTTTCATCATTTGCCAAGTATCGAAAATTACCTGATGAATGGTCAGACGCATGTATGATTCCGGTGAACCGTGGTGATTCGACCAACAGTCACTAATTAAGTTTACACAAGTTTGTAAATTTGAAAATTGTTTAATTAAATATTTTTTTAGCCAATTTTCACATTTTTAAACAATCACGTCTTAAGGTAGTGTGCTTTACATGAGTATAGCGAGGTTCGAGATTTATATTTGGATAAGTCGAGTCAACTGTTCATTGTCGAAGTGGTTGAATGGCAAGCTTTTTTGAATAATGAATTGCGCCATTTGCTCCCGAGTCCTTTCAATATCATTAGTAAAAATACATCCTCATTTTTCATTGAAGTTTGGTCTTGCAATTGAGCTCCTTTCAACATTTGACAATACGTTTTCTCATAGTGTTGCTTCAAACTTAAGTTTGCAATAGTAGCAAAACGCTTGTGACATAATTCACACTGAGCCTTGCTCTAACCGCTCTCCATTTACACATATCATAGTGAGACCAAATTTTCTTGTTTCTATTCGTTGGAATGACGCTAAGCACTTGATTCTCAGTTAAAGATCCATCAAAACCAACAGAAGCACTTGCACTTGAAGAAGTCATTTGAAATCCTCGAGTTATTTTCAACGTTTTTGACATGAGTTGAATGTATGTTTCCATTCAGATTTATGTCGAATATGTTCCAATATTTGGTCTTAAAATGGTTAACTCTAGTCATAATTTGTGTTGAATTTGTTTAAATTTAAATTTATATGGTTAAATGGTGTTCCATTTTTTATTTTATGATCATGGTTTATGGTCACCTAAAAATACCAAGGTAGGTATTAGCTTGAAAAACACTCATTTATGCACTTCTACTATTATTTAGACGTGAAATGCACGTGAAATGCATTTATTTTATGATTGTTTTGATGTTTCAAGATCAAAGTGATCATTATTAGGAATGTAACTTTTTATTAGGGTGGCATTGTATGTTAGATTTTTCAAGGAAAAATGGACATAAATAATCCTACCTATTGGGTATTGGCGGATAATGGTCCTAACTATTTTTTTGGCCCAAAACGGGGCTTTCCTTTTCCTGGTGGTATTTTTAATGATCATTCCGTCCAAAAAACTAGCGTCCGTCATAAACATCCTACATGGCACCTTCATTAAACTGACGTGGACCAACTTTTAAACTTACATGGCATCCCAAGTATTAAATCCTTTTTTAAAGCAGAATTCCCAAATCGTAGCAAACCCTAAATCGATCGTTCTTCTCTTCTTGCTGCGGTGAAGGCCAAATTCGATGAGTTCAAGTTCACATTCCTCTTCGACAAGCTCAAGGAAACCTAAAATTGTTAGACTTAATGCTGATCGGAACGGGATTCTTTATTGCGACCATGATCTTGTGGCTGTTAAACGGGTTGCTGGACCAGGGAAGTCACGACCAGGCCACGAATTCTTTGCGTGCTCGTTATGGCCAGTAAGTAAGTTCAAATTCGGAAGTCTGTTATGTGTTTTACGACTGATTTTCTGGTTTTATATGTAGGTTGTGTAACAAGTTTGAAACTTGAATGTAACAACTTTTTGGCAATGAAATTAAGATGTTTTAGTGATATATCCAATTAATTTGACAGTTGTGCAGTAATTTGGTTATCATTTGAGAGCATTCCATTTGGTAGAATGACCATCCAAGAATGAATCATATTGACCCATTTTCTTGACCAATCATATTGACCCATTATCTTGACCCATTTCAATAACCCATCTGCTAAACATATACAAAAAGCATGGTTGTGCAAAAGTGACCCATTAACAACAACTTAACTTGAATAAACATCATTAATTGCACCAAACATGAGACTGTCTTGCTTCACCCAAACTTGAACATAATAGTTTCATAACACACACATATATAAACATAAGTAGAACAGTTTCATAACTGTTTCATAACAAAGACAAACATAACAGTTTCAAAAATTAACAAAACATTAACATAAGTAGATAAGTTTCATAACAAAGACAAACATAACACTAAGGTGCTTGGATAACTTGAGATGACTGACTTTCTTGAATCATTTGAGAGGATTGTCTTGCTTGTGTTCCTACAACTTTTTTGGGCCTCCCTCTTTTAGCTTTCACAACTGTTTTTGAACTAGGACCAACCTGTGCATCAATCTTAGCTACCTTCTTTGGTCTACCTCTTTTTGGCTTGTTCACACCTGCTTTGACCTTATCCTTATTTGGGCATGTCCTGATGTTATGAGCAGTTGATTTACAACCACTACACCTCATTTTCATCCCATGTTTGGTCAACCTTCCAGGTTTCTTTGGATCCTCATGTGGATCCCTTCTCCTATTCTTCTTGGGTCTTCCAGGCATATTTTTGATTGGTGGAGGGTCCAAAGGTAATTCAACAGCAGGCCAATACTTCTGACTTGGTAGTGGAGGGATGTAGAACTGGCATGATCTCATGTATGTTTCCTTGCTGTAAACTTGATCCACATAATTTTCAGCAGGTCTTTGCAAGAAACCAAAAACACAACATGCATGATGACAAGGTATCCCAGTTAAATCCCATTTTCTACAACTACATGTCCTTTTTTCTATGTCAACACATACCTCCTCTATTCCCTCTCAGACTTGATAAAGTTCCTCTGTTGAAGGTGAAACTTCACATTTGTAAGCCCTGTTTTTCTCCTTCTCTAACTTCAGAATGATCCTTGGGCAAGTAATACCTGGCTTACCAACCATATCCTTCTCCTTTTCTCTTAACCTGGTCATTATGGCTACCCTTATGTCCTCCAGCATGTTGATTAAGTGCTTTGACCTAGACTGAATGATATAGCCATTAAATGTCTCTGCCATGTTGTTGACCACAACATCTGCCTTATTATCTACTTGGAAGAAGCATCTACAGAAGCACCTTGGGTTCTGGTTGAGAAATGCAGTTGCAGCCTCTTGATCCAATTTCTTTATCTCCTCAATAGCAATCATATGGTCTGCCTCAGAGTAGGCTCTAACTGCCTTCCAAAAAGCCTGTTTCAAATCATCACCCTTGAATCTTTTGTGCCAATTAGCATAGATGTGCCTAGCACAGTTTCTATGCTCACTGTTACCCCAATATTGGGCAACTCCATTAAGTAGACCCTGTTAGCAAGTATTCAAATACATTAGCAGTTGATCAAATATAGGTTCAAGTTTAATGTAACATATAAATACACATACCTTCTGTTGATCAGATATCAAAGTCCAACCCTTTCCTTCCTGTGTCACACCCAAACACTTGTACAACTGATGCATGAACCAACCCCAACTGTCATTGTTTTCACCCTCAGTTACTGCCCAAGCCACTGGGTACATTTGGTCATTGGCATCCCTGCCAATTGCAGCCAGTAATATACCTCCAAGGAAGGTTTTTAAGAAGCATCCATCCAAACATAAGACCCTCCTACAGCCTGCTAAAAATCCCCTCTTGACACCATCAAAACATACAAACATCCTAAAAAACACTTCATTGTTGTTATCAATACCATGGAAGGAGGAAGGCACAGTGACAAGCTCAAATGTTGATGTATGATTCTCATGTCTTAACATCTCTAAATAAGACACTACTTTGGCATAATGCTCTTTCATAGACCCATGGAGTTTGGTGTGGGCAGCTGCCTTAGCCTTGTAAGCAAACCATTTGGTCACAAAAACCTTATACTTTTCCTTCACTGCAGCTTGGATATCCTTACCAGGCCAATATGGTCTTTCTTTGAATATGGGTAGGAACTCACTGGCCACAAAATCTGTAGTTAGCTGTCTGTTCCTTTTCATGTTTCTTTGACAAGTGTGTGTAACAATAGCCCTCTTTAACATGAAAGACCCTGACTTCTTATTAATTGACAGATAAAGCATAAAAGGGCATCCATCATCACATGTAACACCTATCCTACCTTGCCTTTTCCTGTTACTAACACTAATCTTCAAATTTCTGCCATTAGTTACTGCATATCTCCTAACTGCATCCTTGAATGCTGCCCTTGTACTAAACCTGGTACCAACAACCTAAGTCCACCTGCTCCAATCTGTTTGCTCAGTTACAACAGGGACATTCAGTCTATACTTCTTTCGCCTAATGTCATCATCTTCAGACTCACCTGGTGAGTTTACATCTGCATCAGATTCCTCATATGAGTTGTACCCTCCTTCTGCAGTTTCACCTTCACCTTTTGGAGGTTCAACTTCATCTTTTGGAACCTCAAATTTTTGATGACCTTCAACTTTGCTCAATATGTTCTCAACAAATTCTCTTTTAGTAAACTTTTGAACCTGATTCACCTTAACTGTGGCTTCAACTGAAGCTTTCCACTCCTCATCCTCAATTTCAGATTCATAGTCAACATCTCCCACCTTGATGGATTCAGATTTGGTCACCTCTTCATCCTCAGACTCAGATTCAGATCTATCAGGAGCATAATCAATGTCTTCAGAATTTGAACTACCATAACCTGATTTTGATGGGTTGGAATGTGCTTCAACTGATAGACTAGAATGGGCCTGGTTACTGGACCTGGGCTTATGGACTAAAGGGTTTGCATAAAGACTCACCACATGCTTGTAAGTTGGCCCTAACAAGTCTACCATGACTGCAACATCTTTGTCATCACACAATTCAAGTAAGCCCCCTTCAAAATCCATACCCGGAATTACCCAATGGAGTGTAAACTCATCTTTTTGGTATTTCCCGTGTTCAATTGCATAATCACAGAGTTCATAGAAGGAAAACTTATCTAGTTCGATGAGGAGTCCAGTTGAATAGCCTCCAAGATACCTAATCCTCGGCTCGTACTCAAACACACCTCCAACATAGAGGTTTAACGAAATTGACTGTGACATTGACGTAGTTATGACTGAAGGATGATGTTGATGATCTTCGATGTTGGTGATTTCAGACGCAATCGGAGGGTGGCTGCGGTGAACACCACCGATTAGGTCATTTAGAATTGTTAACTGATTTGGGGTTAAAATGGGTAAAGGTAAATGATCTTCCACGTCATATGTGGTTAAAATGGGTAAAGGTTAAAAGTTGGTCCACATCAATTTAATGAAGGTGCCACTTAGGATGTTTATGACGGACGTTAGTTTTTTGGACGAAAGGATCATTAAAAATACCACCAGGAAAAGGAAAGCCCGTTCTGGGCCAAAAAAATAGTTAGGACCATTATCCACCAATACCCAATAGGTAGGATTATTTATGTCCATTTTTCCATTTTTCAATTACTTAAACTTTCCTCTTCCATTGTCATTGTTCTTATCAAAACCACTTATAAAAGTGGACTGAAAATTTGAATAACATAAACAGAAAAAACACTAATCAAAGATCATGTACTAGATAACTAATTTGGCCATAACATGTGATGATTTCTACATAATCTTTCTATTGATTTCTACTCAAATCACATATCAATAACCACTAAAATTAAACATTAACAAAAAAAACCAAATTAAAATCTATTCTATTCCTCATCAGCAACTTCTTCTTTCTCATCAGAAACTTCATCAGCATCTACATCAACAACATCACTAGGATCCTTTTCCTGTAAATCAACCAGCAAGCTTCAATTTAATCATCTCACCAAACACATAAAGTATACATAAAACTAACAGAAAATCAAGAAACACTCACAGCCTTATCTTCAGGATTCTCCAATTCCTTTAGATATTTTTCTTTTAGTTCAGCAGCCCTTTCGGTAAAAGGTTTCTTTTCCTGTATAAAATAACCCAATTTGAAAAAATTAATAAATATCCATTAAAAAAAACATATTCAACAAATAACAGAATATCAAGAAGCTTTGTAACTCACTTCATCTGTCATAGACTTCCATTTCTCACCACCCTCCTTTGCAACCTATATTTATTTCAGATTATTTTATAAAAAAAAAAGTAAACAATAAATACCAACAAAAATAACACAAAATCAAGAAAATGTGGATTAATCTAATGGACTCAAATATTACCAGTGCTACTTTCTTGTTGTCTGGATTTGCTTCCTTGAATGATTTCCTAAACCCCTCCCTTCACCACAAGAAATCAATTACCCAAATCAATTATATGCAAAAATAAAATCAAAACAATCAAATTAAATTTTAAGTAGATATCAATGCATTACAGGAAGATGAAGAATGCAGTTGGTGGCCTTTTAGGCTTGCTTGGATCCCTTTGCTTCTTTGTTTTCTTTGCAGATGGCTCTTTGCTGTTCACTGCCTTCTTTCTGCAAAAATCCCCAAATTAAAGACCCGAAATTTTAGAGGGAAAAAGAGACAGAGCTATTACGAAAATTGATCTAACTAATTACCTTTCAGTGGCCTTTTTAGCAACAGATTCACTAGCAGTTTCAACACAAATTGTCTCTGTAACAATAAAAATGCAAGAGTAACCACTAGTTTTTTCAAAAATTGGAAATTGACTGAATACATAATGATCCGATATTCTGAACTTCCGATCAACGATATTACATACCGAGATTCATTTTAATTTTAGCATCAAGACCGCAATCGTGCATGCTAATCAACGCCACAGCAACACTCTTATCACACCCTTCACTGTAACAACGATTTAATCTAACCAAATTAGCATCAATTTCTGCAATAAAAGCGACGATTTTTAAATAACAAAATCGTAAAACAATACCATCGGGTGAAAGCGCTCCCGTTTTTCGCTCGTTTAAGAGTAACAGAGGCGGTCTCTGCTTCGACCCTCTTTCTGGATCTATCAGCGTTGACTGATTTTGAAGCCAAATTTCCGGCGGGCGCCATTGATTAAAGGTTGAGGAGAATCTGTTAATCGGTTTTGCGAGAGGGGAAGATTTCAGATGTGCTTTGTTGATGATGATGATGAAAATGGGGGGAAAGGGTTTAAGAAGAGGGGAAATTTTCAGAAA
>JBCNJP010000027.1:27016496-27062686 GCA_039602395.1 Deinandra increscens subsp. villosa | reverse complement strand
TGAATGTATGTTTCCATTCAGATTTATGTCGAATATGTTCCAATATTTGGTCTTAAAATGGTTAACTCTAGTCATAATTTGTGTTGAATTTGTTTAAATTTAAATTTATATGGTTAAATGGTGTTCCATTTTTTATTTTATGATCATGGTTTATGGTCACCTAAAAATACCAAGGTAGGTATTAGCTTGAAAAACACTCATTTATGCACTTCTACCATTATTTAAGATCGTGAAATGCATTTATTTTATGATTGTTTTGATGTTTCAAGATCAAAGTGATCATTATTAGGAATGTAACTTTTTATTAGGGTGGCATTGTATGTTAGATTTTTCAAGGAAAAATGGACATAAATAATCCTACCTATTGGGTATTGGCGGATAATGGTCCTAACTATTTTTTTGGCCCAAAACGGGGCTTTCCTTTTCCTGGTGGTATTTTTAATGATCCTTCCGTCCAAAAAACTAGCGTCCGTCATAAACATCCTACGTGGCACCTTCATTAAACTGACGTGGACCAACTTTTAAACTTACATGGCATCCCAAGTATTAAATCCTTTTTTAAAGCAGAATTCCCAAATCGTAGCAAACCCTAAATCGATCGTTCTTCTCTTCTTGCTGCGGTGAAGGCCAAATTCGATGAGTTCAAGTTCACATTCCTCTTCGACAAGCTCAAGGAAACCTAAAATTGTTAGACTTAATGCTGATCGGAACGGGATTCTTTATTGCGACCATGATCTTGTGGCTGTTAAACGGGTTGCTGGACCAGGGAAGTCAAGACCAGGCCACGAATTCTTTGCGTGCTCGTTATGGCCAGTAAGTAAGTTGTTTTATAAACCCTAATTGTGTAGTTATGTTGTTCCCATTGGATAACCAATGTCTGATTTCGTTTATAGAGGGGCGGATGCCAATTCTTTGTCTGGAAGGATGATGCTGATGAATTGGTTGGAAGGACGAGGGTTGAAGCTAAAAACAAGGAACTAGAACTAATGATTGCGGATTTGGTTGAAGATAAGTTGCTGCTCAAAGAGGAGAACAAAAAATTGAAGATGGAAATTGCAAAGTTCAAATTCGGAAGTCTGTTATGTGTTTTAGGACTGATTTTCTGGTTTTATATGTAGGTTGTGTAACAAGTTTGAAACTTGAATGTAACAACTTTTTGGCAATGAAATTAAGATGTTTTAGTGATATATCCAATTAATTTGACAGTTGTGCAGTAATTTGGTTATCATTTGAGAGCATTCCATTTGGTAGAATGACCATCCAAGAATGAATCATATTGACCCATTTTCTTGACCAATCATATTGACCCATTATCTTGACCCATTTCAATAACCCATCTGCTAAACATATACAGAAAGCATGGTTGTGCAAAAGTGACCCATTAACAACAACTTAACTTGAATAAACATCATTAATTGCACCAAACATGAGACTGTCTTGCTTCACCCAAACTTGAACATAATAGTTTCATAACACACACATATATAAACATAAGTAGAACAGTTTCATAACTGTTTCATAACAAAGACAAACATAACAGTTTCAAAAATTAACAAAACATTAACATAAGTAGATAAGTTTCATAACAAAGACAAACATAACACTAAGGTGCTTGGATAACTTGAGATGACTGACTTTCTTGAATCATTTGAGAGGATTGTCTTGCTTGTGTTCCTACAACTTTTTTGGGCCTCCCTCTTTTAGCTTTCACAACTGTTTTTGAACTAGGACCAACCTGTGCATCAATCTTAGCTACCTTCTTTGGTCTACCTCTTTTTGGCTTGTTCACACCTGCTTTGACCTTATCCTTATTTGGGCATGTCCTGATGTTATGAGCAGTTGATTTACAAGCACTACACCTCATTTTCATCCCATGTTTGGTCAACCTTCCAGGTTTCTTTGGATCCTCATGTGGATCCCTTCTCCTATTCTTCTTGGGTCTTCCAGGCATATTTTTGATTGGTGGAGGGTCCAAAGGTAATTCAACAGCAGGCCAATACTTCTGACTTGGTAGTGGAGGGATGTAGAACTGGTATGATCTCATGTATGTTTCCTTGCTGTAAACTTGATCCACATAATTTTCAGCAGGTCTTTGCAAGAAACCAAAAACACAACATGCATGATGACAAGGTATCCCAGTTAAATCCCATTTTCTACAACTACATGTCCTTTTTTCTATGTCAACACATACCTCCTCTATTCCCTCTCAGACTTGATAAAGTGCCTCTGTTGAAGGTGAAACTTCACATTTGTAAGCCCTGTTTTTCTCCTTCTCTAACTTCAGAATGATCCTTGGGCAAATAATACCTGGCTTACCAACCATATCCTTCTCCTTTTCTCTTAACCTGGTCATTATGGCTACCCTTATGTCCTCCAGCATGTTGATTAAGTGCTTTGACCTAGACTGAATGATATAGCCATTAAATGTCTCTGCCATGTTGTTGACCACAACATCTGCCTTATTATCTACTTGGAAGAAGCATCTACAGAAGCACCTTGGGTTCTGGTTGAGAAATGCAGTTGCAGCCTCTTGATCCAATTTCTTTATCTCCTCAATAGCAATCATATGGTCTGCCTCAGAGTAGGCTCTAACTGCCTTCCAAAAAGCCTGTTTCAAATCATCACCCTTGAATCTTTTGTGCCAATTAGCATAGATGTGCCTAGCACAGTTTCTATGCTCACTGTTACCCCAATATTGGGCAACTCCATTAAGTAGACCCTGTTAGCAAGTATTCAAATACATTAGCAGTTGATCAAATATAGGTTCAAGTTTAATGTAACATATAAATACACATACCTTCTGTTGATCAGATATCAAAGTCCAACCCTTTCCTTCCTGTGTCACACCCAAACACTTGTACAACTGATGCATGAACCAACCCCAACTGTCATTGTTTTCACCCTCAGTTACTGCCCAAGCCACTGGGTACATTTGGTCATTGGCATCCCTGCCAATTGCAGCCAGTAATATACCTCCAAGGAAGGTTTTTAAGAAGCATCCATCCAAACATAAGACCCTCCTACAGCCTGCTAAAAATCCCCTCTTGACACCATCAAAACATACAAACATCCTAAAAAACACTTCATTGTTGTTATCAATACCATGGAAGGAGGAAGGCACAGTGACAAGCTCAAATGTTGATGTAGGATTCTCATGTCTTAACATCTCTAAATAAGACACTACTTTGGCATAATGCTCTTTCATAGACCCATGGAGTTTGGTGTGGGCAGCTGCCTTAGCCTTGTAAGCAAACCATTTGGTCACAAAAACCTTATACTTTTCCTTCACTGCAGCTTGGATATCCTTACCAGGCCAATATGGTCTTTCTTTGAATATGGGTAGGAACTCACTGGCCACAAAATCTGTAGTTAGCTGCCTGTTCCTTTTCATGTTTCTTTGACAAGTGTGTGTAACAATAGCCCTCTTTAACATGAAAGACCCTGACTTCTCATTAATTGACAGATAAAGCATAAAAGGGCATCCATCATCACATGTAACACCTATCCTACCTTGCCTTTTCCTGTTACTAACACTAATCTTCAAATTTCTGCCATTAGTTACTGCATATCTCCTAACTGCATCCTTGAATGCTGCCCTTGTACTAAACCTGGTACCAACAACCCAAGTCCACCTGCTCCAATCTGTTTGCTCAGTTACAACAGGGACATTCAGTCTATACTTCTTTCCCCTAATGTCATCATCTTCAGACTCACCTGGTGAGTTTACATCTGCATCAGATTCCTCATATGAGCTGTACCCTCCTTCTGCAGTTTCACCTTCACCTTTTGGAGGTTCAACTTCATCTTTTGGAACCTCAAATTTTTGATGACCTTCAACTTTGCTCAATATGTTCTCAACAATTTCTCTTTTAGTAAACTTTTGAACCTGATTCACCTTAACTGTGGCTTCAACTGAAGCTTTCCACTCCTCATCCTCAATTTCAGATTCATAGTCAACATCTCCCACCTTGATGGATTCAGATTTGGTCACCTCTTCATCCTCAGACTCAGATTCAGATCTATCAGGAGCATAATCAATGTCTTCAGAATTTGAACTACCATAACCTGATTTTGATGAGTTGGAATGTGCTTCAACTGATAGACTAGAATGGGCCTGGTTACTGGACCTGGGCTTATGGACTAAAGGGTTTGCATAAAGACTCACCACATGCTTGTAAGTTGGCCCTAACAAGTCTACCATGACTGCAACATCTTTGTCATCACACAATTCAAGTAAGCCCCCTTCAAAATCCATACCCGGAATCACCCAATGGAGTGTAAACTCATCTTTTTGGTATTTCCCGTGTTCAATTGCATAATCACAGAGTTCATAGAAGGAAAACTTATCTAGTTCGATGAGGAGTCCAGTTGAATAGCCTCCAAGATACCTAATCCTCGGCTCGTACTCAAACACACCTCCAACATAGAGGTTTACCGAAATTGACTGTGACATTGACGTAGTTATGACTGAAGGATGATGTTGATGATCTTCGATGTTGGTGATTTCAGACGCGATCGGAGGGTGGCTGCGGTGAACACCACCGATTAGGTCATTTAGAATTGTTAACTGATTTGGGGTTAAAATGGGTAAAGGTAAATGATCTTCCACGTCATATGTGGTTAAAATGGGTAAAGGTTAAAAGTTGGTCCACATCAGTTTAATGAAGGTGCCACTTAGGATGTTTATGACGGACGTTAGTTTTTTGGACGAAAGGATCATTAAAAATACCACCAGGAAAAGGAAAGCCCGTTTTGGGCCAAAAAAATAGTTAGGACCATTATCCGCCAATACCCAATAGGTAGGATTATTTATGTCCATTTTTCCATTTTTCAATTACTTAAACTTTCCTCTTCCATTGTCATTGTTCTTATCAAAACCACTTATAAAAGTGGACTGAAAATTTGAATAACATTAACAGAAAAAACACTAATCAAAGATCATGTACTAGATAACTAATTTGGCCATAACATGTGATGATTTCTACATAATCTTTCTATTGATTTCTACTCAAATCACATATCAATAACCACTAACATTAAACATTAACAAAAAAAAAACCAAATTAAAATCTATTCTATTCCTCATCAGCAACTTCTTCTTTCTCATCAGAAACTTCATCAGCATCTACATCAACAACATCACTAGGTTCCTTTTCCTGTAAATCAACCACCAAACTTCAATTTGATCATCTAACCAAACACATAAAGTATACATAAAACTAACAGAAAATCAAGAAACACTCACAGCCTTATCTTCAGGATTCTCCAATTCCTTTAGATATTTTTCTTTAAGTTCAGCAGCCCTTTCAGTAAAAGGTTTCTTTTCCTGAATAAAGTAACCCAATTTGAAAAAATTAATAAATATCCATTAAAGAAACATATTCAACAAATAACAGAACATCAAGAAGCTTTGTAACTCACTTCATCTGTCATAGACTTCCATTTCTCACCACCCTCCTTTGCAACCTATATTTATTTCAGATTATTTTATAAAAAAAAAAGTAAACAATAAATACCAACAAATATAACACAAAATCAAGAAAATGTGGATTAATCTAATGGACTCAAATATTACCAGTGCTACTTTCTTGTTGTCTGGATTTGCTTCCTTGAATGATTTCCTAAACCCCTCCCTGCACCACAAGAAATCAATTACACAAATCAATTATATGCAAAAATACAATCAAATCAATCTATTTAAATTTTAAGTCGATATCAATGCATTACAGGAAGATGAAGAATGCAGTTGGTGGCCTTTTAGGCTTGCTTGGATCCCTTTGCTTCTTTGTTTTCTTTGCACTTGGTTCTTTGGTGTTCACTGCCTTCTTTCTGCAAAAATCCCCAAATTAAAAACTCGAAATTTGAGAGGGGAAAAAAAGAGATAGAGCTATTACGCAAATTGATCTCACTAATTACCTCTCAGTGGGCTTTTTAGCAACAGATTCACTAGCAGTTTCAACACAAATTGTCTCTGCAACAATAAAAATGCAAGAGTAACCACTAGTTTTTTCAAAAATTGGAAATTGACTGAATACATAATGATCTGATATTCTGAATTTCAGATCAACAATATTACATACCGAGATTCATCTTAATTTTAGCATCAAGACCGCAATCGTGCATGCTAATCAACGCCACTGCAACACTCTTATCACACCCTTCACTGTAACAACGATTTAATCTAACCAAATTAGCATCAATTTCTGCAATAAAAGCGACGATTTTTAAATAACAAAATCGTAAAACAATACCATCGGGTGAAAGCGCTCCCGTTTTTCGCTCGTTTAAGAGTAACAGAGGCGGTCTCTGCTTCGACCCTCTTTCTGGATCTATCAGCGTTGACTGATTTGGAAGCCAAATTTCCGGCGGGCGCCATTGATTAAAGGTTGAGGAGAAACTGTTAATCGGTTTTGCGAGAGGGGAAGATTTCAGATGTGCTTTGTTGATGATGATGATGAAAATGGGGGGAAAGGGTTTAAGAAGAGGGGAAATTTTCAGAAATTTAGCGCGAAAAGTGGCGCCTGTTTGAAAGGGGAAATTTGAGCTCGGAAATTGAATTTAAATTCATGCGGATTGCCAACTTGGCAGAAAATCCGCCGTTAGATTTGCCGTTGATTGTATTTTGGGAGAACTGCAGAGTTTGTCCCTGTGGTTATGTTCAGTTTGCAGATTAAGTCCCGGAGTTTTATTTCTGACAATTCCAGCTCGAAATAGATAAATAATCAAAACATTTTTTTATATAATATTTATGATATTATATTAGTAAAAGCTTTTTATTAGATATGGGAATGATATCTTTGCTGGAAAGTTCTAATAAATATGGAAAAGCATATGCCACTTTCAAAAATAGAAAATAACACCCACTAGTTTATCTTGGTTCAAGTCTCACTTGTAACAAAAGAATAAAAAATGAGGGTTACAAGTTGGGCCAGGGAGTTTTCTCACCGGTGATGAATTTCCTCCTAATGGAGATTGTAGATGATCGGGTGGGTAGTGTAATGTCCCCGTTAGTAATCCAAATTTGCCGTTGAAAAAATAACAAGATCACTTTTCAAAAATAAGACAAATACGTAGGACAATTTTCTTAATTTCTTTCAAATGGAGGATCAATGCTTTAAATAAAGTTTAGACTAAATTACAACTTTTAACCTTTATAATTTACAAAACTTTGGATTTCAACCTTTTTTTTTTAAAAAGTTTCAAATTTTACCCTTTATTTGAAATCTTGTTTCATGTTTTAACTTTTACACTAACTCAGTTAAATTTCTTTGTTAGTTTACTAATAAAGGGGTAGTATTGTAACTTTATTTGAAAACTTGTTTCATTTTTAACCTTTACACTAACTTTACAAACCATATTTGAATTTTTTATAGGTTAGTAGTTACAAAAATCAATTAATTTGTTGGTTTTTTATTTTTATTTTTAATATATATATATATTTTAATAAAATTAGTTACATTTCTTTATATCTCTTTTTTAATCCTGTCAAAATATTCTTATGTGTGTAAATATTTACTTGTTTTTCTCGTATGAGAAGGTATATCAAATATGCAAAATTATTTCACATAAAAGAAAGTTTTTTTGTATATCTGTAATTTCCAATTTGATCCTCTCTCTGTATATACATATATATCATCTATTTTAATTATTATTAATATAGAAGTTTCTTAGATACAATAATACGATATTGTAATTTACAATTACAAAAAAATAAAATAATAAAAACATAAAACAAAAGAGAAACCGGAAATAACAAATATATA
Source organism: Deinandra increscens subsp. villosa (assembly GCA_039602395.1). Classification (NCBI taxonomy): domain Eukaryota; kingdom Viridiplantae; phylum Streptophyta; class Magnoliopsida; order Asterales; family Asteraceae; genus Deinandra; species Deinandra increscens. Next base: position 27,054,923 of record JBCNJP010000027.1, on the reverse strand, counting down.
ATACCCATGTATAAAATAAAGTTTCTTAAAAAATATTTTATTCATATTATTGATTAAGAATGTGGATAAATAAAGGATTTAAGGTGTATGCTTATGTTTATATTTAAATTCATCTTCTTTCATCTCTTATTGATTGAAATTAGAGGTGTACAAGCCGCCTTAATTTGACAACCAAACTAAGTTATGACCGATCTGGTTCTATCAAACTTGGTCAAAATTGGATTGATCCGAAACCGGATTTGATCATAAACCGGTTTGTGATTGAAATCCGGAATCTGTGTTGAACCGTTTGGGATCGGTTTGGTTCAAACCGTTATGGAACCGATTTTGAATATTTAATATTTTTTATTTTAAAATACAATGAAAAACCAAACAAAAATAGCTATAATTCATTTATTTTATTTAAAAATTTTAAAAATACAACAATAATAAATCATATATACAATCAAATAAAAGTATAGTTTAGAGAAAACCTTAATAACGATATATAGACATGACATATTAGTCTAAAGTTACAATACTGTCCCCTTTATTCGAAAATTAACGGAGAAATTTCACTGGGTTAGTGTAAAGTTAGTGTAAAGGTTAAAACATGAAACAAGTTTTCAAATAAAGGGTAAAACTTGAAAGTTTTTAAAAAAAAGGTAAAAAACCAAAGTTTTGTAAAGTATAAAGGTTAAAAATTGTAATTTAATCTAAAGTTTATACATAATAGAATTAGTTTCTTTGACATAGTTTATACATGAAAACTCATACATAGTTTCTAAGTTAAATGATGGGACATCAATAAATTAATAAAGAAAGACAACTCCTACTGAAATCATACGGATGTTCACAATGGTCATCTGTCATTATTATCTTCCTGTTACTTTTTTTCTTAAACTCAGCGTCATATCATCACACTCCCTTCACTTTTAATTACAATATCCTATTTTTATTTTTCTCAACATCTCACTTTTACTTTTAATATTAATTTATTCAATCCAAATAAAACATACATTTTCTGGAAAAAAAAATACATTTCCTAAAATTTAAAGAATTACATTTTCTTAGAATTAAAAAAAATTTATAATTCCTAAAATAAAAAAAAAAACATTTTGTATATTCTTTTTTTATAGGTCGGTTTGGTATGAAACAAATATGAAATGGGTGTTAAATATGGGACATGTAAAATTTATTGAAATTTTAAAAATATATGAGAGAATGTGTGTGGGGGTGGGGGACGGGGGGGGGGGGGGGTGGGGGTGCCCGCACGTCTTGGTACGGTCCTGGCCTAGCACCAACTGCCCATTGCACCCACTGTAGCCGATGTGGCAATGAATTACATAAATTGTACGTTTGTATAAAATTTGTTATAAAAGACCCTCACTGAAATATTAATTATATGGTTAGTCATTTCAATACGAAATGATCGAAATGCACTTTAACTTAACAAAAAATTAGACATAAATTAATGTTAATACTCGACATTGAGACAAATTGAAAAGTTAGTACTCGATGTTGTTACGAAAAAAAAATTAGGACACTATCTTGTTACTTCCAATAGACCATAGAGACCAACTATGTAATTAACTCTAACCCAGATGTCCAATTCGAATAAAATATGGGAGGAGACACACAGACTACGAATCAAAAGGCGAGATTAGTGATAGAAAAAGAAACTCAAGAACTCGATAGTCACAGAGATTTCGAAATTAATAAAGACCCTTTGGTCATGATGGAATGAGAAGACGATAGTCAATCGGGGTTCTGGGATTTGCAATTCGTGTCTAATTACTAAACCGATTGGGCATTTGGTATTCGTGGCTAATTGTTAAATGAGGCTGGAAATTCTCGTATGATTTCTTACTTTACTTCTAGAGTGTAGACATTAGTTTTCGGTGCTCATATGTAGTTATTGTTTCTGATTTTTTTTTTATATGAAAAAGCATAACTTACAATGTCAACTAGTAGAAACCGTAAACAAAGATTTTTGGTCATTGGAATGGAAAGGGCAGAATTTTTATAAGCCGAAGGCCCCAATTTTCTAAGTTTGGGCCTTTATGGGCCGTCTTGTTTATTTTTGCTGGGTTAGTGATATGTGGATACATGGAAACTGCATGCTTATTTAATTATTAATTATCAATTATCGATTATCAATTATGTTATCTTTAATAATTATTTAGATTATATTGAAGTGTCAAAAGATTCTTCGTATGTTGTGAAGTTGACATCTTATTACAAAAACATAATTTGTATTTTGTGAATCTGGCATCTTCTTGTTAACAAGAAAAAAGATTCTTTCTTTTCTGTTTGACACCAAATCAATTCATTATTTAACTAAGTACTGATAACTATCTTTAACCAACATACATAGATCTTTCTTTACTGACCAAGAGATGTTGATAATCACATCCTTACTACTTATTTTTGTTATTAGCTGGCTTCTATGGATGTTAACAAAAAAGAAGTTGGGTTCCCTGCCCCCTGGACCACCATCTCTACCCCTCATCGGGAATCTCCTATCTCTTGATCCAGAACTCCACTCCTACTTTGCCACCGTGGCCAAGACTTACGGTCCGATTTCGAGGCTCTGGCTCGGTCAAAAATTGGGCATTCTCATTACCTCTCCGGCTTTGGCTCGTGAGGTGCTAAAACTCAACGACACCATCTTCGCCAACCGAGACGTTCCGGTTGCCGGGAAAGAGGCAGCATACGGTGGCAACGACATCGTTTGGAGCCCATATGGCGATCAGTGGCGGATGTTGAGAAAGATTTGCGTTCGTGAAATGCTTGGCAACCAAGTTTTGGATTCTGTTTACTCTCTCCGCCGAAAAGAGATCAGGAACACCGTGAAGTACCTATACAACCATGCCGGGTCACCGGTGAACGTTGGGGAGCAGATGTTTTTAACGGTTTTGAATGTGATTACCGGGATGATGTGGGGTGGGACCGTGAAACCGGTTGATAGGGAGAGACTGGGAGGAGAGTTCAGACAAGTGATAAATGAGATTACTGGATACTTAGGAATGCCTAACTTGTCGGACTTTTATCCGGGTCTGGCACCGTTTGATCCGCAAGGAGTGAAAAGGAAGATGAAAGTATTGGCCAAAAAATTTGATGTGATTTTTGAGAAGATGATCGATCAAAGGAGGAAAATGAGTAGTGGTGATGTAAACAATAAGGATTTTTTGCAGTTTTTATTGCAACTTAAAGACGGTGGAGATTCCAACCCACCATTCACCATCACTCATCTCAAAGCCTTGCTTATGGTACTACTCTAATCATGTTTTAATATCAAAAATAAAATATATATGTATTAGTTAAAATGATGGATCGAAATTTACTAGCTAGCTTAGCTAATTGGTTTGGTTTTTAATTTTTCAGGATATGGTGGTTGGAGGGACGGATACAACCTCAAACAGTGTGGAGTTCGCCCTGGCTGAGATGATGAACCAACCTGATATTTTAAAAAAAGCACAATACGAATTAGAGACGGTGGTCGGAAAAGAGAACATAGTCGAAGAATCCCACATCAACAAACTACCCTACCTACAAGCCATCATGAAAGAAACTCTCCGACTGCACCCGACACTTCCACTATTAGTGCCACATTGTCCGAGCGAGTCATGCGTGATAGGTGGCTACACGATCCCCAAAGGTGCTCGGGTGTTTGTGAATGCATGGGCAATACATAGAGACCCTGCTATTTGGGAAAATCCATTGGAGTTCCGACCTCAAAGGTTCTTGGATGGGAAATGGGATTATACCGGTAATGACTATGCCTACTTCCCATTCGGGTCTGGGCGGAGAATATGTGCAGGGACTGCCATGGCAGAGCGGATGTTTATGTTTTTACTTGGATCCATCATTCATTCCTTTGATTGGGAGTTAGGCCAAGGAAAAAAACACGACCTCTCTGAAAAATTTGGGATTGTGTTGAAGAAGAAAGTTGCTCTCACGGCAATTCCAACACCAAGATTATCAAACCCTGCCATGTATGAGTGAAGGTGAAGTGAGTGATTATCATGTCCCTTAAGATATATACTTCATTAATGTAACCTAAACATTTACTTATATCTCATAAAACATGTTAGTGGATACTCCACATATCAGTGAAAATATTAGGGCAGAGGGAATGGAGATAACTTTTGTAATATGCCGAACAGTTTTCATCACTTTTGTACAACACCCCAGCTCGGTGAGGTTACGGGATCGCTGTATCCGAATACTCGTTCATCTTTCCACCAAGAGTGTACATCACCATAGTCTTTGATTTTTCGTTCTCAAACATCTTTCGCCAGATCTTCCCCAGCCCACTTTTTGGGATCGGAGTCTGTACATAGTCCGATCTCGTTTTATAGCCGGTCTTCGCTTTAATCAATCAATTATAAAACTTATATTACAGAACTTATAAAATTGGACATATGAAGTGAAATATATTTAGTCGAACAGATACTTGTATACTTTTGTGAGAGTCGGCCATCGGGTACAAGTTTTTATGCTTTTAGTACAAGGAGTTCATGCATGCACAAATCACAAAGCAATTTAAGATCACTTAAAACAAGAGTATAAGACAAGAGGTACAAGATAATCAAAAATACACAATTCAACATCAACATAAGAAATACATCTCAAGAAAACCCTTTTCTATTTCTAATCATTTATCAAACTTATAACAACAAGAAACAAAGCATTACATCACAAATACAACAGAAAACCACTTGTTCGCAGTCATTTTAAGTACAGAGATATCAGATTTCATCCTTCGGGTTCACTTGTGTCAAAAAGATTGCGGGCTTACCCCTTTCTCACGCAACTTGCTCTATGATCGAGTAACGGTAATTAACAGGAAACTAAAACTTCACCTGCCCTCATAAAGCAAGATTAGTAACTCATCATCAGTAATTGCCCCCATCTCCATAGCTCGTTCGAGGGCACCCTGCCCACCACCATCTTTAATTGATGCAACCGCCCCTCTGAAACAAGATCCACCATTTTAACAAATAATCTTAAAAACATGCGTGAAAACGACAAAAAGATTTCGATATTACCTTCTGATCATGTACTTTGCCAGTTTGTTATTTCCAGAGAAGATACAGTGGTGAAGTGGGGTCCTACCATGGTAATCTGACCTGTTTATATCAGCACCAAACTGTAGCAATAATTCCAGCATCACCTGATAACCTAAGTTACATGCTAAATGCAGTAATGTACAGCCTTGAAGACAGCTTCCGGGCTTGCTAGGATCCTTCATTTTTTTGCAGGATAACGGATCGGTTTTTCCAGCAGATTTAGAACCTTTAGAAGAATCATGTTCATGAAACAAATCGGCACCAGCAACCTCATCGTATGTAGTGTTGACGATGTGCGTATTTGATGTAGCAATGAGGCGGTATACCTCTCGTATATTGTTACTATTAACTGCTTCCCAGATTCTGGTGGCATAAGGAGTAGTAATCGTGGTTTCTTGTCGAGGGATTAACCGTTTTTCCACATACTAGATAAAATTTAGCCAAAAAATGATTTACTTTTGTGTGTTTAATCAAGGGATTTTTAGGGTAGGAGATTTTGAAACATAAAGTGGTGAGATGATTAGATAAAAAAGATACCTTTGCAATGATATACTTCTCCCTCTGTTGAAATGCATCTCTAGGGCTAGGTTTTTTTACTGCTATAGTATTTGATCCATCCTCGCTGCAATCCAGAGGTTAGTGAGATGAGTAGAAGTTAAAACAATTAATTGTATTATTAATATAAAATATGTATAAAAGCATCCAGCTTTGAATGATAAAAGCGAAAGGCGTCACATATATTTAATGGTGTGGAATCTTTGTCGATTTTAGCAGGTAGAAACGAGATTCGTAAGACAATAAAATGTAGAAGACGGTGCATTAGTTTTGAAATTTGGATTATACCCACCTATTATTTTGAAGTAGATTTTCCCATATAGAATTGCAGTATGTATTGCCCAAATTCTGAAACAATTCCATTACAGAAGGTTCCCAAACCTTCACATCAAGGTTGATTGATCTAACCTGCAGCAATTAAAATAGAATCACAATAGTACCGGTCAAATGGGTTCATGTTGAAACAGGTATTTTGCAGTACATGTCAGAATCGGGTAGGTTGGATTGGTCTGACCCGCAAACACTTATCAATTGCCGTTTATTACGAATATATAAGTAGTTAATGCGCTAATTCTGATTACAAACACAATACTATTACAGTATGAGTCCAAATTTTCGAATTAAATAGATTTTTGAGGTTGTATGTTTAGAAATAGACTTCAGACGACTTTTCACTTCTTTGAACCATTCCGACCCATTTTGTTGGTGGTTCCACCTTTAGCTAAATTGTTTTATTTGAACCATTTGAGATGAAAACAACATAAATTAACCCCATAGTAAATGGTCGAAATAGAAGTATGTTAAAGAAAGGCACCTTTGATATGTGAACCCCTAGATTGCGGTGGACCCCAGAGCATTCGATGCACATTAATATGCCTAGATTGAGAGATGCCCAATCAGGTTCAGGGGCACTGCATTCGGCACATAAATCATTTCCAGGAATCTCTAGAAGAATACTAGAAACACGATCTTCTGGATTATTATTCATGCTATCAGGTACAGATCCCATGTTATCAGCTTGTGAAGCATCAAATTCTTCACCAACTGATTCAAGTGTACTTCCCAAATTACCTCTGTAGAAATGTGTCTGTAGATTTACAGTAGTATAAGAAGATATGTGTATGTAGCCCCTTTATAAAGTGATAGATAGAGGTGGCAATTTTGATCCACTTACCTAAGAACGGTTAGGTTCGGGTTATGTTTGATCTCTAATAGGAAAAATCAAAATGCTAAGCTAAAAAGAAAAGAGGCTGAAAGTCGCCCAAAGTATAATATATCTTTTAAAAAAATAATTTCTGCAATCCTCTTTAACAAAGAAATGTTTGGAATTCCACTTGAAAAGGTGGGAAAGTCTCTGTGGGCCAAATCAACCCGAACCGTTTCAAACAGAACAAACTAACCTTTGACCGAAGCTTATTTGTACAATTACCCACCCGCCAATTTTGTCATCTCTAATAATTAATTAATGAAATTTCGAAGGTTTTTACATGCTTCAGGTGAGAGTTCAAGAGAGAGGCAATCACTCCTGTGATTTTGTTCATCCAGTCAATCCTATCACCTTCATTTTCAGCCTGCCCAAACCATATACACAAAAGATTTGCATTAAAGATCCAATTTTGCATAATTCAAGACTAACAAATGAAAATATGACAAGAAAAGCTTCTGCACAAACACAGGAATGATTGGATATGAGCTTTAGAAGTAGTTATATGATAACCATAATAACAGATGGAACAATCTTTAACAGATGGGAAGGAGAAAATAGTGACTTGATATGCTTTTTCTCTTTGAAGTTGTAACAAACTAACAACCAGATAATCAGAAATTGGAGCTTTTGGTAAATCTCACCTGCAACGTGTAAGTTTTCATGGGTGAAATAATCCTGAAACACAACCGCAGCTCTGAATCCTCAGCATCAGCTTTAATTATTGATGTACGAAGATCAACAGTATGACATTCTAAGTTTTCATCATCATTTGATACTGCCCTGTTATGCCTTGATCTAAACCTTCCAAACATTCGACTTTGTTGGTCAGTGGACGTAAGTGAATTCGCTGATTGTGTACCCTAAACCAATATTAGACAGAACAGAGATTATTGTTAAAAAAGTGATTTTTGTCATAAGAATGAATATATGTCCACAGTTATAACGTACCACAGGTTTGTTAGCTAAAACCCTGTGATAATATAAATTCCCACGGCTATCAAGTACAAAAAACCGTCTTTTCCAATCTGCTCTTAAACTTGAAGACCGTTTTAGAAGATAACCTTGCTTAATTGTTTGTACCTGGAACAAATATAAGCACAATAAGGGGTGTTCGGATGTGCATTTTGATTATGTGATTTTGAAATAATCAGATAATCAAGACAGACAGTTAATCAAATATAAACAAGTGTCTTGTATGAGATGGTGTTTGGATGTGCCTCTGATGTTTGAAAAGTTCTAATAATCAGATAATCAGTCCTTCAAATTTTGAACAAGTTCATAAGAAATTAAGAAATAAACTGAGCAAAAAGGTCTTTCTTCGGAAAGAAAAAAAAAAGAACGTCCACATCGAACTAGGGTAGAAGAAGGGATTAAGGTAAGCTTATATTTACTTTGGATATAGGGCAAAGTCCAGATTATCGAATATGTGTGTGTATTTATTGAAGATTATATGATTTGAAATAATCAGTTTCAGAACATACATCCAAACAAATACTACTATCAACTAGTAAAATGCATGTAATGCATCGCCAGCTGTTGGAGATTAAAATTGCATCCTTGGAAATCTAAACAAGAAATTATGTATGTGTAAAAATATTTCTTGCTGTTCAAAATGTTTTTTTTACTTACTGTTCCTTTTGTAGTTGACTGCATTATTGCATCTATATTTTTATCAGAACTCATTCCAAAACCATTAACACTAACAGTTCCCAAACTATTAGGTACTGCTTCTTTCATTTCTGCTTCTGTCCTAAATTCTTGAATTCTCTTTGCAAGTCTATCTTGTTCAATACTTGCTTGTTCTTTAGATTGTTGGGCATATGTCAAAACCTGATATCAACACCAAAACATTTATTTAAAATAATGTTTAGAATATATAAAACATACCTACAACACTTTGATATAAAAATATGGGGAAAGAATAACCTGATGAATGAAAGGCTCCATCTGACTCAACAATTCATACCCCTAAAAAGTCAAAAGAGTGTGGTTAGTACAAAATTGGCACAAATATACAATATAAAAAAAATGAACTCTATGTAAAAAAATGCACCAGTTTAAAATATCTCAAATGAGCATCCATTATTGCACTAAGAGATTCCAAAAATGTGTACTTCTTTTTCGCTTCTATATTCATGAGAGAATTCACCTGCATTCCTTAAAAAACACCAAGGAGAAAATCTTAAACCTTAAATTATGAATAATATATGGCAATATACATATAGAAGGGATAGCATATTAATTAGACATACTAGATTGAATCTGCTCCTTTCAAATGCAGATTTTGCATTTTGTTGTTCCTAGAAAAAAGAGTACAAATAAGCTGCAATACATGTATTTTATACAGCAAAATGCAAAACATGAAAGACTAATTATTATACCTCCTCTAATTCAGCAACAACTTCATCCCGTGTACTCTTTTTCAAAGATGCAACCTTTTCACGAGCCTGCAATCACAAGAAATTCAATAATTTTTAAAACTTTATAAGTATTATCACATAATTGATAAGCTCAATGAGAAAATTTTCTTTATTTCAGTAATAAAACGCAAGGAAATAACCTATTTATAACAGATATTTACCTAAATTGAAGATCATATGGGAACAAAATAATATGAATTCAAAGTGGATATACCTGATCATATGCATGTGAAGCTTTATCCAGTCGTTTACGTGCCTCCTGAGCAAAACAAGATAGAATATCTATTGTAAGACGGAGAACTTGAATTATGAAGGTAAGAGGATAATGAAAAAAGGGATTGTAATTTATTATCTAATGTGACAACAGGACTAGCTTTTCATGATGAAAGAAAAAACCTTCCATGTCCTCAATGAGTCTACTAAAAATACCAAATATACCTTCTACCAGACATTTATGAAAATTAACAAAAAAGACACAACAATGAATTAACTAATAAAATTGAAGTGCTAACCAAATCACTAAAGAAGAATACTAGCCTTCAACATTTATAGCACGTAATAGAAAGCACAAAAATATAACTGGTTAAAATGATCACCTTTGTGTCTTGAAGATCTTCAGACAAAAACAGTGTCAAACGATCCACAAGCAAATGTTCAACCTGCAAATATTATCTGAAGTTGTTTCTCAAATTCAAGAGTTGAACCTTAATGTTTTTCTATTATGAGCATGGCCACAATGTTTGTACAAAGAAAATTAAACAACCAGTGGCAAAGAAATTTTAACACTTTCCACTTTGTACACCTGACACAAGTTATTGTAAGTTGCAGCAGATAGATGATGTAGAATAACACTCTGATATTCTACATAAGTAAACGATCATCGACATTCTTAATTTGTTTCTTCGCCATAGATGACCATTAGATTTAATGCAATTCCATTCCATTCACTTACTTGAGAACGAAGAAGCTCCTTGAACGTTTCAATCTCACGAAAAGCACTAACAAACTTCGACATTATCGGACCTTCACAAACACAACCAAAATGGAATGACTTCTGTGCAAATTTGTTAGCTCAAGCAATAAAAAATAGTTTATGAAGCACAAATGTACGCACTGAAAGTGATTATGTGAAATCGGATGATCATAATCAGATAATTGGTTGTAATATAACAGGTTGTAGAAGATGATTTTTGCATATGTTTCTGTTGTTTAAGGTTGAAAAACTAAAATAACCAGAGGTTTGAATGCTTGGCAACATATGAAACTAACAGATAAAATAGTGGTGTTCTGTGAGATGGCCGTAAGGGACTAAGGGTACACCAGATTAGCTTAAAAAGGGGGTAAATAGGCAACTGCATCCGGTATGAACAGTAATTTCACAACTATGTATTTCGTTACATAACCACATATATTAAGGTGGGCTATCATTAACTAACCTCCAATAGATACACTGACAGGGTCATCTTGGCCACCACCAAACGCCTCTATTGCGTCTGCAAATAAAAGATCCATTCCACATGCTTCTCCAAGACCGTCCCTGTGGTGAATAACATAAACATTTACCCATAGATCTACCTATTCATATTGCACATCCAGCCCTAAACTTTACTGATAATCCAAATCAAGAATCACCTCACAACTTACATATATTTTTTGCTCCCTTTGTGTAGCTTCTGACAACGCATTTTTAGCTCATCTGTAGTCTGTTCAAGATAACGCACCTGCCCAAAAATGGCGGTACTTAATACAACAAGTCCATAAGAGAATGCCTAATTACACAAATTCATTCCATCACGAAAAATAATACTCTGTTGCATATGATAACTTGTTTATCCTAGTAGAAAAGTATAACCTACTTCAGATCATTTCAGATTTGGAAGACTTGGTGATTTATGGTAATTTTCATGATAAATTCCTCAACCAAAAGAGGTTTATTTATGAGACAGTTAACAGTTAACACCAACTAGACTTCAAGTAACGTCCAATCTAGGTTTCCCCAAATCACTACCATAAATGAGTAAATAACTAGATTCAACTCAATAAACAACTACTAGGCTTCCACCATTCCACCATTCCACCATTTCATCACATATTCTGATATTCACATGGCATCCTTATCAGTTACGCAAAACTAGAAACTTAACCGCATACATAAATTACGTGCAGGTAGATTACAATTACAATCGAAGCAAAACCTAGAAGTTGAAGTTGCAGTATAGTGAGAGGAGGAAAGAGAAGAAGAGGCGGCACCTGCTTCTGGAACATCGGGGAGTCATCGAGCTTGATAAAGGCAGTCATGGAGTTGTGTGATTCTGGTGGAGAAGGGGGAGGAAGAAACTTGGCTAAATCTGGGAAGTGGGAATATTGGATCCCTTTGGGTTGAGGGGAAATTGGGTGAGATCGCGGGAAGGTCATGTTATTTAAGTGGTGATTAGTATTAGTAAATAAATAAATACGGTGAGGCGGAGGACGGTGACGGTGGGTGGTGATGGTGATTGTGGGTTAAATTATGTTAGGTTTTTGTCAGTCAGATGAACAGTGCGGTTAAATCTAGAACGAGGGTTGATGAAGATTCTACTGGTTTTTTTCTTTTTTTAACATCTAATTTTTAAAAAAGTGTGTTTTAGTCTCCATTAACCGTTGATAAATATCAGTTTACGTATCAGTTCAACTCGATAATCTTTCATTTAACTTTATCTTTATGTACTCTTTAATAAAAAAGTTAAAATAAGAAGTTGTAGTTTTCTAACAAGGTTAAGAACATGTCTTTTTATTATTTCTAAAGTGTGATATTATTTCTAAAGTATGGCAAATCAATTTAAATGAAATAACGATTTTGAATAAAAGGACATTTTGAATCTTCAAAACTAGACCGTTTAAATTGATTTGCCAGCTCATTCAACTGACAGATACTATAACATATTTAGTGGTTCGACTAAGATTTTCTTTTTTAACTTGCTTGACAAAACTGTAGAAACTTTAATGTAGAGTTAAAAAATATATATAATTAGAAAAGAATATCCTATCATCTCATTCTTTGATGACATTGGTAGTTTTACCGATAGATACTAGCCGAAAGCCTAGAATCTTAGGACATGCAAATCCACAAAAGCACTAAACCTCCAAACAAGGAAAACATTAAATCACGATTTGCCAATGAGAACTTGCGGCCAAGGTCATGGCAACTTCACATCGTATTCTAGTTCACGCCCATAAAAGGAAGGTTACGGCAACTACAGACATATAAAGTGTAAACTTCTCTCAACAAGTTAACATTCTATGTTTAACTCTACAAAGGTATAAAGCAAAGTCTCTACAACGAAGCAAGTATTATAAACCTGCCAACAAATAGTGCAAGGTCAACATTAGCCAACTACTTATATCAAATTAGCAACAAAAGTATTACCAAGAAATCAAGAATATGCACGGGAAGTCAGGATGATTACACCCTCGAAAGGGAGGAGGCTCAATCATGCGATGAGTCTCACGATGCTTCTTCTGTCTTAGCAGCTACGTGACGCAAGTATTTTCAGTCAAGTACTCTCATACTACCATACCCGACTTGCCAAGACCTTTCTTGACGGGTACCATAGATCCGACTTGCCAAGACCCTTCTTGGCAGGCACCATCGAAGCCTATCGGCCCGAACCCCTCTGGACAAGTACTACTTTTACATCTGGTTCCCGTTGTAACCACAGTGTTTGTTACTTCAATAATTATGAAGATTAATACATGATTTTAATACATCGCTATATGTTACTTCAATAAATATGAAGATTAATATAGATTTTAATACATCCCTTATCACTATGCCTCCATGTGACCTATAGCAATTAAGATTTGACCATATATGATGCAGGTGGCCCAAGAGGAAACTGACCTAAAGATGGTCCAAAGGACATATTGGATGGGGATATTTCAAACGAATAAAGGATGAGTTCCATATTTACATGAATCAAAAGTTCGGGAAAATGTTGTTTCATAGTTTTTTTCTATTATGTTTTTTAAACTTGAAACACCCCTTTTAATCAAAGAAAATAAAAATAATGCATTAAAGACGTTCAATACATTTTCATCGCTTTTTTCTTTTAATGATTAGGCATTTCAAACAGATCTTCACACTTTAAATAAAAAGCCCATATGTTTAGCCAGAAACACCCAAGCTTGCATAGTTTTCTCTCAATTATCTCCCTCATGCTCTCTCTAAAGCTCTTAAGAACAAACTACTTCCTTCCGCTATATTTCTCTAGACAAGATCAAGGTTATATTTCGAGCGCTAAAGTCATCACGACTGTACTTTCAGCTTAGGCTATTATACCCTGGAAACAAACGTTTCTCACATGAACACTCAAAATTTGTTTTAAAAGACTTGAATCCTTAGCCAATTTTTCTTTATTTCTATGTATTTATTTCTTTTGAGTTGTAACTTGTACCTATAATTTCCGTTTCATTATTTCCTTGTATTATAATCATATAATTAAAATGTTTTTTTTTTCTCATATTGTCATCATATAATTAAAGTGTTTTTATTTAATTTTTGAAGAACGATTCCTACAGTTTACACATGGTAGTCGATTTGTACGTGTATCTAAATAACACTATATTCATTTAGAATGCATAAACAAGTTAGTTTTACAATTATAACAAGTTATAATGGTGCATCTAAAGGCTAAAGCCATTTGTAATTTTGAAATTTAACGAACATTGTTTCACAAGTAAAATTCACGTTGTATTTTAACCTTCCCTCTAGTCCTAACAAATAATTGATCAACATGAATGAAACCAACTAGCCAAAAGAGCTGTCGCCATTCATTGTCTACTGAACATGAATCAAAATGTTATGTCAACCAGCAAAATGTTCCCATTATTAATTTTGGACAATGTTCTCTAGTTGTGGCCTTTTCATGGTCCACAGTATGCATCTAACACATTGATCGCGATCACGAATGAATTTAAAACCATCTCATCATAGCAAATACGACTCCACCACAACACGGCCGAATTTCTCTTGAACGTCTTTGGGTGTTTCTATCTGTTGATACAAATTAAAACAAAGATTTAAGGGGAAAAAAACATCATATCATATATTCTGATTCAAGAATATACTATTTTGAGGATGCTGAAGAAGGGTACGAGGCCTGGTTCACTCTATGACCAATGTGTTCCAAATAGGGTGCCATGTTTAAACGGTTACACTTTCAACCCAAATAGCCACCTATCACTCTATGACTCGATTTGAGTTGCGTTTCATCTATAGCATGTAGTATTTGTAGGGGTAAAAAATCACCAAAAATATACTTTTCATGCACAAAACCTTTTAAATCATTTTAGTTTAAAACATAGGTTATTATTGAAATAATATAAATTTTATAATCTTATTTGACACCCTAGTTATCTAGAGAAAAATCTTTCAAATTTCAGGTCTGTCCCACCCGTACCAAAAAAAAAAAAAAACACCCATTTTGCATGTTTTGCCACCTCTACTTCAAATATATTTCACCAATCCTACTTACCGCGTTCAGGCCCTTAAAGAGAGCTTTCACTGTGTTATGTGGATTTCGGGACCCAACAACCTATAACAGCAAAAGGTAGGAAGCATCAGATCTTATTCAGTCAGAGGTACACCTAAAAGAGGGTTGAGCTCTGTTATTACCTTAGACTTCACATTCTTTAAACCAGCTAGATTTAAGATAGTTTGGACAGTTCTGCCTGCCTTCATGCCACCTTGAGTCGGCCCGGGCCATAGATACACCTACAAGAGATTATTTAGACAAGCTTAGTTAAACCAAACTCGGTTGTTTATATTTTCTGGGTCACAAACCTTGGTTTTCTTATACGAGGTCTGAATGGCATGTGCAATCGTATGATCTTCATGCCGTTCCACATAATGCAGATTTTGAAAGCATTTCTCATGAGCCTGTTGTAATACACAAAATTGTGAAGAGGTTAAATATTTACAAGAAGTATGGTTATTTGTTAAATATTTGAAAGAAGCATGATTATTAGTTATGAGATCCATGAAAAAAACAAATTACCTTCTGACATGCAGTCGGGACTGCTGGGCCTTTTGCCTTGGCAAAACCAATGACGCCATGATAATTACCACAAGCAAGCATTACTGTATATTTAATCAACTGTCCTCCCTGTAAAAACAATCACAATTGTGAAAAACTTCTTCGCATAACAAATAAAATCCAAAAAGTAATGACATACAATAAAATTCAAAAAGTAATGACGTACCTTTGTCACTTTACATGTTCGATTAACATCAATAAGTTTCACATCAAAACCCTGTGATCAAACAAACCAAACCTTAGATATAACAATTAACAAGCATCGGAAAAATTAGAAGTTGTATGCACATATTACACATTTAACAAACATTCAAATATTAGCTATATGGTAATTGTAAAGATGGTTGAAAATAGCAAGTTTCACGAATATAGAGAGGTGGGAATACTCAACCTGTTACAAAATAACCTTGTATCTAGTGGTGAGAGGTCCAAAATTCTAAAGCTTGTTAAATCATGTAATGTCAATAAATATGTAGTTATACGTTGGACATTTGAACAGTGGTGCATTTTATCTTATAAATGATATTGAGATAATATCATTGATTTCATACCGATATCTTAATGCCTTTTAATATTTTTATTAAGGATGATTCAACACATTCACAACATTGATCAAACAGTCATTTTATTCAGTGCTAATTCCGGATATAGGTGCAGAATGGTTTATTTACTACCATACACACTGTTCATTCAGCACATAAAACAAAAACGGCTTCTATATAACGTTTACTAAATACACACCACCTCATGTATTCAGACAGTAATTAGTGGGTAAAAAAAATCCTAAGGATGTCATAGCAATGTTATTTTATAAATTCTAATATATATACTTCACTCCAAAGAGGCCAATTTATCATGTGTCTCACTAGAACAACATACTCAATAACAAAAATTTTGCTATACCAAGGGTCAAACTCTTAAAAAAATAAACCAGCTTCCCTATAAGTCATTTATATTTAACCAGATAAGAATGGTGAGTAAGATGTAAAGAATCTCAGCATGCCAAGTCAGCATTTCTTATTATTAACAAATAATATAGTGAAGGGAAAATGCTTACCTTTCTAAATTGTGGTCTTCTTATCTTCTCAGTCAGGGAATTTCTCTCTTCAGCAAGATCTCTGATTTCTTCCTCCAAAACCTTACCCCTTCTTCCAAAAGTGTGATCCAACTGTGCTAATTTCTCTTCAAGTTGCTTATCAATGAAATTTAACTTTTCTAACACAAGATCATCAGTCTTTTTAATGTCATCAAACTCTTCTTCATCATCGTCGTCAAGTGATGCACCTTTTATCAATTGTTTCTGACTTTCAGCATCAGAGTCTTCAGCAGGATCATGTTGTGATTGCATGTTCTGAATGACTCCATAGTTAGCAGGATTATTGGGATCATAAGCTTCCTTCCATTTAACTAATCTGATTGCCCTGTTCAGCTTTTGTTGAAGAAGAAATTTGTCCTTCCCAGTGGCTTCTTTCAGCCGGTTCATCAAATCACCAATCACACGGTACTCAGACGGCAGGGCTAAATGTTTCTCCTCAAATTTGTCAATTTTATTCATCCACTTGAAAGCATCATCAATGCTATCTGATCAAAGATGATATCATCGTTTCAAAAAAGCAGGCATAAGCTTATAAACAAAGTATGTAATAACTACAGGTAATGGTGTATTATGCATATATTAAATAGAAATCCAATGCTTTCTAAGAGAATAGTTTGATGAGGTTTGCATAAATACGACCCTATCATAGTAGCAGCTTTAGGTGGCAAAGTGGGTGGATTGGGCAAAGCGTTAAAATGAGGAATTTGTGATGAAAGGGTTGGGTGACCTCAAAAACGTTGTCCGATATTTCAGTTTTTTAGTCTGCCTAATATACGAACAAACAAACTTAGTAAAATCCACTAAGAGAGTAGGGTCTGGGGAGGGTGAGACGAGAGTCTTAACCCTATCCCAAGGTATAGAGAGGCCACACCCAGAGTATTCTGCCAAATATGATTACATAAAATATATTATTTCAATAATAATATGGTTTTTCTAACAAACTGTATGAGAAGGTTTTATGCATCAGAAATACATTCTGAGTGATGTTTGATCCATTCGACCCTTTTGAGCTGTACCCACATCGGCTCGTTCAGAGTTAAACGAGTAAACACTGCCATGTCTAGTAGCAGCATAAAAAGGGTCAATGAACAAAACATACCTGATTTAGTAAATTTATCAAGAAGCTCTTCATGACGTTTCAATTTCTTCTGTAAGATTTCTTGTCTTCTTTGAATGGCTTCATGAGTGAACCTATGATCATCTTCTTCACTTTCAGAATCAGTGGGTTCCTCTCTCATGTTAAGTATACGAGGGTCAACTTGCTTTTGATTCTCTTTCTCCAGTTTCTCAATGAGTCGGCCCACACCCATGTAATCCTCGTCATCCTCAGCATCTATATCAGCGGTACCCAGACCAGCCTTTTTTCTCTGCTCCCTCTCCCTCTGCTTTTCCCTCTCAACTTCAGATAAAAGCTCACGGACAACTCTATCACCGCTGGCGTAGGACATGGATGAGAATAGCCTATTCCCAAGCCCATTCTGATTATGATCCCAAGATTCTAGATTATTCATAGTGGATATTCGTGTTTGGCTAGGAAGAACATGCTGCCACCGTTGTGATGTGCTAAATGTTCGAGAACAAGAATAAGCAGGTTTCAGCCGGTTGAGAATGGCTTTTGATACTCGTGATTTGCTCATGATGTTGATCGTAGACATTTCTTTTACCACTAAGACACTTGTGTTTTTTACTGTTGCAGAGCCATGTCAGGTGCGTGAGCAGTGCCTGCAAAGATTAAAACATGTCTAGAAATGAATTACATATTACAGCTATTAAATTAATTAAACCAACTAATATCACCTCAAAGATTAAACAAAGTACAAAAGAAGCCAAATAACTAGCGTGTTTAACAAGGTTAACCCTTTAAGGATTCTTTGAATAGTTAGGCTACATGTGGTAAATGGAACAGCAAGCAATGTTCAATATAACAGAACTGACATGAAATTGCATTATTGAATTCAAGTTACCATGTCAAGAGAAGAGTCTGGCAGGAGGCATAGTGGATATCAGTCTAGATTGAACAAAAAAAATCTTAGAAAAATTCCATGAACAACTTGAATAAAGTATCCTGGTGGCAACTTGAGAATCAACGTCTTGATGCCTTCTATTCAGAATTACAAACAAGATAATCAGGCATTCAGGGTGTGCTTGCCAATGGCCTTTAGGCTTAGCCTAGTGGCACGAGGAGTTTATCTCCACCAAAGTGATTCGGGAGTTATATACTTATATCCAAAACACAATTCAATAGAAGATAAAGTACAATGTCCAAAATCCCAAACATCCACTGTGATGAGCCTTCTCATTATTTACTAGATTCAGCTGTATGCATCAACAACCACTAGGACTTGTCCAATAGTCTCCCTTGCACTTAAAGCTTCGGCTACTCTGATGACCCAAGCTCTGATCCATGGGGAGTAGTTTTCCATGTTGATTCCAGGAGGGTTGTATGCAGTCAGCTTAGGAGGGTGTCTGGATCTCACGGAGGTCCAGTAATCGCCCTGGACATAGTCCTCAATGGTAGATTCACACATGAGATCAAAGTCTTCTGATCGATGCTGTCCAGAAAAAAAATTGTATGTATCAGCCTATGCGGTAGACAAATAACCTAGCAATATGATATTGTGCTGTTTTTTATATATGTATACATCTAATATTCAAGTTATCCAAATTCCAGTCGCCAAAATGAAATCAAAACTCACAGGACCATATTCGAGCACGTAAGCAGACACAGAACCGCTACATCTAACAAAATACCGAAACCGTTACCTAAATCGTGAATCTGAGCAAATAGAATCGCGCGAGTTTAGACGCAAAAGTGCAGCGGCACCTGATGACTTCCGATACTTCAACGGCAGTGCAGCTCGAAAATGGAGGTTGTTTTGGTGGTGGTGGTTCGCCGAGACAATGGAGGTTGAGGAACAGGGTGCATGGGGGGTGAGATCGCCGGTTGCTTGCAGCTCCACAGCAGAACAGAAATGTCGACGGAGGACGAAGAGGGTTTCGAGAGCACTGTGAGAGTGTGAGGGCTTTTGTGGGGCTGGGCCCTGGGAGGTCGAACTTCGAACCATTGGCGGATCCAGGCCCAAATGTGATGAAAAATACGTGTTAAAAGTTAAAACAGATATTGAAAATTTTTAATATATCATATATATTTGAAAAATTAATAGAAAGTTTATAAAATAAAGTAAATCTAAAATTATATAAAATAAAGACAATGAGTAGATTATATTTTTCATCCTTTATGTTTATATCAAATTTTAGATTTCGTTCTTAAACTAAAGAAATAATAAAAATTGTCCTTTTAAAGGTGTTTGTAACATTTTACCTCCTTTTTGCTAAACGGAGTTAGATTTCCTGTCAACCGACGTGATAAATGACCAAGTTACCCATGCTTTAAAAAATAACAAAAGAGTAGATTACACTTTTCGTCCTTCTATGTTTACAACAAATTCTAAGGTTTCGTTCTGAAACTAAAGAAATAAGAAAAATCATCCCTTATTTAATGTGTTTGTAACACGTTATGTCCTTTTCGCTAAACTTCATTAGATTTTCTGTTAAATGATGTGTTAGATAACCAAACTACCCTTGCTGTAAAAATATAACAAAATTACAAACAACGAAGACCGTCAATTTAACATGTCCCTTCGTCCGAAATCAATGGCGGTGGGTTTTGGGTTGGACGTTTTTTCCTCTCCAATGATTCCATTTCAATCATCGTTATCAGAGGCTGAGGCGCACTCAAGGCGCATAGGGTCCGTCTATGCGGTAGGCAAAAAAAAAGTGTGGGCCTGAGAAGAAAATAAAAACCACTCTTAAATAAAAATAAACTTTAATAGATTATTAAATACTAAAATGGTAAAATTATACCAAAGTAATCAATTTGTCCTTATTAAAACCTGTTATTCAATGAAAATAGTATTTTATGCAACAAAAGCAAGTTTTATCGTACCAATTTATGCAAAGTTGTGGTGCCACTTTCAACTTTCAAAAAGATAAGTTTTTCAATGTTTTTTATTTTCCCCATCTTCTTCTTTCTGAACCACACCTAAAGGCTTTCAAGACCAAAATCGTCAGATGCAGGCCTTAAGTCGTTGGAAGTCGCCGTGAATGTCGTTTTTGGTCGGAATCTCGTCTTGGAGCACGCAAGGCGTTTTTTGTTGCGCAACGCCCATAAATTGCGCATAGGCACCCCAGGCATGCGCTTTTGATAACTGTGATTTCAACACTAAATGTGTAGTGATTGGGTCATCCTAGATCTGAAAATCAAACTCCGGGTGTGGTGATGGATGGTTTTGATGGTTTGATATAGGGTTTGCGGTGTCAAAGTGGCGCACATTTGCGTGTCATCCTAGATCTAACAATCAGACTTCAGATGCGATGGTGGATGATGTTGATGGGTGGTTTTTTTTATTGGATATAGGGTTTGGCGTTGTCTCTACTTACCTCTCTTTTAAAAAAACGGTGGCTAACTTTGGTGATGGTCGGTGTTTCGGGTTATGGTGTTTACGACATAACCCTTTTTGTGTTTCTGTTTACGAACTTTGTCTCTTGTGGCCTTAGGTTGTTGTTCATTTGCTTGAGTTCAAGTTATAAGTTTGTTTTAGGTAGTTGTAGCGGTAAGGTGCTCGTTTTGTGCTTATCGCAGGCGTCATCAAAACTTGAGCCCTCTCTATCTTCATAAATTCGGTGTTCATTAACTTTTATTGTTTTTCTTGCAAATGTAATAGATTCATATGGATGTTATGGTTTATTTGGTAGTTATTATTTATCTTTGACATATTTTCGTGTTCACATTTTTTTACAGTGATGATTTCTTATAAACAAGTGTATTTTGTTATCATTGGCGAGACAACGTGAGTCTGCTACAGCCATGTTATTGCCACACTATATGATCAAAACCAAGAGAACTTCACCTTACTATCTGGATCTAAACATTGATGTTATGATCTATGTAGTATTATATGAGTATACATTTACCAAAAAGAATACTATCCGTGTACACCTCACCAAAAATGTCGTGCTGAACGAAGACACGTACATATAAAAAATAAACAACAAATAGCTCCACGTGGAACAGAGATAAGAAACGAGCGTTCGAGGAAACAAATACATATTTGAGTTGTTTTTAATTTTGACCACGCTTGTTCTTTGTGAGATACTCACAATGTAGACAATAGCAACTCAGGCTGTAATAACTAAGATTCTTGTGGCATAAATATACGAAGTTAAAATCACAATCTACCCTATCACGTTGATATTTACTCGCGATATGTGATTATGTAAAAGCTAACCATGGCATTGATTCACACGTCAAATTTCTAAAGGTACTTTCAAGATCATACCATGGAAGTTCGTAGTAAACAACCCATATATCTGATGCTTTGAAGCCTGGAGATCACTAGATTGTTGGCTAAATATGGCATATAATCGGGGCCTTTGACATCTAAGTACAAGCCATGGACTACAGTAAAGGGGCAACTTATCACAGTTAGACAAAGTACTATAGAACAATGGGCCTAAAAAGATACTTGTGACAGAGTCATCTGCACAAGTTAATGTCGATTTGAAACTTGGAACATCCATACTAGTGATGTTTCCAACGACGAAGGCTCAAACGAAAGTAGTGCCGGACCCATGAATTTTTCCACTAGAGTCGTAATTTTTCTCCCTATGTTTGTTTCTAAAGAAATACTTTTGATCGCGTCGGGTCGCTACAATGTTTTTATGTCGTATTGGGTCGGGGTTGAGGCATCACAAACCTTGCTTCATATGATTGTATTTGGTTTGTATTAGTTTTGAAGGAGATTTCAGCTGTATCAAGGTGATTTATCTTTTAGTCTTTTTCATTTTGACTAACATTAATATCTAATAAGAACAACTAAGAAGTTAATATAAAAAAACCGATCACACAATTATTGTAAATATTCTATAGGTTTTAGCTAAAAAAACTTGATCGGAGTGTTGGAGTTATAAACCTGTGATCAGACTAGTCGGACAAGATTTAAGAATAACCCGTTTAACCTTACATTTTGATATTTTAAGACATTTTTGTTTAATTTTTATAATTACTAATTACTGAAGTGAACCTAACAACACAATACAAACATGCATGAATTTAGTATTATTTTATAAAAGTATGCTTTAATCAACTTAGGCCCGGTCTAAAAATAAAAGGAGAGGTATAATTTTAGAATCTACACTCCAAATTCCAAAGGCAAGGAATCCCCATTTCGTGGGACAAAAATTGAGCACCTGGGTGTTGTTCCTTGATCGAGGTTGCCGATTTTTAAAAGGAAAACATGAAGGGTTAAAAATAGACTCCTAAGTTTTTAAAATGACAAAGAAGCACATACCAACTATCACAAGCCACTAGGATGGATTATAAATATATGTAGATTCTTTGATCACATTAAACTAATGGAGTCACCATCTAAAAATTCATTATTGTTTTCACTCGAAAATCCTTACATACATTTCTATATAATCTCTAATTTACTGTATTCTTGATTTACTGTATTCTTATGACTCCAGTGATTCCATACTAAATCCGTTCCCGAACTAAAGGGCTACATGTTAAAAGCCCATATGAACTCAAATGGCTATGTGCTGGCTTAACTTTCCCAAATCTAATAACGAGGACGAGCATAAAACATTATTAATCGTTTAACCATCAAGACGAGTATTCAAAACGCCCATTCTCATGTGGACTCGATGATAAGTAACACATGTGATTCCAGATAACTGACCATGACCAAGTACCTTCTAGAAGCCAAGGAGTTGACGTCAAAACTCTAGAGGTGGTAGGTTATTCATATTCCTTAGAGCAAGAGTACATACTCTCTAAGTAAGATAACCCCGATCACATATAGTCATCTATTAAAGATAGTTTGGACAGACGTGCTAAATGACCCTACTATAATTACACTAACCGTTCACAACAATAATAATGTATTCTAACTTAAGCTTGTCCACTATCTATAACCTCCTATGATGTACTCGTTTCACACGTAATCATTCAAAGGACAAGTATGAGTATGTGCTTCAAAACAAGTAACGCGTTATGACATCAGTCAACCTAGTCCCCATCATATACATCAATAACCCACTATAGTCAAGGTTTTCAAATAACACGACTATCTTCTCAAAAATCTTAACTCACAATTACGCCATATAAAGCGAATACGGGTTTGAAAAGGACAGTATGGGAAAAAAAACCCGAACCGGATCCATAAGCCTACATCTCAGTATCTCACACCGAATAAAGCGAATACGGGTTTACGAATCAAACACCCGTAAAAACAAAAAAGAAAGCCCTAAATGGATCGACAGGAGTGAGCAAAGATAGAACACCGAAAACCCTGCCGTCCGTCATCGTGCGACTGCTCCGTCGCCGGTGTGCTCCGCCGCTTGCTTCACCGTCGAAATTCACCGTTGTTGTCTGCCGCATCTCCATTTTTAGTTCTAACATCTGCTGGAGTGGGCTCTCGTCCACAACACAGGTTGGTTTGCAATTTTACAAGCATAGAATTTTCTACACTATTAAGAATGCAACGCGCTTTGATTCGTATTTCAGTTTTTAATTCACAATAGACTACATGACTTGCTAAGGATCCCACGGAAAAATCACACTTCACAAATTTCTGATACTTTAATCATACGAGAATGAGTATATGTGCCTGAATTGTAACTAGCTTTATCACATCATGACTCTTGTATGCTATCTGTCTAGATTGCCCAATAGTGTATAGTGTTTCTGATTAGAAAGACCAGTATTCAGTTCTACATATGAACGATTTAATAGTAGCGTAAGTAGCTGATATTAGTAGCTGTTGCTGGTAACTTTATATGAAAATCGATGATTCTTTACTCTATATCATGTTTCTGTGGATAAATTAAAGCTGTACACCTGCTGTTCTACAAGTGTAGAAAAATCTGTGATGCGGTTGCTTTACTTTTAATGTTTTTAATAGGTATTAGGTATTTATATCAAATGTTTATGTTTCCAGGTTGAATGTTGTAATTGTTGTTTGGTTCTCTGCATAGTTTGTGAGTTTTCTTAGATCAAATTAAATGAAATAGATATGTAAATTATATTGCCTTGTTGAAGCTAGGGTGACATACGTGTTTTGTCATATTGGCATCCTAGTGGTTTGCTACCGCCAGGGGTTATCATCCTATCATAACGACATTGCTAATAATATACAATCCTAATGACAGTTGTTACTCATGGTCATACTTCAGATTTTGGTATTTTGAAATAATAACTAGCAAAGATACTATTGACTAGTGCAATGAGCCTGATTTCTTTACTTTTAGAAACATCTAAAATCTAGATTAGTGGGGCTGATGGAGTTGGTTTCAGTGGGGATATAATAGTGAATAAATTTGAAAAGCTTGTATAAGGACAGCGTTGATTCTGTTTTCACCATCTTATGTAAAAATGCTCATGCCATAAATATGTTGGAAACATTGCATTTTAATACGGAAACAGTAATCATAGTTGTTTTTTAATATAAGTATTTCATGAATTCCAACGTTGTTCTCTCTCTTTTGGATATTGTTTTGCAGATAAGATAATGGAATCAACGTCCCAAGGGCCTGGCTCTGATCCACCTGTTGAAGGGAAATCTTCTCTGCCTTCGAATCTTAATGCTGCACCTGATTCAGTTGTTGGTACACCCACCTTAAAGGATGGAGACATTGTCGGCACCAAGTCAATGCATGACTCTGACTCAGCAAACCGTGTTGACTCACATGGTCATGCTGCTTCCACACCTTCATTTTCTTATAATGTGCCTCCAAATGCTAATATAAATTCTGAGAGCCCTCATCAATCATCATCCAGCACAGTTAGTGGATCCCTTTGTAACCTATGTCCTATTGTTTTCCTGCTTGCTGGAAGTGTTTTAAATGTTCCATCAAACGCTACATTACCCAGCATATTTTTACAAATATGGCAAGTCTTGTTTGTGTATTGACAACTAACTTTTTGATTATAACTGCAGGCTATGATAAATTCAACAGGTTCTTCATTTACTAGGCCTCTTGTTCCTTCGAGTTCTGGACCTTCATTTTCATATAACATTCCGCAAGCCGACATCGTTCCGTTTCATTCTACAATGGTGAGGATGGCTATGAAACTGTTGTTTTTTATTTACGTTCCTGAAATAAAACTTCGAACTTTCCAACCCGTGAAGGCTTATGATCTTAATAATCTAACTAATTCAGTAAGGAGTCTGTTAATTATGTTTTCTGTTAACTGTTTAACATATTCTTGATTTCTTCTTGTCCTTGTAGGCGGCTGACTCGGCAAAGTCTGAACTGCCAAAAAATGTCTCAGTTTCTTCTACATCCTTGCAGCCTCCTGTTCCTGTTCCTGGACAGCTGACACGTCCTAGTTCGTTTTTGCAAGGAATGGCTACACAGATCAGGCCACCACCTTCACCTGTTGCTGTTCCACGAGAAGAATCATCAAATTCTGCTAGTTTTTCTTATAATGGAAATTACCCGTTGCCGCAGAAGGATCAGTCTGTATGTGCATCCTTTTGAGTTTTATTAATGAAGTTGTCTGCAGGCATGATTGACTACACCTTTTTATACACCTACACCTGAAGTGACATAATCATAGTTCATGTTTTTTTGGAAGTTAAGGTCATAATCATTGTACATGCAAACTAATTCTGTAACAAAAGATTTGGACGGTGGTGACAAATAACAACCAAGTCTGTTGGCTATTTCTACTATTTGTGTATTGTTAGAAGAATTAGATGCTTATTAGACATTGTTTGCTGCTTTATCTAGAAAATACACACACTTTGACATTTGATGCAAACATACCGATTTAGAACTTAAGTTGATATAAATTCATAACGATAAACATTACTAGTTGTTTTGGTTTTATGTTAATATCTGTTCTACTTGAAATTTTTGAATGTACCCGAATGTCGTAATGCACCTCCTCTTTTTGGAAAGTGTATTTTTATTTCTTAATGATGCTGTATAAGCTAGTTGCTTTTTGTAGGAAGCTAATTGTTTATTTTTGAGAAGCTTCATCTGGAAACTAACTTATCATGGTTAATCTGTTTGTAACAGAATGTTATAGGACCCAGTGTGACTTCTGCCTCATCCATCCCTCATTCTGTTTCACAGCATGCTTATTCAACTTTAGGCGCCACGTCATCAAATTCAAACTTTGCTTCACCACAATTTAGGATGCCTGGACCACCTTTTCAACCGCCTCCAGGTGCACCAAGAAGTTCTGTTACATCTGGTCCACCTGGAAGACCTCCAGCTACACCTGTTCAAACTAATTCATCTCCTCAGCAGCCATTTTATGCGACCTATGCTTCTAATCCTCCCATGGTTGGTCCTCCTCAGGGAGCCTGGCTTCAGCCTCCATCAATTGGTGGCATATCAAGACCACAGCTTCTACCATATGCACCTGCTTTTCCTGGTCCCATTCCTTTGCCCGTTCAACGCATGCCACTGTCATCTGTCCCACCATCCAATGCTCAGCCTCCTGGAACCTCAGTTGGCGTCTCAGGCAGCATGCCACTTGAATTACCTCCAGGGACTTGTATGTGTGGTTATTGTGAATTTGTGATTTTAAACAGAATTGAGTATTTATTTACATTTAATTATTGCAGACAATAGCAAGCATCTAAGTGCTGTTGGTGTAAAGGAAGAATCAGTTTCTGGTGATCTGTTGGATGCCTGGTCAGCACACAGGACTGAGACAGGAACCATATACTATTATAATGCTGTGACAGGACAGTCTACATACCAAAAACCTGTTGGTTTTAAGGGAGAGGTATATTTTGTTGCTTTGTGCATAATATGATAAATACTAAAACCTCCGGACTGTACCTTTAAACATGTTCAGCAGAGTTTGTGATGCTCTTGGTACTTGTACTGTAAACATGTTCAGCACTTCACCCATGAAGGTTAAAGTTATTGATAAGAACCTTGCTAGTATTACACTTATATATGATATATAATTATAGGGAATGCAGAAATAATTAATTGATGGGGTTTTCTCTAATCTTGCGTTCAAAATTATGTAGTTTATTTTTCTGTTAGATAACATAATTTTTAATCAGCTTGATGTTTGTAAGCATCATTGTACTGGTCTATTGTTTTATGTGTACCTTCCTCAAATGAGCTAACTTTTACTTTTTCTTCCTTTTGTTTTCTACTTTATGTTGGCAGCCAGATAAAGTTTTTGCACAACCAACCCCGATTTCATGGTGAGTGATTTGCATATTTCACCCCCTCCTTTTTTCCCACTCTTAGTCATCTTTAAGTTTCAAATGAACAAGTATGGTTATGATATTGTGGAACTATCTTTTCTCTATGGAGAGAAATATAGTGGTAACATAGATCTGGTTGTTCTTGAATATGGTTATATCAATGCTTTTAGGAAGAGATGCAGTGATCAAGGGCCTCTGCCCGTTATCAAAATTAAAATATACAATGAAACGGGACTTTATTTTTATGGTTCAATGTATTGCTACTTGGCCAAGAATCAGGTTCCCATGAAAAAAGCACATTGGAGTAGTTTGTTATCTTGTAAGAAACTAGGAATAGGCTTTTCTGCTATGATTGGTTTCTATAGTTGCATTTATTTTACTCGGTACTTCACATGTCGTATATGTATAGTGTTCTCTTCTTGCATAATCAGAACCCTAATTATTTCACCCTTTACATGTTTAATATCATTTTATTTACAGTGTTATTGAACTGTGAGGTTTCTGCTTTCTTAATTAATCTATTATATTTTGTTCAGGGAGAAGTGTGCTGGCACAGATTGGTCATTAGTCACCACAAATGACGGGAAACGATACTATTACAACACTAAAACCAAGGTAACCCAAATAACCGAATCATATTTCTGTATGAAGTTTTATTATTTCAAAAGATACTACTGCAATGCTAGATTGAAGTTTTATTATTTCAAGTTGGCTTGCATTATTTCTGTATTGGCATAGCTCAGCTTCAAAATTAACAATTTTTAACTTTCTACAATAAATTAAATCCTCATCTTCTTTGGTCAGCTGAGCAGCTGGCAAATACCAGCGGATGTGACTGAGTTAAAAAAGAAGCAGGAAAGTGACGCCTTAAAAGAACAATCAATAGCAGTGCAAAATGTAACTACATTAACTGAAAAGGGGTCATCACCAATAAGCTTGAGTGCGCCTGCTATTACCACAGGTGGCCGTGATGCCATATCTCCTGTATCAGCATCTGCACTTGATTTGATAAAAAAGAAACTGCAAGATTCCACAGCTCCTGCTACCACTGAATCTGATCTGAATGGGTCTATACCAGTTGAGCAAGTAGGGAAGGGCCCAAATAGTGAGAACGGAAAAGACAAGGTAAAAGATGATAATGGCGATGGAAATATATCAAACAGCTCTTCAGATTCAGATGATGTGGATACAGGACCAACCAAAGAGGAGCGTGCTATCCAGTTTAAGGTATCTTATATTTTGTTGATCAATGTTACTGTAAAACCAACATTTTTCTAATATGTTCTTTTTAATATCAAGTTTTTTACTTGTGGAATATCCAGGAGATGCTCAAGGAGCGTGGGGTGGCGCCATTTTCAAAATGGGAGAAGGAGCTTCCTAAATTTGTGTTCGATCCACGTTTTAAGGTTTGCCGAAGTCCAAAAATTGTCATCTCTTAGGTTTTACCAACATGATATATTATTGTTGCTGCTTGTATTTGCAGTATTTTCTGTTGTGGTTTCAGCTGATTTTTCATGTCGTATGCTGTTTGAATGGCTGTAACATAAATTTGCAATATGCTGTTTAAAAGGTTGCGAAAAAATGAAGAAAAAAGATAATCATAGTATTGTCTAAGTCTGTTGTTTGTCTCCAAAAAAAAAAAACATATAATGAATCAAACTATGTTCCGGTTCTTTAAAATTTTTATTTTTATTTAACAATGCAGTTCTTAATTACTCAGTGTCTAGAAACGATGTTCCTCTCGCAGGCAATACCAAGTTATAGTGCTCGAAGAGCCATATTTGATCATTTTGTTAGAACACGTGCTGAAGAAGAACGCAAAGAAAAACGAGCAGCGCAAAAGGCCGCAATCGAAGGTTACAAGCAGTTACTGGATGAGGCGAAGGAGGTTTGATTTAAGTCTGTCTCTAATTTAAATCTCAAAGTTCCTTTTGTATAATCTTAACCCATAATACTAATTAAATTTTGAATAATTTAAGTTCTATTTTGTTGTCATTACGTCACCTCTTTCAGGATATCGACCACAACACTGATTATCAAACGTTTAAAAGAAAATGGGGTCATGATCCAAGGTTTGAGGCCTTGGAACGAAAAGAACGTGAAGCTTTACTAAATGAAAGGTAACTAGCTGTACTATCAAAGAACCTGTGGCTTAGCGGTACCAACGTGTGTATGAAAGGTATCCCTCCCCAAGTGGTTGAGGGTAAGTCCTATGGTGGGAAAATGTTGTAGATTTAGGACTAGGATTAGAGGGTCTGTGAGTTAGCCATTCTAAAAAAATTGGCTGCACTCCGTTAGTTTTATTTGATATACTTCATTTATTTAAGATAACTGTTAACAAAATGTGTTGGAACTTACAATGAATATGTTATGCAGGATCTCATTTTTATGACCATTCAATTATTTTTAACTCACTCTCTACAATTCTGATATTTTATTCTGTTTCAGGGTTGTTCCACTAAAGAGGTCTTTTGAAGAAGAAGCTCGTGCAAAACGTGCAGCCTTTGTTTCTAGTTTCAAGTCAATGCTTAGGGATAATAAAGACATTTCCCCAAGTTCTCGTTGGTCCAAGGTTAGCAATGTGTAGATATTTAGACTGAATTTATGTTTTATTCATTGATTATGAATTTATTTGTTTTTAATTTTGATCTTGAAGGTTAAGGATGTATTCAGAAATGATCCTCGATACAAATCTGTTAAGCATGAGGATAGGGAAGATATATTTAATGAATATATTTCTGAGCTAAAGGAGACTGGTGTGGAAGCTGAAAGGGTAGCAAAGGCAAAGCGGGATGAGGAGGTATAACAAGCCTTTTCTTTTTCCTAAATTTTCTTTTTTTGGGAGTGGTTTTTACGATAAGGGTGCACCCTGTGCTTGCCTTAACTCCCTCTTTGCACAGGATCCGGGTTTTTTGGGGGTGGTTTTTACAGTGCCTTCCGGTTTTTTTTGGGGGTGGCGTTTACAGTGCCTTCTGTTTTTTATACATCATTGTTGCGCTTGACTTAGCTCCCACTTTGCTCAGGGTTCGGGGCTTTTGGTTGTGGTTTTTACAATGCCTTCTGTTTTTTATACATCATTGTTACATTAGCTATAATGTATTGAATTACTTGTTACATTGTTTTCTTTCTAAAATGGTTTTAGTTCAGGTTTCATGGACGGATGCAAAGCCATTTAGTGTATATATAAGCTATGATTAGAACAACGATTAAAGCATAATGGTTCTTCATTGACTCAGCATTTTTTTACTATGACTTGCATTAATTCAGCAAAACATTCACCCCAGAAGAAGATCAGAAAATTCATCTTCCCAGTTATGAAAATATATTTAACACTTATGATCTTACCTGTATGATTATGCCATGAGTCATCATTAAATTATTGAGGCTTTAGATGCTTCTTAATTCTTACATACAATCAGCAGGTTAAATAATAATTTAATGCAACTACATCACTGCATGACATTTTCTACATTTTTTGTGACCCATGCACACTTGAAAAGCTTAGCTTTGTGTGCTTGCTTCATAAGATGGTATGCACTTTTTATACTTGAAACTTAAAGTACACACCTTATATTTTACATGAATCTCCTAATCATAGTTCTCTTTGTTGCTTTATAGAACCTTAGCTTAAACACGTAGCTATAGGATTTATCTTTCACTTTGTTCTTATAATAAATGGAAAATTATCATAAGCATATACTATTTAGAAATGTTTCCAATAATGATAACAAGAAGCTAGATAAAATGTATGCTTTTTGTATGTAGTTAAGAAATTGGTACATGTGTGGAAGGATGCCATCGCTTCTTATATACTAAACTACTGAAGCACCATCTCTTTCGATAGATAACATATAGATTTGTAAACAAGCTTTTTTAAGGCTGTCATAAATGCTTACTTTATAAATATATGCAGGAGAAACTGAAGGAAAGAGAGCGGGTGTTGCGTAAGCGAAAAGAGCGAGAGGAACAAGAAGTGGAGAGGGTGCGTTCAAAAGCTCTCAGAAAGGAAGCTATCGAGTCATATCAAGCACTACTTGTAGAGTCAATTAAAGATCCACAGGTACTCTTTCTCGATTTTTAATCAAATTCTCGTATGTTCTGAACTACAAGAGGCCCAAACCAAGTCTGGCTTTAAGGCTTTAGATAAATTTTGAGTGCGGTTTGAAAAGCTCAATATCTATATACTATAATTGCACTCCGAACATATATAAAGTTATATTCAATAACCAGACTCGTTTCAAACATATATAACAATTAGAAATTACAACAAAAGTTGATCATAACTCAAAAGCCAATTTAGTAAAACAATAGATGTAATTTGCAAGTTGCAGCTTATGTAATAAACTACATATGACATAAGAAACAAAGCTCTCGATAAGAATTAAGAACCCGAGCAAAGCTTGTTTTTAGTGCTTGAGTTCGAACTCGATACTAACTTGACTTGTCTTCAGCCCTAATTACGAATGTACTGGTCTAATAAGAAGCACATTTACAGTAGTTCTTGTAATCATTCTATGCAGAGGTTTTTAGTAGAAAATGAGGCGATACCCCAGGAGTGTTTGAATATATATGTTATCTATTTTTTTGTATCTATATGATTTTAATTGGAGATGACCAGAAGCAGTGAACTAAATTATGATTTTTGTATCTACTTGTCAAATCATAAGTTCTCTACATATTGTTAAATACAAACCTATAATCGATATTTTGTTATGTTTATTTTTTCGTATTTTGTTCAGATTTCATGGACGGATGCAAAGCCTAAACTAGAGAAGGATCCTCAAGGGAGGGCAGCTAACCCTTACTTAGATCAATCAGATCTCGAAAAGCTATTCCGTGAACACACTAAGTTATTGCATGATGTAAGTTGTTTAGACCCATGCGACCTTTTGTAAAGGGTCTTGCTGTTTGGTTCATTTTTCTAGGTTTAATTAAGGGGTTATTCTTACTCTAATGGATCAAATGGATAAACTTCAAGCTCTAGGCAAATGGTTTAAAAGTGACCCGAAGTGTATTTAAACGCTTAAAACCACAAAGTTAGTATTTTAACAGTGCAGTTTTTAAATAATATATTCAAGAAAGAAGAGTCAAAAAAATGTTTGGGTGTCAAATCTACCCGTATTGAAAGTTATTCGTTCCAGCATGAACTTCTTTTAAACTTTTCTTGTCATGTTATGTTTCAGAGGTGTGCCAATGAATACAAAGCTTTATTAGCCGAAGTAATAACCACAGATGCAGCTACAAAAGAATATGAAGACGGTAAAACAGTTTTCACTTCTTGGTCAACAGCTAGACAGCTGCTCAAAGACGACACCCGATACAACAAAATGCCAAGAAAAGATAGAGAGACTTTGTGGCGGCGGCATGTCGAGGACCTGCAACGAAGGCGGAAGACAGCAGTTGACCATGATTCGGAAAAACACGGAGATGGTAAAACTGGTAGTTCAATTGATTCTAGGAAACACCTTTCAGGGTATAAGAGAAACCATGATCGCCGGTAGTTTTATTTGGGGCTGGCTATATATCCTTTGACATCTTAGTAGCCTCTTAACAGCCTATGATCTCTTATATATTTTTTTTCAGATTTTTTGTATACTATGTTACTGCTAAAGATATTATCACTCTGTTTGGTTAAGGTGCAGTTATGGTTAAATTAGAATTTTGTAGTTTTGGTTTGCCAACGTTTTGTTCTTTTTAAAGTAGTAAAGTCTGATGGCCTCATTAAGTAGTTATGAATTTCTTTATAAATGTTAATTTATTTTTTTAAATTAAGTGATTTAAATGGAACATATATGAAAAAGAGTAATTATTTATTAACTACATGTTTAGATAAAACAATTACAAAGTTGATTGTTATTTAGTATATTTTTTAAATTTTATTATTATTATTATTATTTTTTTACAATCAGTCTTGATAGCAAGTATAAATTGTAATCAACTTACATATATGTTAGGTCTTTAGTTTTAAATATTTTCAGTGTTCACAAAACATATTCACAAATTTTTAAAAAGATGTGATATTTATAAACCAAATTCACAATAATAGAATTATATTAAAACTCGAATTGTCTTGTAAATGTAACTGAGTTTCATAAACCAGTTTCATCAAAAACAATAGATAGATTTTTAATTTTAATACCCATCGGACACACAAGACGTATAAATTAGGATAAAAATTAGGAGAGTGCTTTAGCTACTTATGTTTCACGTGCATGACGAGAATGTGACATACACCATCATCGTCCAAAACAAATCACATAAATACTAATGAGCACTTTATACTTCATCTATTAATTCTCATACTGCATATGTTTTTCTTAAAAAGAAAAGAATTTGTTTGAAGTCTAAGGGTCTATGTAGCCTCTTTATCTTATTAGATAGAGGTAAAGCCGTGTCGTGTCTCATCCTCTTTAGACTATACCTTAGACAAAATTTGCTTGGTATTATTGTCTGTTTATTTCGTACATAATGATGATGTAAAGCTTAAAAAAAGTCGAAGTCTAGATGAAAGTCTCTTAAACTCGAGCTCAAACTCTCCTTTTTTTCTTCTTTTTTCTTTTCCTCAAAGGCTAACACAACCCGGGTTCGACTCCGACGTAACCTAGAAAATCGTATTTCAGTTTTGATTTTTGAAAAGTTACGAGATCAGTTTTTTTTAACGACGTTTGAAACCTATCCATACTTAATATTCCGAATTGAGTTTTCACCACTTGGAAAAACCCAACTCCCCAACGATCATCCTCCTATTAGCTCATTTTTTAAACTAACAATTTTTTTTCACTACTTATCCACTATGAAATTTAGACTCTCACCTCTGAAAAATAAATTCTATTATTAGTCATCAAATTACCATCTAACTAACAACCCGGTTATTTTTTTTTGAACGACAAATACTCGGTTATTCGGGGGTCTCACTCATGACAAACGATGCTACTTATGACACTCTGCACCACCAAGTCGTGTAAACAACCTAAATTTCCATCTATTAGATTGATCAATATTACCATCCTAACTAGAAAACCCGGTTATTTGGTTATTGTGGCACCAAATTTGAGCCCTTTTTGAGTTTTTGTACTTTTTTATTTTATTTTAAAATTTGCTTATGTTTCGGCCCACTCCCACTTTTCTTCTTCGCCCCAATCCTGCCGTCACTCCGCCACCCCTTCCGCCGTTCGAAAAACGCTCCACCACCGCTTCTTTCACCCCATAACTTAACGGCTGCCAAGAACTCAGCTTGATAACATATATTACACAGCCTTTGTTGTTTACCCATGCTTCTTGAAAACAAATGCTATCTCCATGTGGGTTCCTTTAATTAGGTCCGTTTCTCGCCGAAATTTGGCCAAATATCACCTTATTTTCCGATTTGGTTCAGTTTCTTCACTTGCTCAGTTACCTTTCTCAGACGTCTCAGATTCTGGCTCCGAAGAAAACTCCCCAATTCCCTTTAATAACAACAACATTAGCCCTTTTAATCATGCCCACCAGGTGTTTGATAAAAGGTCAGTTATCGAAACCTTAGACTCCTTAAAAGGACAGCCCAGGACGGCATTGGGTTTAATCTCCCAATTGAAAGAATGTGGTTTTACCCATGATGTTGCAACTTACATGGCTATTATAAGGTTTATGTGTCACTGGGGTATGATTAGTAGGTTAAAGTGTCTGTTTCTAGAGGTTATTGAGGACAAAAATGGGGCTTTTGGTTTTGGAATTTCGGATTTGCTTGAAGAGTTGTTGAAAGAGATTAATGTGGATGGTCAGAGTTTGTTTGTTAGAGCAGTTGATGGTTTGATTAAGGCTTTCATTAGTGTTAGACAGTTTAATGGTGCTTTTGAGGTGTTGGTGAAGATCCAAGGTCATTGTACTCCATCTGTGCTTACATGTAATCTTTTAATGAACCGGTTGGTTGAAGAGGGTGAAGTAGATGAAGCTATTTCGGTTTATCGAGCATTTAAAGACGAATGGTTTCTGTCCGAATGTGTACACTTATGGGATTGTGATTAAAGGGCTTTGCAGGGAAGAACGTGTGGAAGAAGCTGGAGATGTTTTTAGAGAAATGGAAGAAACTGGAGTGGAGCCTAATTCATACACTTATGGTTTATATATTGGTGAGCTTTGCTCAAATGGATACACAGAATCGGCTTTTATGGCGCTTAAAATGTTGAGACAGTCAGGCTCACCCGTTGATGTTTTTGCATATGCGTCTATCATTCGTGGGTTTTTAAGAGAGTCGAAGTTAGAAAATGCAGAGAACGTCTTTCATGAAATGAAACAGTTAGCAATTGTCCCGGATGCTTATTGTTATGGGGCCTTAATCCAATGGTACTGTAAAAAAAGGAATATTATAAAGGCCTTGGATCTTCTTGATGAAATGTATTCAAATGGTATCAACACCAATTGTGTGATTGTGAGCTCGATAATGCAATGTTTGTGTCAGTTTGGGAAGTGGTCTGATGCTGTATACGAATTCATAAAAGCAATGGAAGCTGGGGTTTTTCTTGATGAAATCTCCTTCACAATTGCTATGGACGCTTTATGCAGACAGAAGAAAATGGATGAAGCGGCTTTGTTGCTTGAAGAGATGAAATTAAAAAAAATGAGCCCAGATGTTAAGCACTACACAACTTTGATCAACGGATATTGTCTTTCTGATGAGTTTGAGAATGCTCTGAAAATCTTTAACGACATGTATGAGAATGGTATAAAACCCGATACGGTTACCTTTAATGTGCTTCTTGGTGGGTTTTCAAAAGGCGGCTTTTATGAGAAGACGATGGTTCTCTTAGATAATATGGTAGAACTAGGCTTAGAGCCTACAAGTGCTACACATAAAATTGTCATTGAGGGCTTGTTTAAAAGCGGAAAGGTGAAGGAAGCAGGATTATTTTTTGATAATCTTGAAACAAAAAGCTTGAATACTTATGTTGCTATGATCAATGGGTACTGTGATTCAAACAATTTAGAAAAAGCGTACAAACTTTTTCTTAGATTGCCGGAGCAAGAAAAGACCAGGCTTCTAGAGGCAAAAAATGGTTGCTTTAAACTTCTTAGTGGCCTCTGCGAACAAGGTGAAATCGATAGAGCATTTATGTTATTTAAAAAAATATTGAAATCAGAAAATGGACCGTCTAAGATTATGTGTAGTAAATTAACAGCTGCATATTGTCGGGCTAGAGATATGAGGAAGGCACGTTGGGTTTTTGATATGATGATTGAACGAGGAATACCACCCGATGTTATTTCCTACACGATTATGTTACATGGTTATTTTCGGATGAATTGCTTAACAGAAGCTCATGACGTTTACAATGAGATGTTAAGTCATGATATACAGCCTGATATCATAAGTCATACAGTATTATTTGACGGGGAATCTAAAGTAAAATGGAATAGATTAATCAGGAAAGAAACCGGGTGCAAACATGTGCGTTTGCCAATGTATCTGGCTGCAATGCAACAGTTGGTTCCTGATGTGATTTACTACACGGTTTTGATTGACCATTATTGTAAATCAAACAACCCCCAGCTTGGCGAGTGCGTTTTTAGAGAAATGATTAAAAGAGGTCTACAACCAGATACTATAGCATACACATCTCTTATAAAAGGATACTGCTATCATGGATTTGTTGAGGCCCGAACACTTTATGACGAGATGTGTTCGGAGGGGGTCAAACCGGATTTACGAACCCGGTCAGTTATAAATGGTTGTCTTAAGTCCACAAGAAGCAATTTAAGTCACCACAAATCAATGGGAAAAAAAATACTACTACAGCGCTAAAACCAAGGTAACACAAGCATATTTCTCTATGAAGTTTTAGTATTCAAAACTGATATTACTAAACAACACTAGAATGAAGTTTTATTATTTTGCATTATTTCTGTATTAGCATGTAAACTCAGCTTCAAAGTTCACAATTTTCTATGTTTAACCATAAACTAAATCTTCATCTGCTTTGGTCAGCCGAGCAGCTGGCAAATACCTTTGACCGAGTTAAGAAAGAAGCAGGAAAGTGATGCCTTAAAAGAACAACTGATATCAGTGCAAAATGTAACTACTTTAACTGAAAAAAGGATCTGTTCCATTAAGCATGAATGCCCCTGCTATCACCACCGGTGACGGTGATGCCATATCTCCTGTACCATCTGCACTTGATTTAATGAAAAAGAAACTGCAAGATTACTCGGCTTCTGCTATGACCGAATCTGATCTGGAGGGGTCTATACCAGTTGATCAAGTGGGGAAAGGCCTACTAAGTGAGATTGGAAAAGACAAACTAAACGATGATAAAGGTGATGGAAGTATTTCAAGCAGCTCTTCTGGTTCAGATGAGGTGGACGGTGGACCAACCGAAGAGGAGCTTGCTATCCAGTTTAAGGTATCTATTATTTAATGATTATTGTTTTTGTAAAACCAACATCTTTGTAAGTTGGTCTTTTTAATATCAAGTTTTTTACTTGTGGAATAACCAGGAGATGCTCAAGGAGCATGAGGTGTGCCCTTTTTCAAAACGGGAGGGGGAGGTTAGTTTAGGATTGATTAGATTACAAATACCCAGCCTATGGTAGGAATTATGTATCTCTTTTCATTCTGCAATTTTAATAACTTGTACCTCAAAAATCTTCCTGTTCTTCATCAGAGCTTGGACCGCACAGGAGAGCCGAGCTGAGCTAGGCGTGAAGGCATTAGTCTAATCTCGAGTTCAGTTTGAGAAGCTCGAATAAATTTACATGTGGTAATTGGACTTACTTCAAACATATATAAAGTTATGCTCGAT
>JBCNJP010000027.1:26764811-27015996 GCA_039602395.1 Deinandra increscens subsp. villosa | reverse complement strand
AAATGTAACTGAGTTTAATAAACCAGTTTCATCAAAAACATAGATAGATTTTTAATTTAATACTCATTGGACACACAAACGTATAAATTAGGATAAAAATTAGGAGAGTGCAGCTTTAGCTACTTATGTTTCACGTGCATGACGAGAATGTGACATACACCATCATCGTCCAAAACAAATCACATAAATACTGATGAGCACTTTATCTCTTTATGTAGTTTTCTAGATTCTTGCTAATTTTAATCTAATCGCCGTTTAAAAAAAAATCTATTAATTCTCATACTGCATATGTTTTTCTTAAAAAGAAAAGAATTTGTTTGAAGTCTAAGGGTCTATGTAGCCTCTTTATCTTATTAGATAGAGGTAAAGCTGTCTCCGTCTCACCCTCTTTAGACCATACCTTAGACAAAATTTGCTTGGTATTATTGTCTGTTTATTTCGTACATAATGATGATGTAAAGCTTAAAAAAAGTCGAAGTCTAGATGAAAGTCTCTTAAACTCGAGCTCAAACTCTCCTTTTTTTTCTTCTTTTTTCTTTTCCTCAAAGGCTAACACAACCCGGGTTCGACTCCGACGTAACCTAGAAAATCGTATTTCAGTTTTGATTTTTGAAAAGTTACGAGATCAGTTTTTTTTAACGACGTTTGAAACTACCTTTAATATCCGATTGAGTTTTCCTATAAAACATGATTGAAACCGTCCATACTGAATTTGACAGATTTTCACCACTTGGAAAAACCCAACTCCCCAACGATCATCCTCCTATTAGCTCATTTTTTTAAACTAACAATTTTTTTTTCACTACTTATCCACTATGAAATTTAGACTCTCACCCTCTGAAAAATAAATTTATTATTAATTATCAAATTACCATCTAACTAAAAACCCGGTTATTATTATTGTTTGAACGGCAAACACTCGGTTATTCGGGGGTCTCATCATGACAAACGATGCTACTCACGACACGCTGCGACCACATGCCGTGTGAGCAACCAAGACCCTCTATGTTGCATATCCATCCTAGAGAAAACCCGGTTATTTGGTTATTGTGGCACCAAATTTGAGCCCTTTTTGAGTTTTTGTACTTTTTTATTTTATTTTAAAATTTGCTTATGTTTCGGCCCACTCCCACTTTTCTTCTTCGCCCCAATCCTGCCGTCACTCCGCCACCCCTTCCGCCGTTCGAAAAACGCTCCACCACCGCTTCTTTCACCCCATAACTTAACGGCTGCCAAGAACTCAGCTTGATAACATATATTACACAGCCTTTGTTGTTTACCCATGCTTCTTGAAAACAAATGCTATCTCCATGTGGGTTCCTTTAATTAGGTCCGTTTCTCGCCGGAATTTGGCCAAATATCACCTTATTTTCCGATTTGGTTCAGTTTCTTCACTTGCTCAGTTACCTTTCTCATACGTCTCAGATTCTGGCTCCGAAGAAAACTCCCCAATTCCCTTTAATAACAACAACATTAGCCCTTTTAATCATGCCCACCAGGTGTTTGATAAAAGGTCAGTTATCGAAACCTTAGACTCCTTAAAAGGACAGCCCAGGACGGCATTGGGTTTAATCTCCCAATTGAAAGAATGTGGTTTTACCCATGATGTTGCAACTTACATGGCTATTATAAGGTTTATGTGTCACTGGGGTATGATTAGTAGGTTAAAGTGTCTGTTTCTAGAGGTTATTGAGGATAAAAATGGGGCTTTTGGTTTTGGAATTTCGGATTTGCTTGAAGAGTTGTTGAAAGAGATTAATGTGGATGGTCAGAGTTTGTTTGTTAGAGCAGTTGATGGTTTGATTAAGGCTTTCATTAGTGTTAGACAGTTTAATGGTGCTTTTGAGGTGTTGGTGAAGATCCAAGGTCATTGTACTCCATCTGTGCTTACATGTAATCTTTTAATGAACCGGTTGGTTGAAGAGGGTGAAGTAGATGAAGCTATTTCGGTTTATCGAGCATTTAAAGACGAATGGTTTCTGTCCAAATGTGTACACATATGGGATTGTGATTAAAGGGCTATGCAGGGAAGAACGTGTGGAAGAAGCTGGAGATGTTTTTAGAGAAATGGAAGAAACTGGAGTGGAGCCTAATTCATACACTTATGGTTTATATATTGGTGAGCTTTGCTCAAATGGATACACAGAATCGGCTTTTATGGCGCTTAAAATGTTGAGACAGTCAGGCTCACCCGTTGATGTTTTTGCATATGCGTCTATCATTCGTGGGTTTTTAAGAGAGTCGAAGTTAGAAAATGCAGAGAACGTCTTTCATGAAATGAAACAGTTAGCAATTGTCCCGGATGCTTATTGTTATGGGGCCTTAATCCAATGGTACTGTAAAAAAAGGAATATTATAAAGGCCTTGGATCTTCTTGATGAAATGTATTCAAATGGTATCAACACCAATTGTGTGATTGTGAGCTCGATAATGCAATGTTTGTGTCAGTTTGGGAAGTGGTCTGATGCTGTATACGAATTCATAAAAGCAATGGAAGCTGGGGTTTTTCTTGATGAAATCTCCTTCACAATTGCTATGGACGCTTTATGCAGACAGAAGAAAATGGATGAAGCGGCTTTGTTGCTTGAAGAGATGAAATTAAAAAAAATGAGCCCAGATGTTAAGCACTACACAACTTTGATCAACGGATATTGTCTTTCTGATGAGTTTGAGAATGCTCTGAAAATCTTTAACGACATGTATGAGAATGGTATAAAACCCGATACGGTTACCTTTAATGTGCTTCTTGGTGGGTTTTCAAAAGGCGGCTTTTATGAGAAGACGATGGTTCTCTTAGATAATATGGTAGCACTAGGCTTAAAGCCCACAAGTGCTACACATAAAATTGTCATTGAGGGCTTGTTTAAAAGCGGAAAGGTGAAGGAAGCAGGATTATTTTTTGATAATCTTGAAACAAAAAGCTTGAATACTTATGTTGCTATGATCAATGGGTACTGTGATTCAAACAATTTAGAAAAAGCGTACAAACTTTTTCTTAGATTGCCGGAGCAAGAAAAGACCAGGCTTCTAGAGGCAAAAAATGGTTGCTTTAAACTTCTTAGTGGCCTCTGCGAACAAGGTGAAATCGATAGAGCATTTATGTTATTTAAAAAAATATTGAAATCAGAAAATGGACCGTCTAAGATTATGTGTAGTAAATTAACAGCTGCATATTGTCGGGCTAGAGATATGAGGAAGGCACGTTGGGTTTTTGATATGATGATTGAACGAGGAATACCACCCGATGTTATTTCCTACACGATTATGTTACATGGTTATTTTCGGATGAATTGCTTAACAGAAGCTCATGACGTTTACAATGAGATGTTAAGTCATGATATACAGCCTGATATCATAAGTCATACAGTATTATTTGACGGGGAATCTAAAGTAAAATGGAATAGATTAATCAGGAAAGAAACCGGGTGCAAACATGTGCGTTTGCCAATGTATCTGGCTGCAATGCAACAGTTGGTTCCTGATGTGATTTGCTACACGGTTTTGATTGACCATTATTGTAAATCAAACAACCCCCAGCTTGGCGAGTGCGTTTTTAGAGAAATGATTAAAAGAGGTCTACAACCAGATACTATAGCATACACATCTCTTATAAAAGGATACTGCTATCATGGATTTGTTGAGGCCCGAACACTTTATGACGAGATGTGTTCGGAGGGGGTCAAACCGGATTTACGAACCCGGTCAGTTATAAATGGTTGTCTTAAGTCCACAAGAAGCAATTTAAGTCACCACAAATCAATGGGAAAAAAAATACTACTACAGCGCTAAAACCAAGGTAACACAAGCATATTTCTCTATGAAGTTTTAGTATTCAAAACTGATATTACTAAACAACACTAGAATGAAGTTTTATTATTTTGCATTATTTCTGTATTGGCATGTAAACTCAGCTTCAAAGTTCACAATTTTCTATGTTCAACCATAAACTAAATCTTCATCTGCTTTGGTCAGCCGAGCAGCTGGCAAATACCTTTGACCGAGTTAAGAAAGAAGCAGGAAAGTGATGCCTTAAAAGAACAACTGATATAAGTGCAAAATGTAACTACTTTAACTGAAAAAGGATCTGTTCCATTAAGCATGAATGCCCCTGCTATCACCACCGGTGACGGTGATGCCATATCTCCTGTACCATCTGCACTTGATTTAATGAAAAAGAAACTGCAAGATTACTCGGCTTCTGCTATGACCGAATCTGATCTGGAGGGGTCTATACCAGTTGATCAAGTGGGGAAAGGCCTACTAAGTGAGATTGGAAAAGACAAACTAAACGATGATAAAGGTGATGGAAGTATTTCAAGCAGCTCTTCTGGTTCAGATGAGGTGGACGGTGGACCAACCGAAGAGGAGCTTGCTATCCAGTTTAAGGTATCTTTTATTTAATGATTATTGTTTTTGTAAAACCAACATCTTTGTAAGTTGGTCTTTTTAATATCAAGTTTTTTACTTGTGGAATAACCAGGAGATGCTCAAGGAGCATGAGGTGTGCCCTTTTTCAAAACGGGAGGGGGAGGTTAGTTTAGGATTAGTTAGATTATAAATACCCAGCTTATGGTAGGAATTATGTATCTCTTTTCATTCTGCAATTTTAATAACTTGTACCTCAAAAATCTTCCTGTTCTTCATCAGAGCTTGGACCGCACAGGAGAGCCGAGCTGAGCTAGGCGTGAAGGCATTAGTCTAATCTCGAGTTCAGTTTGAGAAGCTCGAATAAATTTACATGTGGTAATTGGACTTACTTCAAACATATATAAAGTTATGCTCGATAACTAGATTCATTTCAAACTTGGTAAAAGAAATAAAAAATCACAACAAAAGTTGACCATAAGTTTTTAATAATAACTAAATTGTAGTAACATTTTAGTCCAGGGTGTTTTAGTCTTTTCATAACAATTTAATTTAACAGGTTAGTTGTTTGGAATGAAACCGAGATAAAAACTCAAAGTAATGGACAAAATTGACAATTTTTAAAAGTACTAGACTAAAAAGTAATAATAACCTGTGGTGTTGACTAAATGGCATTTGCCTTGTGCTTTTGTTTGTAGTCAACTGTCAAAGTCGCCTCCCTTTGAGAATATCTATGTTCATTCGAAGGAAGTTTCAGTGCAACATCAATAATACTGAAATTCTTTAGATGCTTTATTAGCTTCTGTTTTAATTATATATAGTAAGTTAGCATCAGCTAAATGAATCTATAGTACTTATAGCAACATGAATTCACACAATTATTCGTCTGCAAGATGCAACAGTACAGTGTACCACTTAATAGAGTCTTCTGGCAAAATATTAAGTGAAAACATTAGCTCTGACGACATCCGTCAATTGTTTGTTTCTTGTAATACAGAGAGGGAAGCTGAATTAAGTGACCCCCTTGGCAAACCTATGGTATGGATTGGGGTCTACATCGCAGTAGCTTCGTTTATCTGCATCCTTGCCATGGCGGCTGATTTGTTGCATGGTTTCCGACATAAAAAGTTCTGGTTTCCATGTAAGTACTTCTCTCTTAATGCTGCATCTATAACCGTGATAGCGGTCACCATGAAACTGCCTGTTGATCTAACTGCTGGGAGGTGTAGTTTTGTGGACCAAGGAAGCAAGCTAGGAAGTCTGGCATTCATGTGTATTATGATGGCCAATTTAATGCCTTCTTTGGCGTC
Organism: Deinandra increscens subsp. villosa; assembly: GCA_039602395.1. Lineage (NCBI taxonomy): Eukaryota > Viridiplantae > Streptophyta > Magnoliopsida > Asterales > Asteraceae > Deinandra > Deinandra increscens. The sequence goes on along the minus strand of JBCNJP010000027.1, from coordinate 27,010,321 downwards.
TATGGACAACAAGACACTGCTATCAAATGTAATAGGTTTATGTGTTCTTGTTATCACCGTTGTTGTGGATATTTGCATTCAGATGAATACTGGCGTTTTTAGATATATCCCTTTTAATCCTGATCAGTCTTATCTTGACTATTTTAACGGTTATGCAGACTTCATTACGGTTGCATACATCTATACATCTATGGTCCTTTTGTTACTATTGATAATGATTTCTTCATCTCTAACAATTCCAGCCTCTAAGGAAATTTTAGAATCCAAGTATCATCGAGCCACGAACAAAGTAGCTTTAACTGATCATTGTCTACCACATATCCAGGTGTCTCTGGTTGAGAAACTAAGACAACATGTGAAAAGGTACTGGGTCATTGCAGAAACCGGTAGCCCTCAGTTTGTGATGGCTAGTAATCCACTATCCGCTGCTTCTGGAGTAATTTGTGTATGTGTTATGGTCATAAACTCGTTGATACTCTTATTAATTCTATTTAAATTTCATGAACTTGGAGTATATGGACCCGCGTCACCATACAAGTGGTCAACAACTGCCATTTTTATAACTCAGTCCATTGGAGTGCTAGTGGGAAGCATTGCTCCTATCTTGAGATGTTTTTCAGTTTTTAACTTCAAGTTGGCGACTAAACTGTACAAGAATCATATCATGTTTTTTAAAGTCGAGAAGTACTGGACCCAGAAGTTGTGTGAGTGGAAACAAAGTCCTATGCCTTTTCTAACAAGTAGTCGAAGATCAACAAGTCTCATACTTGATTCTAGAAATATCGTTCTAAGCCTTTGTATTGGATCCCAAAAGGTAATTGTCGTATTATGCAAAGGGATGTGGCTCATAGCCACAGTCGTTCCAATAATCGTTATAAGTTGTTTATCTTGTTTGAAGGCAAGGCGGTTTACTCCATCAATCACCTCAACACATGATGATATAGATGAAGACATTCACAATTACATGTTACAAACTAACAATGAGATGGAGCTTGCTGAAAAAATACTGAAGCGGTTTGCAAACTCTATCAATTCTTTCATATTGCAGGCTGAGAAGAAACAAGACAACAATCTTTTAAAGCTTCTTGAGAAATCTAGCGGATTCAAAGGAGTAGAGACCTTTGACAGTGATCATGTTCAATCTCTGCTTTCTGTTGAACCTGTTAACTAGTTGGAGCTTACCGATAGTAACCTTAACATGCATCGTTGTTGCTCTCCCATATATTAGTAAGCATGCGATTGAGAGCTTGTTAAGAAGTGTTGGTGAAGGTCTTTCATTCACCCATCTTGTGGAAGAAAGCCTCAATCGTTCAACTGAATATGTAAATCTTCGAAAGGTCAGTAGGGTCTTATGGCATGAAATCGAATACAAATGCAAGTGGTTAGACAATCCACTTGCAAAAAATGACTTTAAAGGGAAAACAACAACAGAGATTGTGAAATGGTTTTCTGATAAAGCTAAAGAAATTGTGATAGAAATCAAGGAAAGCATTGATGAAGATCTTCTTGAGAATCCTCCTAATACATTGATTGCTGCCAATTCAATGTACCGAATCACACAAACAATCTTGCTTAGATACCAAACCAACAGAGAGCCAATTACCAAAAAGCAGTTGTTTGCCCATTTAACTGCCATGATTGCAGACATATTTTCTGCTTGCTTTGTCAACATACCCCGAGCCATAAAAATGAGATGTCATGAAAGTGTGATAGAGAAAAGAGAGACAAGTGTGAAGGTTGCAGCAGAGCTTCTTGGTAAGACTAGAAAGATTCTAGAAAGGCTAGAGACAGTTGAAGTACCAAGCATGGATGAGGAGAAGATGGCGTATGTTGATGAGTGGCGTCTTTATATGAAGCAATCTATTCCTTAAGGTACTTTCGCTAGCTTCCTATAACAAATGTGCATATAGAAGTAATATGTGTCAGAACTAATGCATTCATTTTTGCTTGCTAAGTTGGTATGTTTGGTTAATTTTGTTTTTTTGGCACATCTTTGAAACGTGATGCAGGGCAAAGTATTAAGCAGCCACACACACAGATTGATACAAGCCCACTACTTGACTGAGGCTGGACCCACCACCAAGTCAGAGAAGTTTTAAGTATTAGATAGTGAGGTTGAATAATAGGTCTAATAATGGTCTCCATCCCAAGTTTAAGTATCTGTATGTTTCTTCAGATAGGGAGTCTTGATTTTGTATTCCTGAAAATCTTCATCTGCTTTGGTCAGTTGAGCAGCTGACAAATACATGTGATCGAGTTAAGAAAGAAGCGGGAGAGTGATGCCTTAGGCTATCCTTAGTAGGCGCCATCTCCCCACTTTAACACCCATAGCGCCCGGGCACACCGCCCCCGGGGGCGCTATGGGTCCAAATGACCCTCCACGGCGTGATTTCGATCACGCCGCCTCCCCCGTTTGTTTTTTTGATTTTTGATTGTTTGATTTTATTAAATGATTTTTTTATATAGAAAAGGTAACGATGAGAGGGGCGTTATAAGGAGCGTTATGACTACACAACTTTTAGTTATGAAACCTCTTGCTAACTAGAACGATAAATGTCGCAAAATACCAAACGCAGAGGCTCCATAAATCCCATAATTACGGATAAGCTTATGAGAACAATTGATATCTCCTGTACCATCATCTGCACTTGGTCTAAGTTGCTTTCAATTGCGTGAAAATTTCACGCCGTGACTTTACGACTTTGGCATCCAAGTGGGCTGAACCAATCAAAAATTGCGAAATATATTTATTGTTTTATTTATTTAATCAAAATATTTATTTAGACTCGATTTTTGTTTTTCTCAAAAAAACTTTTGTATGTTAACACTTTAAAAAAAACTAATTTCGTAGTTTTCTTTATTTTTTCTGAACATTCCGGTATAAGTTTGAGCGAAAACGAACTTGTTTTTTAAAAACTTTTTTTTAGTCTTGTAAATGTTTTTTGAGATATTTTGGTCTCGTAAACACTTTTTGACACGTTTTTAGTCTCATAAGTGATTAACATATTTTATTTTATTTATGTTTTAATAAAATGGTATTTTTTATATCAAATGTTATGTTATAATTTTTAGATAAAAAATGTTAAAAAATCATCAAAAAATACCAATTCTCAACCCCCAACTCACAACCTACATATTTCTACATTTTGAGTTGGATCATGTCATTCTTTGCATGACAGAACTCGTTGCATCCTAAATGGCTAAATGCTATTTCACCTAGTGCTTTTGTGTGTAGTCAACTGTCAAAGTCAAAGTCTCCACCCTCTTAAAATATCTATGGTCATTGAAAGGAAGTTTCGGTGTAACATCAATATTGAAATTTTTAAGAGTAAATTAAACGATACGTCTCTGTGGTTTGTCAAGATCACACATTTAGTCAATCAACTATTAAAATTACAGTTGGAGTCCTTCAACTATCACTTTCATCTCACTTGAGGTCCCTGAGCCCAAAGTCCTTTGAAATTTCAGTTAAATTGATACAAAATGACCATTATACCCTTCTCTTTAAAAAAAGTAAAAACTAAAAAAAAAGCAAATTAAATACTTTGTCGTCATCTTCAATCCCATGGCTCCGTGGCTGCAACTTCTCTTCTACCAGACGCTCGATCAGAAATTCGGAGTCATTATTCGGAGTGAATGACGACTTTTGTTTATGATTATTCGGGTGTCTTTCCCATAGACAATGAGGTTGTGGGTTCTTGAACTCAGCTGACAAAATGGCATCTCCACTCTTGATTTCTAAAGAAAGACTCAAATTGTTATTGAGATTACTCACAAGCTTCATCCTTTTTAAGAAATCTTGATTCGGTGATGATGGGTGCACTTGTCCTAGTGTGTGGTGTATGGTGATAGTTTGTTATAGTGTTTTATAAATTTAAAACTTGAGCAATAGTGGTGTTGAAACTGACCTATAATTGTCATATTTTTTATATACACCATCAGCACGTTGTCTTTATTGTAAATTTGTGTTATTTTTCTTTGATTTTGGCTAAAAGTTAATGTTTTTTTGTTGATTTTCGTCATTATTTGCAAGGGTTGCAACATGCTCTTGCGACCGGGCGGGACCTCTAACCGCAAATTAGATGAATTTCTGGACCAGAAAGTCAACCGGGCGCCGAAATCTTAGAACTCGAAAACTCTCTGAGCAAAACCGAAATCATCATCTTCCACGGCGGAAGCTTTACTAATTCCTCCGCTAACAACGTGATTCACGATACATTCTGCTGTCGGCTCAGTGTCCTGATCAAATACCTTGCGGTTTTGATAAACTATCGCCGGTCCCCGGAGCACCGGCAAGGGCGGATCCGGAATTTTTTTTTATTGTTCAATTCATTATTCATTTTTCGGCGGTCGGAATTCTAACAGCTTAATATCAAAATATTCGGTTTGGTCGGTTCGGGTCGGATAAGGTTGATAACATAACGACAATACGAATATAAGCTACCAAGATTGTCATTAGAAATTAAAAAAACACATTATAATATAAAAGTACGTAGAGATGATCGATATAGACTTAAGACTTGTCAAGTAATTCAGAAACATTTAACACTAACACGAAGCTCATAGTATTCAAGCTGTCTGATTTAATCAATATATAAAAAGATAAATCAATTTTCAAGACATGATATCCGTTAATAAAGACCCTATTAGATATTTGCAATTGCATATGACCATATATATATCAGAAACAATCTGTCCAAATAAAACATGCTCAAAACAGTAATTCTTTTACCATATCTTGCAAACATGATAGGCATAGATGTATATATACGAGATAGCCAATTCCAGCAACTGCAGTCAAAGTGTCAAACCCAACACATAGGTGTTACTAAAATATGTCATTTTCTTATCAACACCGGCATCTATATATATACCCTGAACTCCTCGGAAATGATTTGATCGTCACAACAAATGGATAAAGTTCACCCGGTTGTTGATTTCAAAAACCCACAAACAACCGAATCACACAATTTATCAAACACCGTCCGCCTTGCTGGTCGCTGGAGGAGAGCTAGAAAGGGAGAGTTGAAGTCGAGCACTGGGCAGGGGCGTGAGTAGAGGGCACATATCGTTTTTTTTGAAGAATCGGTTCCGGTTCCAGTCAACGGTCAAAGGACCGGTTCTGTTTCAAACCGGTTCCGGTTCCGACACAATATACCCGGGACCAGTAGAACCGATTCGGTTCGGTTCGGGGACCGGTTCTTAAATGACCGGTTCTGGGGACCGGTTCCCAAAAAAACTGTCCGCTGTATTTGGCTTGCCAATGTTTGTTTCAAAATTTTTTCCTTTTGCCACTGTGATGTTTTTAGGTGTTTTTTTTTTCAAAGGTTTACATTTTTGAGTCAAAAATAAAAACTTTATGATAACAAGTATTAAACAAAATCCAACGTTTTTATTAATTAACTTAAAAAACATACAATTACAACCGGGTTACGAGTTCGGTTACGATAATGAAAATACAAATAACAAGTACGACTTAAAGTCTTGAATCAACGACAAACCAAATAGGAAATAGGAAATAATTATTCTAAATGTCTTCAAGTCTTCAATCGCAAACTTCTAAACGTCTTCAATCTTCATGTCTCCACGTCTTCGTGTCTTTCAACTCTTCATATCTTCACTCTTCACTCTTCATCCGAACTCTTTGGTCCAACGCGAATCGTCAAATCAAGAGCCTCTTCATCGCCAAGTTGATTGTTTGTTGCGAGCTCGATCTCGTTTATGTGAAGCCTATCTTCAAGTGTAGTTTCATCTTCAAGAGTGGATGCATCATGCATGTTGTATACGCTCCATCGCATCCAAATGATCCTTTAGGCAAATGCACATCTCCATCGAAGCCGGAGTTAGCCTCATCCTTCTTAACGATAAGACCCTGCCACTAAGAGAAAAAGCGGATTCCGAAGCTACCGTAGAAGCTTGGACACTTAGTAGATCTCGGGCCATAGCGGATAGGATAGGAAATTGAGCTTCTTTTCCTTTCCACCAAGCCAAGATGTCAAAATGATCAAATTCATCCCTAGTCATAGCGGACAAAAAATCCGTCCCACTTGGGTATCCAACAATCTTAAAACATTGTTCTTTAGTGTGTTTGGTCATACCACAGTGGCTGCTTTTAAGTTTCGATTTCTCTAACCAGGATGGTGCATTTTTCAGGTTTGACTTACGCCCTTTTGAGATGAGCCTCGCACCTTCGTTTTCAGCTGGTACAGTGGCAATGAGTCCGGTGGCCACTCCCTGTTGTGTCTGAGACTCGCTCGGAACAGTTCCAAGAATATTCTGATGGGCTGCTTCTTTTCTTACTGCAGCATACGCTTCTTCTGTTGAAGGTGGAGGATCCCATCGAAGTATATCCCGTTTGATGGGATCATATTTTCTATCTAAAGCGTGTAAAAATTGGAATAGTTTTTGTTCTGACCTGAGTTTTGGGCATGCTTTGATATCTATTGTACATTTCATAGGGTTTGGATCAATTCTGTCGATCTCTCCCCATATGGCTTGCAGAGTAATCCAGAAGTTTTCAAGAGATGCTTCATTCTGTTTGGTTTCGTTTGCTCTGACATGAAGATTGAACATTTGAAGTTTGTCTTTTCCACTACTGTATGTAATTGCTAGAGCATCCCACAATGACTTTTCTGTGGGAAACTCAGTGAGATTGCTTGCTAAGTCAGGTTCAATGTTTTGTATTAGCCACGAGAACATAACCAGGTCCTTGTTCCCATTGCTCGTATTTTTTACTGTTGGTTTCCGGGGGCTTTTCAGTTAAATGGTTCAAAAGGGCTTTAGATTTTCTGCCTATAGCGACTCGAATCATTCGGGTCCATAGCTCGTAATTTTGACTATTGAGTTTGAGGTTGATATGTAGGCTATCAGATAGCTTGGGGCTTAGAATCTGGGATTTTTTAGCAGGTTTGCTATTTGGATTGAAAGATCAAAGTTTGAGGTACTATCACTTGCCATGGTGACTCAAAAAACTAATCTTTAGTAGCTAAAAAATTGGTACCGGATGAGATGGTTTGGTCCTAGAACCAAGAACACTGTTTTGATACCATGTTAGTTTACGAATACCAGGAATATAGATTGGAGTAAGCTTAGAACACTTGTGATTGTATGTATTTTTCTCATGTTTTAATCGAGAGATATAGTATTTATCTTTAATCCTAATAAAGCAGTAAGATGGTTGCCACATAACCATTTTCTAGGTCATCCACATCATCATGTCCACATATCAACACTAGATTAAATCAATATATAAGCTTTTTACGAGATAGCCAATTCCAGCAACTGCAGTCAAAGTGTCAAACCCAACACATAGGTGTTACTAAAATATGTCATTTTCTTATCAACACCGGCATCTATATATATATATACCCTGAACTCCTCGGAAATGATTTGATCGTCACAACAAATGGATAAAGTTCACCCGGTTGTTGATTTCAAAAACCCACAAACAACCGAATCACACAATTTATCAAACACCGCCCGCCTTGCTGGTCGCTGGAGGAGAGCTAGAAAGGGAGAGTTGAAGTCGAGCACTGGGCAGGGGCGTGAGTAGAGGTGCACATATCGTTTTTTTCAAAGAACCGGTTCCGGTTCCAGTCAACGGTCAAAGGACCGGTTCTGTTTCAAACCGGTTCCGGTTCTGGGACCGGTTCCGACACAATATACCCGGGACCAGTAGAACCGATTCGGTTCGGTTCTGGGACCGGTTCTTAAATGACCGGTTCTGGGGACCGGTTCCCAAAAAAACTATCCGCTATATTTGGCTTGCCAATGTTTGCTCCAAATTTTTTTCCTTTTGGCCAATGTGATGTTTTTAGGTGTTTTTTTTTCAAAGGTTTACATTTTTGAGTCAAAAATAAAAACTATATGATAATAAGTATTAAACAAAATCCAACGTTTTTATTAATTAACTTAAAAAAACATACAATTACAACCGGGTTACGAGTTCGGTTACGATAATGAAAATACAAATAACAAGTACGACTTAAAGTCTTGAATCAACGACAAACCAAATAGGAAATAGGAAATAATTATTCTAAATGTCTTCAAGTCTTCAATCCCAAACTTCTAAACGTCTTCAATCTTCATGTCTCCACGTCTTCGTGTCTTTCAACTCTTCATATCTTCACTCTTCACTCTTCACTCTTCATCCGAACTCTTTGGTCCAACGCGAATCGTTAAATCAAGAGCCTCTTCATCGCCAAGTTGATTGTTTGTTGCGAGCTCGATCTCGTTTATGTGAAGCCTATCTTCAAGTGTAGTTTCATCTTCAAGAGTGGTCATGCATGTTGTATACGTTCCATCGCATCCAAATGATCCTTTAGGCAAATGCACATCTCGATCGAAGCCGGAGTTAGCCTCGTCTTTCTCAACGATAAGACCCTGCCACTAAGAGAAAAGGCGGATTCCGAAGCTACCGTAGAAGCTTGGACACTTAGTAGATCTCGGGCCATAGCGGATAGGATAGGAAATTGAGCTTCTTTTCCTTTCCACCAAGCCAAGATGTCAAAATGATCAAATTCATCCCTAGTCATAGCGGACAAAAAATCCGTCCCACTTGGGTATCCAACAATCTTAAAACATTGTTCTTTAGTGTGTTTGGTCATACCACAGTGGCTGCTTTTAAGTTTCGATTTCTCTAACCAGGATGGTGCATTTTTCAGGTCTGACTTACGCCCTTTTGAGATGAGCCTCGCACCTTCGTTTTCAGCTGGTACAGTGGCAATGAGTCCGGTGGCCACTCCCTGTTGTGTCTGAGACTCGCTCGGAACAGTTCCAAGAATATTCTGATGGTCTGCTTCTTTTCTTACTGCAGCATACGCTTCTTCTGTTGAAGGTGGAGGATCCCATCGAAGTATATCCCGTTTGATGGGATCATATTTTCTATCTAAAGCGTGTAAAAATTGGAATAGTTTTTGTTCTGACCTGAGTTTTGGGCATGCTTTGATATCTATTGTACATTTCATAGGGTTTGGATCAATTCTGTCGATCTCTCCCCATATGGCTTGCAGAGTAATCCAGAAGTTTTTAAGAGATGCTTCATTCTGTTTGGTTTCGTTTGCTCTGACATGAAGATTGAACATTTGAAGTTTGTCTTTTCCACTACTGTATGTAATTGCTAGAGCATCCCACAATAACTTTTCTGTGGGAAACTCAGTGAGATTGCTTGCTAAGTCAGGTTCAATGTTTTGTATTAGCCACGAGAACATAACCAGATCCTTGTTCCCATTGCTCGTATTTTTTACTGTTGGTTTCCGGGGGCTTTTCGGTTAAATGGTTCAAAAGGGCTTTAGATTTTCCGCCAATAGCGACTCGAATCATTCGGGTCTATAGCTCGTAATTTTGACTATTGAGTTTGAGGTTGATATGTAGGCTATCAGATAGCTTGGGGCTTAAAATCTGGGATTTTTTAGCAGGTATGCAATTTGGATTGAAAGATCAAAGTTTGAGGTACTATCACTTGCCATGGTGACTCAAAAAACTAATCTTTAGTAGCTAAAAATTTGGTACCGGATGAGATGGTTTGGTCCTAGAACCAAGAACACTGTTTTGATACCATGTTAGTTTACGGATACCAGGAATATAGATTGGAGTAAGCTTAGAACACTTGTGATTGTATGTATTTTTCTCATGTTTTAATCGAGAGATATAATCTTTAAACCTAATAAAGCAGTAAGATGGTTGCCACATAACCATTTTCTAGGCCATCCACATCATCATGTCCATATGTCAACACTAGATTAAATCAATATATAAATTTTAAAATAAATTCAATGTATTATTTCAATTTTTAAATATAAAATTGAACCTTACATTTAATAAATTTTAAATTTCTAATTAAATGTAATGAAACTTCAAATCTTTTGAAAGTTCTAAACTTAAATTTTAAAAAATTCAAATTTAAAAAGTTTACTTTTTTAACTTTCCACATATAAAATTCAATATTACAATTAAATGAATATTAAATTTATTATTAATATAATATAATTATGAGATCTTTAAAACATCTAAATGTATATTCTATAAAATTCAAATTCCGAACATTTATTATAACTTTCTACGTATAAAGTTCAACAGTACAATTAAAAAATTTCTAATTAAATACATTTAGTAAATTTTAAATTTCTAAATACATTTAGTAAATTTTAAATTTCTAACTAAATAGTTATTGTAATGGTTAACAAATCTTTATTTTTTTTCTGAACTATTGTAAGATAATTTATTACTATGCTGCAACAATTAAAATGACAATGGTGGCAGTCATACTGTTTTACGGCCATCAAATCAGGATCATTGCAATATTGGTCAGTAAAGGGTCGACTATCTAACCTAAACTACATCATCGAAATAAAACATTAGATCGGTCACACATGATTAGTGTGATTATTGAATAAATTACATGATAAACGAAATTCATATTTATATGGCTATTAAATTTTGAACGAACTCAACCTAAGTTTAACAAAGCCAAAATTGATTAAAAAAATTATGTCATTCATAATTTTTCAAATCTCTCATTACTTTTTTCTTTTATTTATCTTATTTTATAAACTTAAATTTAAGCCGTATAATTTATGGGTTATTAATCTAGTCTGATATAGACTTGTTACATTGACTTTAGTGGACACCATTTAACCAAAAGTGGTTGGGAGCGTTGAGATTAGCTGGGGATATGCCTGCCAAGACTTGACTTAAGACTTGACTTTTGTTGAAGATATTCTAACATTAATATGAAATACACTATATCTAAAAGCCTCATCAAACTCCTAAAGTAACCTACGAATTATCATTATCATGGATACATTCGATTTAAACTCCTAGGTGGTATATTTATCATGAAAAACCTAGAAACATGTAAAAACAAAAATCAAGAGAGCTCGATTTGGCCAATGAGCCCTTGTCCTAGTGGTCAAGGAGGAGGTGGTAAGGCTTTGCCTACCTGGAGGTTCTGGGTTCAAACCCAGTGATTAACAGTTATTTGGTGATTTATGGGGTTAGAATAGGAGTTTGTAATAGTTTAGCCGTTCAAAAAAAAAAAGAGCTCGATTTGAGCTCCTATGACGATCTTAGAAGTAACATGTGTCGCCCCCTTTTCTTAAGGGGATACGATGAAAGCCATGATTTTTTGTGTTTTCACTTCTAGGAGCACAAGGGCGCGAAGCTTGACTAGAAACTCAGTTGAGGTTAAAAGTCAAAGGTCAAGAAACGGATAGGGCCGGACCGGTCGGACCCTCACTATACTTCGCCCTTGTCTTACTAGAAAGTCATGAATGTAAAAGAGGAAGAGAAATAAAGAAATTTAGTATAATTTCTAGCTTAAATATTTAAAATCGTCAAAATTATAAATAGTTCCATACATTATTTATATAACTCTAGAGTTCTATTTTCTGAAATTTCAATTATTTAACCACTAACCTCGTATCTTTTTATATGAAATCCTTAAATACCACATGCATGTCTAATTGTGGTAATAACGATGATATTAAATGAATAATAATAATAATAATAATAATAATAATAATAATAATAATAATAATAATAATAATAAGAATAATAATAATAATAATATTAATAACAATAATAATAATAATAATAATAATAATAATAATATTAATAATAATAATAATAATAATCTTTCTTCTATTCTTATAAAAAAGTTTACCTCAAATTTGAAATCTTTAACTAAAAAAATGTCACAATTGAAATAAATAATAAGTTAACTTATGAAAGATATTTAAAATCATTAATTTAAAAATGACACAATTGAAATACATTAATTTATGAAACAAGCATAAAGATCTATAGAAAACCAATAATTATCCAGAAAACCAAAAAACCAACCTTTTTTTCTCTATAACTTCTTCATATATTAATATTTTTTTAAAATAATTTCACCAAAAATTCTATAATTTTATTAGCTTTATTTATGGGAAAAAAAATTCTAAAAATAAAAAGTTTAGTGATTTTTTATTATTGCATCATGCAATAGTACCAATAGTATTGCATAATGCATTATAATTAAAACTACTTAAAAACAAGAGACTTAACTTAAATATGAATGTGGTTTATGCGAATAATGTAAAAAACAAAGAATTGACATTCATAAACCAATTTTATATTATTGTTGCATAGTGCAATATTAATTTCAAGCTAAAATTCGAATTTTATTTTATTTTTTAAAAAAACTCGAAAACGTTTTTAAAGTTTTTTCTTTTTTCAATATTCTTAAAATCATGAAAGAAACATATAAAAAAAGTTTAAAAAAAAATAATTTTTTTCCTTGGTTTTTTTGGTTTTTTATAAAATATTGGTTTTCTATAGAACCCAACCCTATGAAACAATTCATTATTTTTTTCAAATTATTTACTTTTAATATCGGGAGACATTCATGAAATTTAATTAAACATTACAAATTTAAAAATTGATTAATTCATAAGTTCAAACCTAATTTGCATTCAAATAAAATTTTCGTTATCTCCCTAAATTACCGTTTTTTAAAATTTTCACATATTGATTAACTTATTCAAACAAATCAATTATTCAAAAAGAAATATAAATCCTTTAATTTTCGTTATTTAAAATTTTCAAAACAAATTTTCTTTCATGAAAGAGAGTTTTCTATAGGATCATATATAGCATGGTTAAAATTTTGTCGAAGATATTATTATATTTTTTTGAATCCCAGTCGTCGTGCGATACTGCGAGTCTAGTTATTTGATAGAGAATAATGGTTTCAGAAAAATACAGGGACCAATGGTGACATTTTGGAAACTATTAAACATGACAGTTGGGGGTTGTTAAAAGTTAGAGGGGCTTCTTTTGTCAATTGTTAATTCTTGTGTAAGTCAGTTAGTTAGCCGTTGATATACGGAGCTTGTAACAAACGATCGATTGATTCTGTTGTAAATCAATAAAATTGTTCCTTCCCCTATTCTCTCCATTGATCTAATCGACTATTATCCGAGATCAATTCTCTATCTTTGATCTTCGATCGTCGGTACAGCTCGCCATCAATCCGATCACGAGCTGAATCAATAATTTCTATCATTGGTATCAGAGCAAGGCTTTCCTTGGCTCTCGATTTCTATCGTCAATTCAAGCTAAACTACGAAGATTACGCGAAGAACGATTCTGGATGGTGACAGTTCAAGGACTGATTCAGAAGAAACGGTCAATGATCGTTTGGCGGCTCACGAGAAAACTTTGGAAACAATTCAGAATTTCATGAATACGATCACCTTTCAGATGTCTCAAATGGCAGCAATCAACAACAATCGCAATAACAGAAATGAAGGAGATTACAATTTCGCTACAAGAATGACCAAAATTGATTTTCTGAAATTTGGAGGTGATGATTTAGATGACTGGTTGTTCAAGGTTCAACAAATTTTTATGCTTGATAAAGTGACTGATGAGAACAAGGTTCGACTGGCTTCCATTCATTTTGAGAAGAAGGCATTACAATGGTTCCAATCTTTCATGAAGCAAAAAGGTGAGGGGTCAGTTACTTGGGTGGAATTGTTAACAGCTTTAAAATCAAGGTTTGGCAAAATTTATGAAGATCCTATGACAGACTTGAAGAATTTGAAGCAGGTAGGATCTGTATAAGATTATCATGATGCTTTTGATGCAATTTTAAGCAAGTTATCTCTACCAGTGGAATATGCCCTTAGTTGTTTTTTAGCTGGCTTAGAGGAGAATATTCAATTACAAGTGAGAATGTTTCAGCCAAATACTATTCAAGAAGCCTGCTCTCTAGCCAAACTTCAAGAAGCAGCCCTACAAAGAACCAAGAACAGGTATAAGAGTCCACTTTTACCTAATCCTGTTTCAGTTAGCAGTAAACCTATAGTTACAAACACTCAACCTGCTAATAAAGAAGTGAAAAAGTATAGCAGTTTTAAGAAAACTCTGACTCAGCAAGAACTAGATGAAAAAAGATCTAAGGGATTGTGTTATGTTTGTGATGAAAAATACTCTAGAGATCATGTGTGTAAGGGTAAGAAATCACAATTATATCATATAGAGGTGGAATACTTGGATGATGAAGAGGATGATTTGAATAAAAATATAGAATAGACTGTTGAGTGTGCACAAATTTCAGTCAATGCCATGGAAGGAAATGACATTTATCAGTCTATGAGGGTGACAGGTCACTGTGGGAAATCTGAAATTCAGATTCTCATGGATACTGGAAGTTCACATAACTTCTTAGATATTAACTTGGCCAAACAACTAGGCTGCAGTTTGGTCCCTAAACCAGCTATGCTAGTTAGAGTTGCTAATGGCAATACTGTGATTTGTGATAAAATGGTTGAGAAATTCACTTGGAAAATGCAAACATTCACATTTTTTGCTGATGTATATGTTATGCCACTTGGGGGATGTGACATGGTGTTGGGTGTGCAGTGGTTTACTACTTTGGGGTCTATTAAGCTGAATTACAGTGATAGAACTATAGAGTTTAATCACAGGGGTAAAAAGGTCATTTTGAGGGGACAACAAGCAAAACCCGTGGCTTTAGTAGGAAAGAATGGCTTAAAGAAAGTTCAGCAACAAAGGGGAGAAATATGTTTGATACAAGTACTAGCTATTGAAGGGGTCCCTACTTCTAATACAGTCTTACTTAAAAACCATGATAAGGATACAAGTCAGAAACAAGAACGACAAGAGGTTTTGAATAAGTTCCAAGATGTGTTCACTGATTTAGCATCTTTACCACCTATCAGGAACTACTTTGACCACAGAATCCCATTGAAACAAGGGACTGATGGGATTAACTTGAAGCCATATAGATACCCAAGTATGCAAAAAGATGTAATTGAGAAAATGACCCAGGAATTGTTAGACCAAGGGGTGATTAGGCCCAGTAATAGTGCTTTTGCATCCCCTGTTGTTTTGGTCAAGAAAAAAAGATGGCAGTTGGCGTATGTGTATTGACTACAGGAAACTTAATCAAGCCACTATTCCGGACAGGTTTCCAATACCTTTGGTTGAGGAATTATTGGATGAGTTGGGAGGCACACTTTACTTCACCAAACTAGATCTAAAATCTGGATACCACCAAATAAGAATGGATCCCCAAGATATTCACAAAACTGCTTTCAAAACACATTGTGGCCATTATGAGTTTTTGGTAATGCCATTTGGCTTGACCAATGCCCCCATCCACCTTTCAGGGATTAATGAACCATATTTTCAGAAATCAGCTAAGGAAATTTGTTTTAGTTTTCTTTGATGGCATACTGATCTATAGTCCTTCTTGGTCGCTTCATTTGAATCATCTGGAGATAGTCTTTCAACTGTTAAGAGAGCACAAATTGGTTGTTAAGAAGAGCAAATGTGACTTTGTTGCACATCAGTTGGAGTATTTGGGGCATATAATTAGTGTTTCAGGGGTATCTACTGATCCAAAAAAGGTCCAGGTTATTCAAAGCTGGCCTGTACCTACTTATGTCAAAGAGTTGAGAGGATTCTTGGGTTTAACTGGATATTACAGAAGATTTGTAAAAAAGTATGGTTCTATTGCTAGACCTTTGACTGAGCTTACAAAAAAAGATGCTTTTAAATGGTCTTCTGCTGCTGATACAACTTTTAGAGCATTAAAAGATGCTATGGTCAGCCCTCCTGTTTTGGCATTACCTAGTTTTCAAGAAACTTTTGAATTGGAAACTGATGCCTCAGGTTTTGGCATAGGGCATTGATCATAGGATGTCTAGCTCATTTCATCCACAAACAGATGGACAAACGGAGGTTTTGAATAGATGTCTTGAAAATTACCTCCGGTGTATGTGTTTTGATAGGCCATCTGATTGGGCTAATTGGCTCCCTTAGCCGAATTCTGCTACAACACTTCTTATCATTCGGCTATTAAGTGTACTCCTTTTGAAGTGATTTATGGCCAAAAACCTCCTTTACATATCCCATATATTCCTGGGGAGAGTGCTAGTGATTCTGTGGATAGGAGTTTGATGGTTCGGGAGGAAGTTATCAAAGTGTTGCAGGCAAATCTTCGATATGCTCAGCATAAGATGAAACAACAGGCTGATAAACACCGTTCTGATCGTGAATTTCAGGTGGGAGATTGGGTATATCTCAAGTTGGTTCCCTATCGCCAATAATCTGTAGCTCCCAGGCCTAACCAAAAGCTTTCAGCTAAGTTTTATGGTCCTTTTCCTATTGTGGGTCGTGTGGGTAAGGTAGCTTACACCCTCAAGTTACCTGCTACATCCTTGATCCATACTACTGTTCACGTTTCTATGCTGAAACGTTACTGGGGTCCCATACCACCTCCTACTTCGACTGCTGGAGGTAGCACGAGCTCTACTTCTACTAGACCGCCAGAAAGTGTCATTGATAAGAAGGTTACTAAGCGTAATAATCAGGTGGTAGTTCATTGGTTGGTCAAATGGACTGATTCTGCACCAGAGGACGCCACGTGGGAAGAAGCTGCATTAATCATGTCTTGGTATCCCACTTTTGAGCCTTGGGGACAAGCCTCTTCTTAAGGGGGAGGATTTGATAGAGAATAATGGTTTCAGAAAAATACAGGGACCAATGGTGACATTTTGGAAACTATTAAACATGACAGTTGGGGGTTGTTAAAAGTTAGAGGGGTTTCTTTTGTCAATTGTTAATTCTTATGTAAGTCAGTTAGTTAGCCGTTGATATACGGAGCTTGTAACAAACGATCGATTGATTCTGTTGTAAATCAATAAAATTATTCCTTCCCCTATTCTCTCCATTGATCTAATCGAAAAAATGATAGGAATTATTGATTCAGCTCGTGATCGGATTGATGGGCGAGCTGTACCGACGATCGGAGATCAAAGATGGAGAATTGATCTCGGAATTTAGTCGATTAGATCAATGGAGAGAATAGGGGTAGGAACAATTTTATTGATTTATAACAGAATCAATCGATCGTTTGTTACAAGCTCCGTATATCAACGGCTAACTAACTGACTTACACAAGAATTAACAATTGACAAAAGAAGCTCCTCTAACTTTTAACAACCCCCAACTGTCATGTTTAATAGTTTTCAAAATGTCACCATTGGTCCGTGTATTTTCCTGAAACCATTATTCTCTATCAAAATTTTGCGAGCCCGGATATAAAAACTAGAATAATAATAAAAAGGATTGTTTTGTCCGGTAATGGGCATTAATTGCGCCTTCTGCATTTGTGTGTACTCAACTGTCGTCAAAGTCTCCTTCTGAAAATTCCTATGGTCATTCAAAGGAAGTTTCCGTGCAACATAATTCTTTAAATGGTTAATTAACTTCTGTTTTAAATATATATATAGTATGCTAGCATCAGCTTAATGAATCTATACTACTTATCGCAACATGAAATATTCATACAATTATTCGTTTACAAGATGCTACGATATAGTGAGCATTCTATACGATTTAAAGTACTATCATGACAAAACATTAAGTAAAAACATCGGCTTTAACGACATCGATCAATTGTATTTCTCTTGTGAGAAAGAGGGGGAAGCCGAATTAAACGATGCGCTTAGCAGACCTATGGTGTGGATAGGGATCTACATTGCAGCGGCTTCGTTTATCTGCATCCTTGCCATGGCTGCCGATTTGTTGCATGGTTTCCAACGTAAAAAGTTCTGGTTTCCATGTAACTACTTCTCTCTTAATGCCGCATCTATCACCGTGATGGCGGTCACCATGAAACTGCCTGTTGATCTAACCATTGGGGGGTCACATAGAATCATGGAACAAGCAAGCAAGCTAGGAAGTCTCGCGTTCATGTGTATTATGATGGCAAATTTAATGCCTTCTTTGGCGTCTATGGACAACAAGACGCTGCTGTCAAATGTGACAGGTTTGTGTGTTGTCGTTATCACGATTATTGCGAATATTTGCATTCAGATGAATACTGGTGTTTTTAGGCATCTCCCTCCTAATATTCGGAATGAACATTATTACGGTTTTGACTACATCTTTACGAGTGCATACATCTATACGGCTATGATCATTTTGTTACTAATAGTAACGATTTCTTCATCTGTAACAATTCCGGCCTCTAAGGAGATTTTAGAATCCAAGTATCATCGAGTCACAAACAAAATACCATTAACCAATCTACAACATATCCGGTTGTCTCTAGTTGAGGAACTACGACAACATGTGAGAAGGCACTCAGATCATTGCAGAAACCGGTAGCCCTCAGTTTGTGATTGCTAGTAATCCACTATCTGCTGCTTCTGGAGTAATTTGTGTAATTGTTGTGCTCATAAACTCGTTTATACTCTTATCAATACTATTTATGTTTCTTGCTCTCGGATTATCTGAACCTCGGTCACCATACAAGTGGTCCACAACTGCCATTTTTATAACACAGTCCATTGGGGTGCTAGTGGGAAGCATTGCTCCTATCTCTAGATGCTTTTCAGTTTTCAGCTTTAAGTTGACCACTAAACTGTATAGAGATTATTTCATGGTTTTTAAAGTAGAGAAGTACTGGACCCAAAAGTTACGTGAATGGAAACAAAGTCCTATGCCTTTTCTATCAAGCAGTCGAAGATCAAGAAGTCTCATACTTTTTTCAAAAAATACCATTCTAAGCCTTTGTATTGGATTCCAAAAGGTAATTGTCGTATCATGCAAAGGGATGTGGCTCATAGCGACAATCGTTCCAATAATTGTTACAAGTTGTTTATCTTGTTTGAAGGCAAGGTGGTTTACTCCATCCAACGCCTCGACAACTGATGATATAGACGGAGACATTGGCAATTACGTCTTACAAGTTAAAAATCAGATGGAGCTTCATGAAAAAATACTGAAGAGGTTTGCAAACTCTATAGATTCTTTCATATTGGAGGCTGAGAATAAACAAGACAACAATCTTTTAAAGCTTCTTGAGAAATCTAGCCGATTCAAAGGAGTAGAGGCCTTTGACAGTGATCATGTTCAATCTCTGCTTTCTGTCGAACCTGTTAACAATTGGAGCTTACCGATTGTAACCTTAACATGCATTGCTATTGCTCTCCCAAACATTAGTAAGCACGTGGTTGAGAGCTTGGTAAGAAGTGTTAGTGAAGGTCTTTCATTCACCCATCTTGTGGAAGAAAGCCTCAATTATTCAAGCCAATATTTAAATATTCGAAAGGCTAGTAGGGTCTTATGGCACGAAGTCGAATACAAATGCAAGTGGCTAGACAATCCACTAGCAAAAAAGGGTTCTAAAGGGGAAACAACAACCGAGATTTTAAAATGGTTTTCTAATAAAGCAAAAGAAATTGTGATAGAAATCAAGGAAAGTAATGATGGAGATCTGGTTGAGAACCCTCCTTACAAGTTGATTGTAGCCAATTCAATGTATCGAATGACACAAACAATCTTGCTTGGATGCCAAACCAACACAGAACCAATTACCAAAAAGCAGTTGTTTGCCCATTTAAATAGCATGATTGCAGACATATTCTCTGCCTGCTTCACAAACATACCCCGGGTCATAAAAATGAGATGCCATGAAAGCGTGATAGAGAAAAGAGAGGCAAGTGTGAATGTTGCAGCAGAGCTTCTTGGTAAGACTACAAAGATAATAGAAAGGCTCGAGACAGTTGAAGTACCAAGCATGGATGAGGACAAGAAGGCGTATATTAATGAGTGGCGTCTTTATATGAAACAATCTTTTCCATAAGGTAATTTCTCGATCAAGTTTCATATCACATGGGTGTACGTACTAAAATTATCATGTCAGAACAATGTATCCATTTTTGCTTTCTTTGTTGTCTATGTTTCCCATTTTGGTCTAATTGTTTTCTTTTGCACCTTTGAAACGTGATGCAGGGAAAAGTATTGAGCAGCTACACAGATCGTCGATCAAGCTTGTATTCCTCCGATTCTGTACCTTTTCTATTGTGTTTTTCGCAAGTATTGTGTATGAAATTTCAAATGTCTTTCATGTAGCTCTGGATGTTTAGTATGTTTGCTAAATTTATATCCCTTATCGAATAGAGAATCTTACGGACACCATGGTGTACCTGACAATGAGTAGCATGTAATGGTGTATCTAATAATGATTGGCATGGATTGGTGTGTCTAACAATGATAAGTACTAATGACTACCTAACGAAATTATTATTATTATTATTTTATTATTATTATTATTATTATTATTATTATTATTATTATTATTATCATTATAAACATAAATTTTATATTAATTTTATTATAATTTGAAACGACGACCGTATCGTACTATACGTCACGTATATTATACGATTGTATTTTATACCGATATGTGGGTGTGCATATGTATACGTGAATGAACAAAATAAAAGTCATACTCCTAACATATGTCGTATCTTTTTGTATGGTTTATAAATAATAATAATATAAATATGATAATAATAAACATAAATCTTAAATCTATAATTATAAAAAAATATTTTATAAATGTTAAAGAAAACCTTCCAAAAAATAAAATTCTATTATTTGTATCCTGTATTTTTATAAAAACTTCTGTTACATTTTGTGATTCTTTTAAATTTTTTTATATTGTTATGTATAAAAGGTTTTGGTTTTAAATGTCTACACCCACAATTTCCACTAACGGAGTTTTATCGTGTGTGGTGTGATCCAGACTAGGACCCGAGTAATTAGTTATATCAAACATAAGTTAAGGGTTCAAAATGTAAATATATATCCAAACGGGAAACATCAAAACATAGTTTAAAGTTTAGCGAAAGCACATAAAAGTCAAGTTGCGCAAAACAAGCGCCCGATAAGTAAATACCAGTTCAAGTTGAAAAAATTTAAAAACAAGTTCCCAAAATAGAGGTATTAACCAACGTACGTGCCCAAAAATCAGATACTCCTAGCGTCCTGCAAAGCGTGCATAAGAAGCTTGTGTCAACTAAAGTTGGTGAGTTCACATAAGCACATAAGTTTGTCTAGTATAAGTATGAAGTACGAATACAACAGTCTTTATTCGTATGTAAGTATGTATATTACAAGTACAATCCATATCGTAGGCATCGAGCCTAAGTTCATGTCACTAAAACGTGCGTAACCGAAAAGTGTAGGATTTCATCCTTACGTGTTTTTGCCTTCCCCGTCCCTACTCGATCACGGTAAGTTAGGCTGACATTGTCCTCAGTCCGACCGCCAGTCGGGTGGTGCATCTCGTACCCGCTGAGTGAGGTTTGTCATACCCCAGTAGTACTACCCAATATCCCCTCGCTATTTGTTATTAATGGTTCGATAAAGTAAGGACTTGAAAGATAAAGCATTTTACGTGAACATGTGATATATATACTGGATTTCTACTTAATCATACATCAAGTTGTCGTGTTATCACCCTAACCCGGGTATAACATGTTTGTGTGTGTTATCGTCCAAACCTGGACGTAACGTAAAAGGTTGTGTAACTCACCTTAGGGTGCGCTGCTACAATTTAGTATGACCTGGAGTCTTGCATAGTTACTGAGCATCTCAAGAAGGAAACGGAACCGATGGATGTGATGAACTTTGAACCGAGACTCGAATCCGAGACGGGTCTGCACTTTCTGCTCCTCCTGCGTTGTGGCTGTATGATGTTGAACTCCGACGGTGATGCGGGACGGTTGATGGTAACAGCAGTGGTGATCGGCCGGGTGTTTGAAGGTGGCCGGATTTGCAGTGGTTCACCAGGAGTCGGGAGTAGCGAGGGGAGTTTAGAGAACTCCGATGGGTTTTCTTTTTTTTGACAATGATTGAGATTGATAGGTTATGCCACTTCTGGGAGGAAATCATACGTAACCGAAGAGGATTCAGGAGGTCGAGCTTAATGATGAGCGGTTACGGGATGATTGAATTGCCGACATAAATTTTCTGTTTAAAAGTCAAGTTTGAAAGGAAGACACTTTTGGTCCCTCAAGAAATTACATAAGAGGTTATGAAGTTTTGGGCAGTTGCACAACAGGTCCTTCCAGCTTTGTTAGATAAAATACAAGTTTAGAAAATTACAAGTTGGGTCCCCCATCGTTTAAAAATATTAACGAACTCTCTAACGGAGTTAACAGAGATAACTTGACGGTGAATACCCGAGTTATGCCCAAAGCATATTTTAATGAACGACGTTTATAAAATATAAACCTATCTATATATCACATAAAAGCATAAGTTATAAACCATACTATATGTTCTTAAATTCCTATAAAATTATAGAACGTTTTGTACTATTACGTGACACATCGTCACATAAAATCATAAAGCAACATGTGCATATATATATATATATATATATACACTAGCTTTTGATACCCGTGCGACGCACGGGCGGATTTTTAAAAAGAATAATTGTAATAGCATGCTACATTAAATGTAATTCGATAATTAAAATTAAAAAAATCCAGCAACATTCAAAGAAATCTAGCAACATATGCAAAGTATAGTCCTAGTAATTGTGTTTGTAATAGCTGTCTAACCTCTGAGATAGATGTAACTTAAACATAAAAGTTAGCATGCATTATTTAAATGACCACAAACACTTTCGTTTGTAAAGAAAATTTATAAAAATGTTTCAAATAAGTTCAACTTAACCCTCAAAAATAGACATCGCTTCACCAATTTAGATATCAATATATATTGATAACCTAAAAAAAGAAAGTATATTGGATAAATACAAAAATAAAAAAAATGAAAAAAGTGAAGCCTTTATCTATGAATTCTAAGATATGGTCATGCTCACCATTCCATTATTTGAGTGAATCCTATAATTAAGACTTGCAAGTGTAACCTAGTCCGAAACAATATGCAGCAGCACATCCTAAAAATAGTATACATGAGAATTCATTGACAAATAGCGGAATGGTAATGTAGGAGCACAAAATTACATTTCTAAGCTTCAATATCAAATTATATACATTTGATGTATCTATGACAAAATTAGGGGATATTTAATTGGTATGGCCTAAATAAGTGAAAAATGAAGTTTAATAACTGAGAAATAAATCACTAAAACAAAAGTATTTTAATTAAAAGGTAAGAATATGTACCTCCTCAAAGAGAACATGCTCTTTGAGGAAGTTTCTGTGATTGACATGGGATGTTAGGGGTTTAGGGCCAACAAAAGCAATCATCACACATCAATATTTTAAAGAGACAACATTCCTAACAGAGAATGTTAGCACATATGTCACAATTTAAATATGACTATGCGTAATTATGGATTAAGTTTTGTAAAATAACTAACATAATCAGTTTAAATTATTTAGGAAGTTGCCTTAATTTAAAATTTTGAAATAAAATTTAAAAATTTGATTGACCGCTTAACTACTGAAATGACTTAATTTTGGTTATACTAATTAATTTAAATAATAATTGATGTGGTTAACATAAATATGTTTAATTTTGTATGAGATATTATATCCGGATTTGAAGTTTAAATTGAAGAACTGATTACCTAAAAATTATGACGGAATTAAAGGATTTAAAAGCTTATGATATAAGCTGGAACCATTTGAGCGGGAAAAACAATTCAAGGATTGTTGTGGTGATGCCACGTGGCATCCCATCTTTTCATATATATATTATATATAGATATATAGATATATATCACATAAAAATAATAAATATAACTGTCACATAAAATGACAAAACGTTTTTATGAAATTATAAAATATGATTTACATAAAATCATAAAATATAATTATTCAAGTAAGTTAACCGACGCCTAAACTCATGTGCAATTTTCATATAACTATTCTAGTTAACTGATATAACGGACGTTTACTAAAAGATAACACAAGTTATTACCGGGGTTAACCTGGGAAATTGACGGTTGTCACATCATCCCCTTGTTAAGGAATTTTCGTCATGAAAATTGCCTTAAGTTGATACGGTTTCTGCGGAAGGAAAAGAAAAACTTTAGGGTTGCCACATTAAAGAATATTTTTCTTTAATTTGTGTTAAGACATGTTGACGTGTCTGTTAGAGGATTTTATTTACAAAAATTAATTATATAATGACTTTAGATCATTTCAGAAATCTAGTAAGGAAATGTTTTATTAACAATTTTATAGAAACTATGAAAAAAATTATAAAAAGAATTTTTAAACTTTCACTTAATCAATCAGGAACTTTTCAATTAGTCTTAATATCATTTTAAAAATTTGATAAAACTTTCAAAAACTTTAATATAAACTACTAAAAGTATCTGTAATATTTTAAATGTTTCAAAGAAGTTATGTTAACGTATAAAATTAAAACATTTAAAACAATTAAAAAATGTGTAACAAAAATTATTAAAATATTTCAAAAACCAAAAATAAATTATAAAAGCACTTTCTTGTGTATTTATAAGGGGATAGGCTATTCGTACCCTCCATAATTACTTGTTGCACTCCCCCCTGAGATTTTATTTGAAAAATTATCATATTCCACCCCTATAAAATTATTTTTATAAAGATAGTTTATTTTAAACAGTTTTTTTTAAATAAAATAACCAAAAGATAATCATTTTTTAAAAACGTTTTAAGTTTTTTTCAACAGTTTTTTAAAACGTTTTTAAAGATTTTTTCATTTTAGAAAAAAAAAACGTTTTAAACAGGTTTTTTATAAAAACGTTTTTTAACATAAAAAAACAATTTTTAAACAACTTAAAAAAAACGTTTTTTAAACAACTTTAAAAAAAACCGTTTTTAAACAATTAAAAAATATTATTTTACCAGTTTTATTTTTTAATTAAAAACGATAATCATTTTTCAAAACTGTTTAAAAACATTTTTTAATACTGTTATTTTTAAAAACGTTTTTAATAGTTTTTAAAAGTTTTCTAAATAGTTTTGTAAAAAACTTTTTAAAACGTTTTTTAAACGTTTTCAACAGTTTTCTTTTAGTTTTTTTTATAGAACGCTCATTTTTTTTTAAAAAATAATGTTTTTTTAATGAGTTTTATTTTTTTATAATTTTTTTTGTAATTTTTTGTAAAAAAAAAAACTGTTAAAAAAATTTTATTGGTTAAAATATACCAAATTAAAATCAAAGGTTTGAGTGGTAATTATCTATAAGTTGAGGGAGGGGGTGCAACAAGTAAAAATCAATTATAAGGGGGGTACGGATAGTAGCACCCATTACTAAGATGAACTAAAATTGTTTTATAAATCAATATATGATTAAAAGCTTACGTAAAAAATCATATATAAGAACTGTGTACTATAAAAATTTATGATTAAAACCTTTTAGAATAATCATAAAACATTAAAAATAAGTTTTATAAAAATCATGATATAAAAAGGGAGTTTTATTTAAAAAAAATTATTTAACTTTTATAAAATAATAGTTTTTAAGTATAAAAGTTATTTCTTTAACTGTTTAGAAAACACTAGTTTGTTAAATATTTTCTATCAACACCATTTTGGTAAATAACTTTTTCCCAACACCATTTTGGGAATAAACTCTTAATTTATTATGGTTTGACAAATTGTCAAACACAATTCTCAAAGTTTATAAGATGTCACACTTACCTTGACTATACTTTGGTGTACCTAACCTTGGGTACACTATGGTGTACTTAACATGACCCTATCGAATAGGGTCATGTTTATGTGAAAACGCAGTTTTTAATTTTGTGTTACACAAGAAAGCGTGCATAAGGTTTGTTACGGTTCCAAAACAAAGATTGTAGGTTTTGAGATTTCCAATTTCTGGGATACCTTTACTAAATGGTGTATAATGATCACTTTAAAATTAAAGTATTCCGTATTCCGGACCTCTAGCTGTGTAATGATGTGGTGGCGTTTCACGTTTACCATGCCGCATAAAGACGTGATGACGTAGACCCTACCAGATAATCTAAAACATCAGGAGTTTTTGCTGTAACGATGAATATAATATCCCCGTTAGTAATCCAAATTTACCGTTAAAAAAATTTATGAACGACTTTATATTCCGTATATTTCACACGTAAAATAAGTCACTGGCTGTTAGAACCACACATTTTCTTCCCTACATGTCTCCCAAATTAATTTGGATATTCAATGCAGTATTATTAAGAAAATGCGTGGCCATGGCCCATTGCCGGTTTCAAGATTTTAAATACTTTATGCAAATTAAAAGTGATTTTTTAATAATAAAAACTTATATATAAACTTTTTAAATCTTGTTTTCTTATATATTTTTTGTTGCATATATATATATATTGATTTAAAAACATGAGCCATGTGTGTTCGACCACCTATCACACATTTGAAACAGGCCCCGCATGTGGTGATGGTAATAACGGTATGGTTAAAAGTGTTAAAACAAAAACGCATAAGGTGTGACAAATCGATTTTGAATATTGAAACGTAGATAAAAATACGCCTCGCATCATTGTATTTAAAAATCAAAGAAAAGTTACATCGTCGTAGAAATAAGTTTTAAGAAACATAAAAACATATCAAAAGAAAAATGTAAAAGTATTTCATTTTTTACTTGGGTCGGAATTTAATATAAATTACCGAAACCTAAACAAAAATAAAAATGTCATGTCATGACGATATTCTTTGACCATACGAAACAACTATATAATTTGAGTATGGTTATGACATGCACGCCTCGGGCACGTGAATTTTGACACTATGCGAAAGATGTCAAGTGCAAAGATGGTGGAAGGATTAGCAAATATAACTCAACAAAACCAACTATACGAGTCATGTTTAGTTGGGAAGCAAACAAGAGAACATTTCCTGAAGCAAGCAAAATTTCGAGCTTCAAGAATACTAGAATTAATCCATGGCGATCTGTGTGATCCGATCTCTCCACCTACACCAGGTCGCCGGTAAGCAATATTTGTTTTAATTGACGTTTTTTCATGTTTCATTTGGTGTTTTTTTGTTAATGACAAAAGATGAAAACTTCAATGTTTTCAAGAACTCCAAAAGAAACATAGAAAATGAGACAAAAGGAAAAATAATGACTCTAAAGAAGGATAGACGAGGAGAGTTCAATTCTATAGACTTCAAGATGTTTTGTCAACAAGAAGGGTTAAGAGACATTTAACCACACCATATTCTCCCCAACAAAATGGTGTGGTTGAACGCAAAAATGGAACCATAATGGAGATGACTCGAAGTTCTCTGAATGCAAAGAACGTTCCTTTTTTATTTAAGGTATGGGGAGAAGCGGTGATGCATTCTACCTATATAATCAACCGGGTGATCACAAAAACAGTGAAGAACAAGACACCGTTCGAAGTGTTGAGGGGAGAAAACCAAGTATTGAACACATTCGAGTATTTGGATGTGTGACATTTGCAAAGAAGACCAATCCTTATATCAAGATGCTTGAAGATAGATCAACCATGCGTGTACATTTAGGCATGGAACCCGATACTAAGACATATCGATTATTTGATCCAGATGAAGGAAAAATTGTCATAAGTCGTGACGTAAAATTTATGAAAGCCTCAAGTTGGAAGTGGATCAAAGATATGTAAGGACGAACATAATAAAGAGCTAAAATTTTTAGCCTAAAGTTGAAAGTTAAATGGTAGCAAAGTTGTGTATTAATAGTAAAATAGGAACCCACTAGAGGCCACCACCTATAGGACTCCGCTACTAGGAGGCGTGCAATTTTTACCCTAGGCAGTAGGGGCGACTGCCTAAGGTCGTGCCCGGGAAATTCTATAATTTTTTTTATATACATGTGAAAATGGTCAAATCTACTACTTTAATAAGTGAAGATTTTTCTATGCCACGTGTCTTCTTCTAATGCCTCCTACAGTATCAAATTGGCGCCATTTCTCCATCTTCACTCACGATCCTTCCGCCTCCTCTACTAACCCTAATTCCAATCGACGCTTTCATTCAATGCCTCCTCAATTTTATCTAGGCGTATCCTTTAATCTGCTCCGCAATGGCGCTTCCACATCCTCCCCTTTATCCTCTCTTCCTCAGTGGTCGCAAAGACGTTTGGGCCTCCAAACCTTCTCTTCAAGGTAATTTCCGTTCCCTTTAAATATGAAGGCGATGTTTGTCGGCGGTGTTGGTTCTCTGCAAACAAACAATTTTGATTCCTTTTTCTTTGTAAAAGGTTTAACCACACCAGGTTTATTCAATCAATTCTTCTACATATATTTGATTAGGTTAAGATAAACACATCATAGAATTAGGGATTGAGATTATCATCAACACGAACTCATTTTACTGGGTATTTGGTGAATGAATCTTTCTCTAATACCGACGAGGTTGAGTAATTAAAAAAGAGGATATTCCTCTTCCTTTGCTTCAGGTTTCTCACATTAAGCATCTATTTCAAGTATATGTTTACTGTTTTTTGGTTTCCTGAGTGTTCAAATACCCAGTAAAAGAGATCACTTATGTTTGTATTTAAAAATGTTCTGGAATACGACTGATGCATTTATGATTCTTTCGGGTTTTCCTTTCACACTTCTCCTGATTTGAGAACTATTTAATGCAGCTTCATCTCATGGATGGATCTACATAATTGCTCTTCCTGTTTCGGTCATGTTCATTGCCAAGTAATCCAATTATCAGGTTATACACTATAGTCATTAATGTACAATTCTTTCGATTTTTCCTTTCACGCTTCCTTTGTTTCGGTCATTTTTATGTTTTAGTGTACCTCAAGGTAGTGTAAACTCAAGAAACTTGTACCACAAGTTGCTTGCTTGAGTTATGCAAGGCTAAAAAGGCACCATGGGATTGTGTATTTACAAGTTATTCAACTTCACTGTTTGCCTAGGAATTATATGATAAAGTAAAAGAAATGTTGAGTGAATATGAAGTTGTGATCAATTGATCGATCGCCACAATACACTTTGATCTTGGATCTTGGAAAATGTAGGTTATACTAATGATCTATGGTTTAGTTCAAAACATAATTTATATTCATTAACAAGTTTTGATTTTAAATATTCTCATTTTACACTTTAAAGGCGGTTACAAATGTAGAAATAGCAATCATGGAAGCACTTTACAGTCAATATGCAAGTATTTTGACATTACGGCCTACTTTCTTGCCCAGAGATTAAATTCACTGAATCCAGGTTAGTCTGCACAAATTCATGTGTATGTTTTCATAACTTTAAAGATCTTGAAGTAGAAAAGGTTGACTTTTATGATTGGAATCATGAAACAGATTAAATGTTACATGAAGCAGTTGTTAAATGGGCTTGACCATTGTCATTCACGTGGTGTAATGCATCAAAATATTAAAGGGGCGAATTTGTTGGTAAATAGTGAAGGAGTTATGAAAATTGGCGATTTTGGGTTGACAAATATCTTTGATCCTTTAGGTGAAAATAAACAAGCATTGATGAGTAGACTTGTAACCTTATGGTACCCACCTCTTGAACTTTTGTTGGGCTCAATAGATTCTGAAGCTTTTGCGGATCTATGGAGTATTGGGTGTTTTTGTGCTGTGCTACTTGGTTCACCTATTTTACAAGGCAAAAGAGAGCTATTCACTCCCTTTGACTATTGAAAGTCAAATAATTGCTTTTGAACTTCAAAATAACTTCTAAAATATGATTATAGCAAAAATATATGATAGACAGAGTAAGATATGTTACAATCTGTAATCTAAACCCATTTCCATTATAAATAAATAATGAGTTTATTACATTTTGTAGCTTAAAAATCTCTATTCTATTTTTGACTCTGAAGCACATCTATGTTGCGTTTTCAAAACCTGTTAAAAGTTACTTGATTTGACATTGATAAAGAATGTGTACAAGTAGAACAATTGCATACAATCTTTACGCTTTGTTTTTGTTTTTTTTTTTAAATTTTAGAGAGAAATACTCCATTAGTCATTTTAATATCTTTTATTTATACTAATTATATTTTTATATTATTTCTGATAGTAATACTTTGTAAATGTTATTTACTTCATATATACTCTTTGACTTTGCAGTCAAATCTGGTGTAGGAGGCTGGTAGTATGGAGTAGCAACTGCTATATACTATGCAAGTTGTTTTACCCATGGGAGGTTATTGGCAACACATGCTCTAAGATGGAGAACAATTAATTTTAGCAACACAATGTGACATATGTCTTGAAACAATTTTGAACAGGGACGTTGGGTACCATTGGCAATTATTCAAATTGTGTGTTTGATGCAAATCTATATATTTTTTTATGTTCTAATGGGTTTATTATAAAGACTTTTGACTTAGGTTTTGAAGATGAATAAATATACTAACACAAACATCTCTATAGTATGCCTCCTCATAGACCACGAGTCATGCATAAATTCATAAATGTTAATTGAAATCAAAATCCAAGAAATTGAAATCAAATGTTCGATTAACTTGGAACCAATTCAACTTTATTTGATTCTCAATCAACCAATCTCTATAGCAGCAAGCAACTAAAACCTAACTCCGAAAGCATTTAATTAAACAATGGATCGAGGTTTTGGATTCAAGAACACCGACAGGGGAAACTCAAGTTTATCACTTTATCTAAAGTGGGGTCAGCAGCTCAAAATAATTGTTGACCATGGAGCTTCTAGATGAGTAAGCAGAGATGGTCAAATCACCAAATAAGTTAAGTTGTATGGTGGGAAAATGAATGGGTTTAAACCCCTAGTAGTCATAACCACTCTTAAGGGGTGTTATGTGACATGTGATTGTATTGTCATAACCCTTTAAGGTTGTGTAATCATAAACCACCTATCATTATTTTATTTTTATGCATAACTCTCATGAAAAATCATAGGCCAATCCTATTTCTAAAAAGTTGTAGAGGAAGGCGTCATCATCATCACGTCATGGGAGGGATTTTGCCCCATAGCGTCCATGGGGGAAGGTGTGGCTAGTGCTATGGGGGCTCCATTAGGGGCTATCATGACCATTACAAACGGTCTAAGTCTCAAGTTCAAATCTTCCGTACCACATCTTATCTAATTTCAACTTTCTTTTGTAAGCATTTTTTTTGTCTTTTCCTTGGTTTTTTTTTTTTTTTTCTTATTTAGGTTTCTTAATTTTAGTTGATCACATTCGTCACCATCTCGCCTCACAACGAGCACTTCTCATTAACATAAATTTTTTCATGCCTAGTTCCGGACTGGCATGGTTCATGTGGCTTCGCACAAATTGAGTTGATTTTTTACTCTTTTAAATGAGTTGGTTTGATTTCAAACAAATGCTGGTTTTATATAAAATGCAATGAACAATGGTCATGCACTCATGCCATTTCATCATAGTAACCCACCCGATAACAAACGGGTATAAAACTACCTGAAATAGTGTGTGTAGTTAATGGTATAGAATCACTTGGGTAAACTTTGTGTACGTGCACAAAACAATTCCAAGTATGTACATTATTGCCGTTCAATAATTAAAAAAAAAGTATGTACATTATTGACTAATAATTAATTTAAAAACAATAAAATGAGCCAGATAAGTATCATTGACATTATTAGTCATTAATTGACATATATGGCTCACAATGATTGGCTGTTCCACTAATAATTTGTATCTCGAAGACTCCAAGTTGTTCAGCATAACACGGAGTTTCTAAGCACCACATGACACATTTGTTTGTTTTTTTCTTTTTCGTGTACCTTCTGTAGTTCTGTTGATGGTTGAAGTCTGCCTCTTTTTCAAAACTCGAAGGTCATTCAATACAAACTGTTTTACAGATAATTAGCTATATATGAGTTCTTCTGATGCTTACTCGTTTGACAAATGTTTCACAATCGTAGACAATTTGCGCGAGTCGTTTTATTCTGGCAAAGAATTATGTAAAAACATTAGCGAGCATGACATCAATCAATTGAGTTTTGCTTGTGTGACGGAGCTTGATAAGGAAAACAGTGACTTGTATAGCGAACCTATGGTGTATATTGGGATATATATCACAATAGCGTCAATTTTCTGCATCATTGCCATGGCTGCCGACTTGTTTCATGGTTTTCGCAATAAAAAACTATGGTTTCCATGTAAATATTTTTCTCTTAATGCTGCATCTATCACGGTGATAACTATCGCCATGAAACTGCCAGTCGATCTAAGTAGTGAGATGCCAACTTACATGGACCAAGAAACCAAGATTGGAAGTTTGGCATTCATGTGCGCGATGATGGCCAACTTAATGCCTTCTTTGGCGTCTATGGACAACAAGACTCTGCTAGCAAATGTAATAGGTTTGTCTATTCTCGTTATCACCGTGACTGTGAATATTTGCATTCAGATAAATACTAGTGTTATTGCTCCTACTCCACTTGATGACATGAGTTACAATGATGGTTATGTTAACTTAGATATGTTTGCTTACATCTATGTGGCTATGATGCTCATGTTTCTAATCATAATGATTTCTTCATCTTTAACAATTCCAACCTCCAAGAAAATTTTAAATTCCAAGTATCAAGCCATAAACAAAATAGCATTAAGTGATCAAGGTCTACAACATATCCAAATGCCAACAGTTGACAGACTAAGACAACATGTGAGAAGGTATTGGGTCATGGCAGAAACTGGTAGCCCTCAGTTTGTGATGGCTAGCAATCCATTATCAACCGCTTCGGGAGTAATTTGTCTAATTCTTTTGCTCATGAAGTTGCTTATGGTGTTAAAAGCTGTGAATCATACTAAGGTACTATATGGATCACCATACAAGTGGTCAACAATAGTCATTTTTATAACACAATCCATTGGAGTTGTGGTGGGAACCATTGCTCCTATATTTAGATGTTTTTCAGTTTTCAACTTCAAGTTGGTCAATAAATGGAACAGGAACCAACTCAAGTGTTTCAAAGCAGAGAAGTATTGGACCCAAAAGTTGAATAAGTGGAAACAAAGTCCTGTACCTTTTCTATCATGCACTCGAAGAACAAGAATTCTTGTCTATAATTCTAAAAGTATCATTTTAAGCCTTTGCATTGGACTTCAAAAGGTAATTGTTGTGTCGTGCAAAGTGATATGGCTCATGGCGATAGTTGTTGCAATATTTGTCGTCAATTGTTTCTACTGTTGCAAGTCTATGAAGGCGAGGTTGTTTACTACGTCTGATGCCTCAAGAAGTGACAGTATAGATGAAGACCTTAGCAATTATGTCTTACAAATAAACAATCAGATGGAGCTTGCTGAAAATACTCTGAAGCGAATCTCATACTCTATGAGTTCTTTCGTATTGAAGTCTGCAAAGGAAGAAAACACCCATCTTTTAGAGCTTCTCGAGAAATCTACAGGATTCAAAGGAGTAGAGGCCTTTGACAGTGATCATGTTCAATCTATGCTATCTGTTGAATTTGTTAACAACTGGAGCTTACCTGTAGTAACCTTAACATGCATCGCTATTGCTCTCCCAAATATCCCAAAGGACACAGTTGGGAACTTGTTCGAAAGTGTTGGTGAAGGTCTTTCGTACACCCATCTTGTGGAAGAAAGCCTCAATAGTTCGAGTGAATATGTAAATCTTCGAAAGGCAAGTATAACCTTATGGCACGAGGTCGAAAACAAAAGCAAGTGGTTGAACAATCCTATAGCAAAAGATGTTTTTGAAGGGAAAACATCAATAGAGATTCTCAAGTGGTTTTCTGGTAAAGCTATGGAAATTGTGGTAGAAATAAAGGATAATATCGATGGAGATCTGGTTGAGAATCCTCCTAAGACGTTGATTGCTGCCAATTCAATGTACCGTATGACACAAACAATATTGCTAAGATACCAAAGTAACGCAGAACCACTTACCAAAAAGAAGTTGTTTGCCCATTTATATGGGATGATTGCAGACATATTTTCTGCTTGCTTTACCAATATACCACGTGTCATAACGATGAGATGTCATGAAACTGTGATAGAGAAAAGAGCGGCAAGTGTGAGGGTTGCAGCAAATCTTCTTGGTAAGACTACGAAGATAATCGAAAGGCTTGAGGCACTTGAAATACCAAGCATAGATGAGGACAAGATGGCATATATTGATGAGTGGCGTCTTTATATGAAGCAATATGTCCCTTAAGGTAACATCTGTTGCTTTATAAAGCACAAATCTTTTACTTGTGTGTGTATATAGACCTTGTGTGCAATATCTATAACTTGACAAACAATTTTCTTAGAACTACAAATCAAATGAATATTTTTTCAAGCCTAACTTCTACTACATGATTAACACGACTAGTGAACCTTAACATGACACATGATGCATGACACATTTAAAGATCAATCAACAAACATGAGAGAACTCATCTATAATTTTCTAAACAATATTTCTAATTCTTTCCTCTTTCGTTTGTATCACGTGTTGCAAAAAACGAATCAACAAAATTATAACTATACCAAACAAAACTATCAATGGTTTTTTAATGCAATTAACAAATTTTAGTTAGCAATTAATATGAAATTGATAATTTCATGCAGCAATTACAACAGCCTGTAATTTTATAGAAAAATAAAACATAACAACTTAGTATTTCAGTCCATTAACCAGTATGAGTTGAAACTAGATGATGGTGGAAATAAATTCATTATGTATTAATTAGAAGAGTAAATTTGATATAAAGAAGTAGAGGTAAATTTGATTGTATAAAAACGAGTGAGATATAATATGTATAGGGTTAAAGAATATTAATTGCGTAATGATAAAAAGAGTAACCGTTGAATGGTCCAAAATTTCCTCCACAAACCGGCTTTATGAACCCGGCCCGCTGGGTGATTTTTGCAGAACCCCATTGATTGTGTTGGTGGTTTGGCACACGTTTTTGAACCCGCAGCTCAAACCCATGGGTGCCCTTTCCACCCTAATCTAATAGTCTAATACCACTTTAGATACTAATCTCATCATTCAGTGGTTTTTGTATTTAATAAAGATGTGGTTTGTGCTCATGGTTAAAAAAAATGGATTTGAAACTTAATCTGAGTGGATTAATTATCAAAGGAAAGCTAGTCTAATGGTATCGGGATGTACATAGTAGTGTACTTTTTGAGGTTCAGGGTTCACCCCCTGATGGACGATGTTGTAGACATAGAAATAGAATTAGATAAATGTGTATTGTCGTTCTAAAATAATATGAGTACATTAATCTTGTTTAAGGATTAGAAACATGTTATATGTTTTGTTGTTACATGTTAATTATGAGTTTAACAAGTCTAAATATCGATATATTTTTTTTAACCTAAACCGGTTTGGGATGATTCAAAGAATCAAAGAGGCTCAAATATTGTTTTTGTTGGATCGGATAAAAAAACAGTCTTTGAGCACTTAAAATGAAGTCTTATTCATTTTTCTTTGTTAAGCATTGAAAGTGTTTACAAACGTATTACGAACAAAAAAATATTGTTCGTGTTCGTTTGTTAAATTCACATATATATGTAAACGGACATATGCACTTTAAAATGTAAAATGTAAAAAAATAACATTTTTAATTTCAAACACAATACATAACGCGCTAATAAATATCTATAGTTAAGCACTTTAAATAAAAATTATAAACATAGTAATCCAAAATAAAACACACGTTAAAAATAATATACATAAACATAATCGAATATAAACGAACATCTTACCGAACGTTCACGAACACAAATAAACAGGGGCGGAGCTACTAAGAGATCTGGGGTAGCGCCCGCTACCCCTGAACTTTTACTGTGATGTGTAATTTTTTTGGTTTTCGGTATTTCGCTACCCCTGAAAATATTTTACGCTACCCCTCGAAGAAATTTATTGTTTTTATTTAAATCCTAACTTGAAAATATGATCAAAAGCCCGTTAATTACCTAAAAAAAATTCTGGGGGCGCTGCCCCCGAACCCCTATTAGTTCCGACAAATTTTTTTTTTAACGCTACCCCTGAATTATTTTTCTGGATCCGCCCCTACAAATGAATGAACACGATGAACTTTCGTGTTCATGTTCGTTAATTTATTAAATGAACAAACATAAACGAACTTCCCACGAAATAATTCACAAACTATTCGCTAAACGTTCGGTTCGTTTACGGTCTATTCAAAACTGAACCTCCCGGGTTTGGATCGGATTTAAAATCGGTTTTGATATGAGGACATGATAAAATAATATTAAATACCTTACGTGGACGAATCCAAACGAATTTGAGCCTTTCTCAGCCCATATAAACCCTAACCATCTTCTATACGCTCACTGTAGGGTTTCGCGACGAGATTACGATCGATTGCGTCGAGTGTTCTTCGTTTTCGATACTCAACAGGCAACAATGGCGACTCAATTGAGCAAAAAGCGAAAGGTTCCTCTCATCAATCCTGTTTCAAAGTTATAATAATATGTTTATTTTGGCATAGATCTTAGTTTTAGCATGTTTTGCGTATCAGTTTGTAGCCGATGGCGTGTTTTTCGCCGAGTTGAACGAGGTCCTTACTAGAGAACTCGCAGAGGACGGTTACTCCGGAGTCGAAGTTAGGGTTACGCCAATGCGTACGGAGATCATCATCAGAGCCACACGTACTCAAAATGTGCTAGGTAAACTTTTAATTGCGTAAAATCGAATGTGATTATAAAAAATTTCAATCGATAGATCGAAGGCAATTGTATCTATTATTACGATCGCAATTGATTCGTTTGATGTTCTCAATCTGTCAGCATTAACAGCATAAGAGGACGATAAATACTAGTTTTTGGCTTTTGTTTCACTTTTTTCTTATAGTTTTTCATGTTGATTGTTAACCTAGACAAACTTGTTACTAGACAGTTATAAATTTATAATTCTGTTTTCAACTTCTTAATTTTATATACAAAAAGGTTTATACACAGCCAATTTGCCTTCTATTTCCTTATAAAAAAAATAAAAATGACCTATCTTCAATGAACTTTAGTTTACTTCAAAAAAAAAAAAAGTAAAAAAAACCGTTGTTGTTTACATATTGAACCTGATATTTAGGTGAGAAGGGAAGGAGGATAAGGGAACTGACATCTCTTGTCCAGAAACGATTTAAGTTCCCCGAAAACAGCGTGGAACTTTATGCCGAAAGAGTTAACAACAGGGGGCTCTGTGCCATTGCACAAGCTGAATCTTTGCGTTACAAGCTTCTCAGTGGTCTTGCTGTCCGCAGGTTTGCAAAAAGTTGTATCAACAGTCTAATGGCTATTGGCTTATATAAACTTTATGTTTTATTTGGCTATGTTTAGGGCTTGCTATGGTGTTTTGAGATATGTTATGGAGAATGGAGCAAAAGGATGTGAGGTATGTCATATGTGTACACTATTTTTAGTATCTTTCGTCGATTTGTACAGAAAGTTGTTGCCTTTTTAAGCAGTGGTTATCAATCTCAGGTGATTGTTAGCGGAAAGTTAAGAGCTCAACGTGCGAAATCAATGAAGTTCAAGGACGGGTACATGGTGGCATCTGGTCATCAGGTCAACGAGTACATCGCCTCTGCTGTTAGGCACGTGCTTCTTCGACAGGTAAACTCATCTTTTCTCTGTTCTAGTCGTTTTCAGTTTTCGTCATTTATGATTTTGCAGTTGATAAGTAACTGAAGTTTGGTAATCTGTTTGCAGGGTGTTCTTGGAATCAAGGTTAGGATTATGCTGGACTGGGATCCCACCGGCAGACTTGGCCCGAAGGCACCGTTACCTGATAATGTTGTTATCCATATGCCTAAGGATGATGTCTTTGCACTTGTACCCAAGGAGGTTGAGGAATGCAGGCCATCATTTCTTGCTGATGAGCCTTTGCCTATGCCAATTCCAGTTGCTGTTTGAGGGTCAGATGAATACAAGATTAGAAGTATATTTGATGTTTTGGTTTTGCAAGTGATTGAAGATGATTTTTCTTTGTTCTTTTTTCTTTTTTCTTTTTGAGTTTTGATGGACATATCCTTTCTTAACCCCGGTTGGATTCATGAGACTTATTATTATTATTTTTTTATTTATAAATATTGGTTTGAAGAATTGCAATATGAATATGGAGTTTGATGGCTTTAATTCTACTATATACCTATTCACAAACTAGAAGTTTTTTTTATCGACATGTGGATCACTGACGAGGGCATTATACCACTGATCATCTCCAATTTTCATTAGGAGAAAACTGTACGCCGACCAACCTATAACCATCATTTATTATTTATTTTTTTTACAAGTGAGATTTAAACTCAAACCTCGTATTTATAACGTGTTTGGCTACCTCTCCTGTATACTAGATTACCAAGGTATGTTTAATGGGCCGAGGCCCATATGAGAAGAAGTAAATTTTGTTGTGGGCCTGTCTCTTATGCTCAGTCAAACCAAACACTTATATTAGACTAGATTACTACGTATGTTTAACGGGCCGAGGCCCATATGAGCACAAGTAAACTTTGTTATGGGCTTGTCTGTTATGCTCAGAATTCAGAAAGTCAGAAGTCAAAACCAACTAAAAAACTTGTGTTGTCTTATTATGATTACGCCGCCCTACACATCGACTGATCGAAATCGTCTCTCCGATCTCGCCTTATCGATCGTCGCCGTCGCCGTCGCCGTCGCTTGTCTCCGGTAAGTAGACTTTAGACACATCATTCTATCTCTTTTCATCATCTTCCTGTATCGAATTAAGTAACTACACCTTTTCCATCTTTGCATCATGATGATCAGAACGAAAACAAATTAGGGTTTTAAAATACGTAGAATACGTGCTTCTGCAACATCTGATTTTGATCTCCTAATTGACTTTATGTTCCCTGCATCGGATTGAAAGTTTCTTTCATTCTGCGGCTCACGAAGTTGATCTTCAAATCCTATTAATTCCTTAAGTTAGTACAACCATAAAGCATGCCTTTCGAAATTCGCTAGTGTTGTTTTCTACTAAATTAACATTAACGTAATTTTACTTATAATTTAGCTGTGAGAAGTTCAATTTCATAACCGTTTGAACTTAAAGGTGATCACTTTAGATCCTGAGCATTTGACTGCAGCTTTTATTAAAGGGTTTGGCGGAGATTTAGGAGTAAGATTAGAGGGTTTGTGAGTTAGCTGTTGTAAAAAAAACAGAAATGGTTTACAACCTAAGGTGTCTATCCTCATTGATGTATGTGTTTTGTCTCTCAAACTAGGTACTAGCCTCATATATTGTGTATGTTTTTTGTTGCTCTTATTGGTAGCCTAGCATCATGTATCATGTTTTGGTAAACATTAATGTTGTATCCTCATTTTGATGAAAGGATCTCCTCCAGTTTCTCTAATGCTTGGAGTGGCCCCATATCTGCAGCATTTAATGTATGATAAATTTAACCTAGCAAATGATTAGTGCATATATAGCCATAGAGTAGAGTAGAGACATGCCCTTTTTTATGAGATGTGTCGAGTGAAACTGCTCTTTCTAAGCAAAAAAAATAATAATAAAATAATTATGTTTGTTAAATAACTTTAATGTGTTGAATTTTTATATCTCGAACTGTGGAGTTGTACATTTCTGAAAATTGAAGAATCTAGATTTCATTCCGTGTTGTAAAAACTAATAATCTGATTATCTGATTCTCTATGTTGCATTGTTTAAATTTGTATATAAAGATTGTCCTTTCCAATTAATTGGGGACTAACCATTTCATTTTCAATAGGGCTAGGGCATATGTACTGTAGACTTGTAGTGACCAAAGTGGCAAAGTGACCGCTATACTTAGCAGTTTTCTTCTTCCTGTTTGTCAGTAGACGGCGATTATCGTTGGATGTCGGTGTATGAATTGTTATGCTAATCATACTAAAAGGAATTTTCTTGATGATAATTTTGGTAGTTACCTTAGTTTTTACTTAAGGGATAAAATCTTATACCAGCCACAAAGTTATTCCATTACTAAAACAAAATAAAATAATGTCGAGTGTATCTATAATTGTATGAAAGATATGAAAGATGCTGAAGTTTGA
This sequence comes from Deinandra increscens subsp. villosa, assembly GCA_039602395.1. Taxonomy (NCBI): domain Eukaryota; kingdom Viridiplantae; phylum Streptophyta; class Magnoliopsida; order Asterales; family Asteraceae; genus Deinandra; species Deinandra increscens. The sequence goes on along the minus strand of JBCNJP010000027.1, from coordinate 26,970,551 downwards.
CATTTAATTTTAAATTGTTGCTTAATGTATGGATCATATATTCTTCAGATTTGAATGTTTCAAGGTTTTTGTTTGGAAAACAATAAAAAAGCAAATGCATTGTTTAAATTATATCTGCAACATAAACAACACAAATATCTTTATATTAGCTCCATTGTTTAAAGACTCTAAAATCAGTAGAAGTAAACAGTATTAACCATTTGGATAATAATAACCATCAACTTAAAAGCTGCTTATTATATGTTAATATATATACATGTTTTATTCATTTCTATGGTAAGCTAAAGTACAAAATCCAGGTTCGTTAAACAGGTCCAAACTGAACAAGGCAGTTCCGTTAATATTTGGTGATCAATGTTGGAATAATAGACATTCAAATTCTAACCATGATTGAATTTAAGTATGTTAACAAAGTTTTGGGTTACAAGTTAGAGCCCTTCACATTGATGCATTTTAGTGGATAACGAATTCATTTGACTTTTCTATCCTTTTGTAGTGCCTGATGCTGGTTATATACTTTGGGGGTTTTTCTTGAACACAATGGCAAACTATTCAGCAATAGGAGCCCCTTCAAATGGATCTGTGTATGTTTGTAATTTGCCACCTGGAACAGATGAAGATATGGTAGCTGAGTTCTTTGGCACAATCGGTTTGCTAAAGGTATGGGTTCTAAAAAGGTATTTCTTTACCTGCATGTTTGTTTTCATTATTGCTGTTTTTATTTTCTTTCTAGATGTTTTGTAACTTTTACATATTTTGTTTCTACAATATAGAAAGATAAAAGAACAGGGAAACCAAAGATATGGTTATATCATGACAAAGTAACAAACGAGCCTAAAGGAGATGCTACGGTTACATATGAGGATCCGTATGCTGCACAAGCTGCTGTAGAATGGTTTAACAATAAGGAATTTCATGGGAATATTATTGAAGTTCTCATGGCACAGTCGAAAAATTCACATAATTTGGTAGCACCATTGGTTGACTCAAGTTTGGTCGATGATGTGTTGCCAGATGAAAGTGGTCGGGACTTGAGTGAAAGTGGGGGCAGAGGTAGAGGTCGTGGTGATGCTACTGGAAACGTTCCTCCAAAAGCATGGCAACAAGATGGTGACTGGATGTGTCCAAATACAAGGTCTGTGATATGACATTGGTGAGCAGCTAAATCTTGCTATTTATTATACATTTTATTTCGTAACAAGTTGTGTTTGTTTATTATTATGTTATGGTGATGTATTGTTTACAGTTGTACGAATGTAAACTTTGCATTTCGTGGTGTATGCAACCGTTGTGGAAGTGCTAGACCCACTGGTGCGTCTGGTGGTGCAGGCGGTGGTGGTCGGGGTCGTGGTCGGGGTGGCGGTCCTGATTCAGGTGGTAGTCGAGGTGGGGTTGGTGGTCCTACTGGCCTTTTCGGTCCTAATGACTGGTCTTGCCCAATGTAAGTACATAACTAGTTATATTCTTTTTTCAAATATTTTACAGCCAAATAAACATAGTTGCTCGACTTCTAATAATTAAAATTGTGTCTCTAGGTGTGCTAACATCAACTGGGCAAAACGGTTAAAATGCAACATCTGCAACACTAATAAACCTGGTATTAGTGAAGGGGGTGTGAGGTATTTAATCTTTATTGTGAAATGGTTTCTTTTTTATCATTTGTTTTCATTTAAAACCTAAAATGTGTATGTAGAGGAGGACGTGCCGGTGGGTACAAAGAACTCGACGAGGAAGAGTTGGAGGAAACAAAGAGGCGTAGGCGGGAAGCTGAAGAAGTAAGATCACTTTCTCCTTTATTCCTTACAGTTATGAATTAAAATTGAATAAGTTGTTTCTTGAACGTGTGTGACTTTCAATGCGATTTCAGGATGATGGTGAAATGTATGATGAATTTGGAAACTTGAAGAAGAAGTTTCGTGTGAAATCACAACAAGCTGAAGTTGGTCAAGTCTTATCTGGAACTGGGCGTGCAGGCTGGGAGGTCGAGGAGCTTGGTACTGCTTTATCTATTGAATTATTTTAATTAACTTTTTCTTTTAGTATCTGATTAACACTTGGTTTTGAAAATTTTGAAAATTTTGAAAAGCGCCTCGTGCATCTCTATGTCAAATTTCGTCAAATTAGGGATGGGTCAAGAGACGAGTTAGATGTAACTTTTGGTTGTACACAAAGCTTATCTGTCTGTACAGAAAACCATACCTCATGTACATGAAGATCTCGTCTCACGCCTAGGCTTGACCTAAATGTGTTCGATAGCCTAGCACTTTCTTAAACCAAGAATTAACTTGAAGAAAGTAGTAACTTTTTAGCCCTTTTTTGCAGGGAGGAGTGACAAAGATAGAAGAGAAAGAAGCAGAGACAGACGAGAGGAAAGAGAAACCAACAGGAATAGGAGGAGCAGAAGTCGCGAGAGGGATAGAGATCGGGAGCGGGATTACAGTTACGATAGAGGCCGAGAACATGGTCGAGAAAGGGACAGGGATCGGGATCGTCACCGGTATCATCGTTAGACAACAGTTTCTTTTGTGTTGGTCATTTGGTTTGTGAAGTATCTGTATCCTGGCACTGTTTCTTTTTGCAAACAATCATGACTTTATTTGTTTGGTTTTGATATTAGTTTGGGTGGATTTTTGTTTTTGTAATTTATTATGATTAGTATTGCAGTCCTGTTGCAAAAGTTAACGCAGTTAAAAATAAAATAAAAGTAAAATGTTTGATTTGATAAACTTTTACTGGCTCGATCACATCAATTATCCAAATCGAATAAATTCGTATAAAATCTGAATCATTTGGTCGTTGTCATTGAGCCATATCTGTCGTAGGACAGTTTTACTGGCATATATGATCATATCAACTTGTTCAAATAATTTGAATTTAAATCAACCCGTTTATTTATTTTACCTTCATGTCCTGTAAAAAAATAGAATTTTTAGTCACGGGTTTTATGAGAACAAAGAGTTAAGATTGACCCTCATCTATCGTACATTGACTTGCTTTATGAGTTATGATCGATATAGTGGTGAATTTAGGATATTTTTGTTAATGAAGATGAAAAATGGGGTTTTTATAGCAGGTTGAACTATGTCTATAAAAAAAATTAGGTTCATTTTTTTTTTGTTAAAGTATGATTCGACATTTTTAGACCTTACAAAATCTGGATTAAAGTATCTATATAACATTTTTTTTATATAATTCGGGGAGAAGCCTAAAACTTTGTACGAAAAACCGCTCGTAAGGCTATCCGTAATGGGGCTCCATGGGGGCGCCATGGAGCCCCATAGCGCCCCTATAGCGCCCTCCACCGCCCCCCGGGGCGCCATCTTAGGAAAATTGGCAAAGGGCGTTTTGTACATGGCGCCGGACAAATTTGTTTTTCCAAAAAACTAGCCGTTGAACGGCTAGTTTCAATCCTTTTTTTTTTTTTTTTTTTAAACCATTCATATATATATATACACACACAACATTCTTTCAATATTTTACACACAACACTCTCCATCTACATATATATTCTTCCATTTTTTTAAAAAAAATGAGCTCTCCACAATCAAGTTCTTCTTCTATTTTCTACGATTTCGACGATGAGATAGAAGACGAGATCGTTTCGTACGTGATGCAAATGGAACCACCTCCCATTCCTCGTCCCGTTATACGTAGAACGCAAGTTGAACGCGATCGTGAGGCGGCAAAAATCTTCTAGTTTTTATGTCTTGTTTTTTTTTTTAATTTTAGTTTTTAATATGTTTAATATTATATTATATAAAAAATGATTAAATAAATAATTAGGTAATGATTGGTAGGGGGGTTATACATGGAGCCCCACTACACCACTTTTGCCATGGAGCCCCTCATGCTGACGTGGACGCCACATGGCGCATAATGCCCACAAGGGGCTCCATCCACTACACTTAGCCTAACAAAGAAATATTAACGTAATAACGTCAAACACATGTCCCGTAGACCATGTAATAATTTCGTATATAATAATTATTATATATTTTTATCATATGTTTAAACGTAAATGTATAAGAAATAATTATAAAAAAAATTTAAATACACCATAAAAGAAGAAATAATTAATATTTAAAATTATAAATAAAAATATAAATTTGACCAAACAATTATCAAAATGCACATTAAAATCTTAGCGGCAATTATTAGTTAATGTACTCCTTTGTTACACAAGTACAAATGATTACAAAACACCTAATTTTATACTACTACATCAAATCGATTCCTCACGTTAATTAATTTGATATTATTTAGTAAACATCCGTATGAATATAACAATATTAAGAAAAATTTTATTTAGAACCCTTTCACGATGATCTTGATCGAATGCCGTTAAAAAAGCTATTTTATGTAATAATAGGCTTATAGTCCGATAATATTTAAATGTGTATAGTGTTCAAGTCACAATCTACTATATAATAAACTTATATATTCAATGTCACATGTCATTTGTATTTTCATTTACATCACAATTTTCTGCATCTCTCTCATATTAAGTATCACCATTTTTTTTCTATTTATAATATAAATAAATTAAATTATATAATTAAATATAAAAAAACACTTAATCAGTTATATTAAGATTTCAATTATATCTTATCTTAAAACATAATTTTATAATTCCTAAATCATCATTATTTTTATTTATAATTTTAAATATTAATTATTTCTTCTTTTATGGTGTATTTAATGTTTTTTATAATTATTTCTTATACATTTACGTTTAAACATATGATAAAAATATATAATAATTATTATATACGAAATTATTAATTATATAATTTTTCAAAACATCACTTATAATACAAGAGTTAATATAACTAGGGATAATAAAAAACAATAATATAAGTAATACAACTAGATGAATGTACGTCTATTTCTTTAAAATATATATGTATATTTCTTTAATCTTCCTCCTATCTTTCCTAGCAGGTCCACAACTCACATGAATTAAAATGTGATTATGTCGCACGTGGTGGTGATGTGCATACACACAACATATAACATAAACGTTAAAAATAGTTTGGGATATTTTATTTTCAGAATTTTGTCGAGAATGTCTGGTTTTAGGGTCATCTTTAAGGATGTACAAGACTTTCGACCCGCGCTTTGCGGCGGGTCGAGACAGTAATATTAAGGATCACAAAGAAGGAAAGATTTGGAACGCCAGAATCGTTACATTTTAGAATGCCTATGTGGCAAGTTTTAAGGTTTCATATTCCACTATTCGTAACTTTATGACCAATAAGAAACCGAGATGTCTTAAACCGAAGAGCGTTGGAGCACATGTAACGGTAAATACAATCTAAATCAATTACTCATGCAACAATCTAAAATCATCTACTTATTTTTATTCTCATGACCAATATGAATACTATGGTTAGATACATCTACAACATAAGAAAATTAAATAAAACGTACGTGCAATCCAAAGTTCAACTATATGAATCTGCAAAGGAACAAAAGCGAAGGTGCGGTTAGAAAACAAAAAACATTTAAGCATTGAGAGGTTTATGTAAATACTATGATTAGAGACATCTACGACAATATAAACTGAAGCATTGAGATATTTATGTCAGTCTAATACTTGAAAATTTGTATATGTGTAATAGTAGAGGGTTATTTTGATTAGCATAACAAAATGAAGAACACCAAAAAACATGTTGAGGGATTTGGTAAAAGACTTAATCATAGAGACACATGTTTAACTGTAGCTTGTAAAAATTTAAATATGTACTAACAGGCAGTTGACAGACCAAAATATCAATACAACACCCTTTACATATAAGAACTATGGCAGATGCAATTTTGGATCTTTAAACATAAGAAAAATATATATACCTCAACTTCAGTGCGGTCAAACAGTGACCTACAATAAGAGAAAAAAATATGTGAGTTTTTAAACATATACCACAAAATACAATGATTACACATTAACATTTCTTTTTGAGTTTTGAACTTCAGAGCTAGGCTTCCCCTTTGCATACAATTAAAAACCACAAATTGTGTTAGATAAATTACTAAAAACATAGATGAAAAATCGAAAATATTTTGTACAAATGAAATCAGAGAACCAATAATCAGTTTTAGAACTTAAAAAATTTAGAACGGTATAACAAATTGAAAAGAGAATTTGGCTCAGCTCTGTGATGAGGAGCAAAGAAAAGAATAATGGCTGCAAATGTTGCCTCGCCATCTCTATTCACTACTCAACTCAAACAAAACAGAGAAAACATCATAGCCAACTTGAAAGCATTTACCTGCTATGTGAACTTTTCATCTTCTCCGGTGAAACCCCCATTCTTCGGCATCGATCAGAACACCGCCTTTCCTTCTTTCAGATTAGTATGCAATTAGGTCTTTTTCTAGTTTTCCCTTTTATATGATATTTACCTGCTATGTGAACTTTTACTTCACATATTGTCAATGCTTATTTAATTTTAATTCATTCAATACATGTAAACAAAGATTATATATTATAAAATTGGCCTAAAAAATCTCAACCTTTGTTTTATTATTTTTCTTTTCTGTTGGTTTACTCAACACTTACCGAAATCAGTAGGTAAACTATAACCAATTCTAAACACCAGAAAAACTAAAATTCCAATTTAGCAAACAAAAAAGTAAAGTAAAACGTAAACAAAAAATACCACAGATGCAACTACATCGAAGTTAGCTCAGCAAGAACCTCCAATAATTCTAAATAGGCACCACAATAATTTCAGCTTTTGTTTTATTTTCACTCCAGATGTTATGAATGCATGTAAATAAGGATTATAAGGTTTTATTTTTTCAATTGCATTACTCAATTCTTTTCCCAGGTAGCAAGTAACTACCACCAAAATTCTAAACATCACATAGAAAGACACATGCAACTACAAAGAAATTAGATCAACACACAAAAAAACACAAATGCAACTAAAAAGAAACTAGGTCAGCAAGAACTTACCCCAATTCTAAGCAGTCAACAACAGCAAATTCAAATTACCAAACCAAGCCGTAAAATAACAACACTTGATACAAAAATCTGAAAGAAAACATAAATCAGACGAATCTAACAATGAGAAAACGTATGAAACGAAATTAACGACAGGAAAAACAAACAATATCCAACATGCAACAGAAAAAAGTAAAGAAAAATTACCTCAAACGAACAATAGCTACACAAAATAACCTGCACGAAGAAGAAGCAACAACAAATTAATACTGTGAACCAAGAACATCAAGTAATTTCGACAAAAAACGGAAGAGACTCACGACGGAGACAACGTCGTTTCAACCGGCTAATATTCTCAAACCGTAACCACATACTGTCACACCCCAACCGACGGCGGAATAACGTCGGGGCACGATGATTGTCCAAATGCTCATGACACTTAATTAAAGTTTCAATACTTAATCATTACCAAATTTCAAGTCTTACGGTAGATTCAAATACACATAACATAACATACTGATAAAGTTTGATTTATTTAATCTAGGTCCAAAGCATCCTAAATGTAGCATCAGTCAAGTATGGCTCACACTGCATGTCCTGAAACATGTATAAAAATAGAGAGTGTCAACTAAAAATAGTTGGTGAGTAAACATAGGGTTATAATTACATATAGTATATTGAAAGCGATTCAATTGTCAATGTAGACTCAAGCATGTACGAATAAACCAATATTGAATTTGAATGTGCATAACCAAACCTTTGTTGACTAGCGCCCTTAACTCGAAAGTTAAGTTATTGAAATAGGTTTCAATCACCCGAATGCCAAACCGGTCAAATTCAGGTGGGTTGTCAGTCCAATGGATCCATCATTGTTACCATAGGCTTGTATGTTAATGATTACGCTTGAAATTGAATTTGCATATAAAAACCATAGTTCAACATATAGCATGTAATCACACAAAGACATAGAATGAAATCGCATGATTTGTAAGATGAATAAAGAATTTGGTATTTGAATATGTATACATGTTCCATCCCAAAACTTGAAAATGAAAGGGGATTATGAGTACTCACCTGAAGCAGTGAGTGAAATATGGAATTAGTCCGAGTGATATGAAGACGACTTATCCGTGTCCTAAATTATATAAAGACACCTTAAGTCTTAGTGATATGTGTCAAATGTCTAAGTCATCTACTTAGACTAACCGAGTCATTTTAAATGATTTAACCCGTTTAACCGTTGGTGATAATTACTTGTTTTAATAAAAGTATATTTATTCTACAAAAATAAATATACATATAATTGAATATTCAAGTAAATGTGGTCTCATATATACGAGTTATATTTTGAATGAGTTGGATAAATAATATTTTTGTCTCCGGTTGTGTCCATTATTTAAACTGAAATGAATATATATTTATACAAAAGAAATATATATTTTACTAATAGTTAGCTTTTATTAAGTCTAAGTCTCAACTTAGTTTATATAAAATCCATTTTAGTAAAGTTATAAATACTGAGAGTCTAACGGTCATAACGGAAATAAATATAATAAGTAAATTTGAGACACGTTTTAATATAACAAAATTTCGTTAATGTTTTATGCAAATAAAATAAAGCTATGAATATATATTTTACTACGGCAAATTTGATTTAGGTGACCGATGGGTCATTTAATTCTCATCCCAAGTATTTTTTTTATGAAGTTTATAATTTCCATGTCATTAAAATACAAGATATTTAACGTGAAATTGGTGACAAAACTCCAAGGAAGAAATATAGATAGATATATTTTATTTTAAGATTAATACACGAGGTGTTCACATTTGAGGAGTATAAGTTTAGTTAAATATAAGATTAGTATTCTTTTCTAGAAATTATGCTTAACTTGAAGGCTCGACTAGTTCAAAACAACTTCATAAAAATAATAATGAACGATTACTCACTTATTATAAGCAAGGAGAAGGAAGTGTAGTATAAAAGTTGAGTCCACACTTGAATCTTCTAATGAGGTTGATGAGTACTTGAGGCTTGATGTTTAATGTGTTTGAAGTATTTAAAAGTGGGTTTGGGTGGCTTACTGGAGCAAATGTGAGCAAGGGAGAAATATGTGAGTTTGTTTAGTTTGTATTCTCAAATGGTGGTGGGGTGATGGATTAAATAGATTGGAAGAAAGATACGTGTATTGGACATGTGGGGGGGACAAAATATCTTAGAAAGATTTGTAGAATATATTAGGAAGATTTTAGCAGTGTATTGGACATGTGGGGGACAAAATATCTTAGAAAGATTTGTAGAATATATTAGGAAGATTTTAGCAGGATTTGTAAACTTGCATTCCTTAGCTATTTAATATTTAATATAATCAAATGAAGTTTGATTTATTCATTTGTGTGGGTGTGGCGAGAATTTTAGCCACAAAAATCCATACTCTATAATTAGTAATGTAAACCATTTGAATACTTTTATTAAATTGAGGTTGTGGTGTTTTATATGAGCAAGTCTGTGGGATTAATAAGGTGATTTAATTATGTCATTAGTTAGTTTATATTAATAGGAATTATAGTTAGTTTACATTAATAGGAACTAAAGTATGGGATCAAGGAGAGTTTGATATATATATATATATCAAACGTGAGAGATAGAGAAAGTCTAAAAAAAAGGATTTATTATTTGATAAACATAAAGATGAGGTGAGGCTAATTAGAATAAAGGAGGTATATAACTGATTACCATCGCATAAATGATGGTTCGTATATTTATATTTCTCTATATTATAAAAGAATATATATAAAAGTATAAAAACTTAACTTCTAAAAACTTTGATAATTTTACTACTATTATTGAATAGTTTTAGAGTTAACAAATAATATCACTGTTGGTCTCGTGTCGGGTTAACTCGGGTATGACCCTATCATAAATAATAGTGTGTGTCTGTGTATATATATAATAAGGATGACAATAATAGAATATTATCATAAATCCTCAAGGTTTATTGCTATGATTCGAAATTGAAATTTCATGGGTAATGGAAACGGGTCGGGTTATACAATATGGAAAATAGACGGATGTCACAGTCTCCCCTACTTTAGGGAATTTCGTCCCGAAATTGATTACGAGGAGGCTGATGCAAAAAGATGTGGATACTTGGTTTTCATTTGGTCTTCGCGTTCCCAAGTGAATTCCGGTCCACGCTTTGATTCCCAACGAACCTTGACAATAGGTATGCGACTACGCTTGAGTTGTTTGACTTCGCGGTCCATGATTTCTACGGGTTTCTCTACAAAGTGCATAGATTCATCAATGTGCACTTCATCCAGAGGAATATGGAGGTTTTCATCGGCTATGCATTTCCGAAGATTAGACACGTGGAAGGTTGGATGAACATTGTTGAGTTCCGAAGGTAGTTCGAGCTTGTAAGCCACTTTCCCAATCCTCTTAAGGACTTTGAATGGGCCAACATAGCGAGGTGCTAGTTTTCCTTTCTTTCCAAATCGGACAACTCCCTTCCAAGGGGATACCTTAAGGAGTACCAAGTCGCCGACTTCGAATTCTAGGGGTTTGCGTCGTTTATCAGCGTAGCTCTTCTGACGACTCCTAGCAGCGAGTAGATTATCACGGATTTGAAGAATTTTGTCGGTAGTTTCTTGAATTAACTCAGGACCAGTGATTTGGGCTTCGCCAATCTCGTTCCAACAAATAGGTGAACGACACTTACGACCATAGAGTGCTTCGAAAGGTGCCATGCCGATACTTGTATGGTAGCTGTTATTATATGAGAACTCGATCAAAGGTAAGTGTGAATCCCAATTGCCACCAAAATCGATGACACAAGACCTAAGCATATCCTCGAGTGTCTGGATAGTTCGTTCAGATTGACCATCGGTTTGAGGATGATAAGCGGTGCTAAGGTCTAGACGAGTACCAAAAGCTGATTGAAGAGATTGCCAAAAGCGGGAGATAAAACGACCATCACGATCGGAGATAATGCTCAAAGGCACACCGTGACGACATGCAATTTCTTTGATGTAGATTCGAGATAATTTCCCAACTCGATACTTTTCTCGAATAGGAATGAAGTGAGCTGATTTGGTCAACCGATCAATGATTACCCAAATGCTATCGTGACCATCTGAAGTGCGTGGAAGTTTAGTGATGAAATCCATGGCTATGTTTTCCCACTTCCACACCGGAATCTCTGGTTGTTCAAGCAAGCCAGAAGGTCGTTGATGTTCAGCTTTTACTTTAGAGCAAGTGAGGCATTTAGCCACGAAGAGGGCAATGTCCTTTTTCATTCCAGGCCACCAATAGTGACAACGAAGATCCTGATACATTTTGTCTGCACCGGGATGAATAGAATAGCGGGACTTGTGAGCCTCGCTCATGATGAAAGTACGAAGATCGTTGTGATTAGGAATCCAAAGCCGGTTCAAGAAATATAGGAGACCATTAGGTTTCGTTTCCAATTGGAGTTCAGCACCACATGACATTTCTTCGTACATATTACCCTCGGTGACTGAGGCATGTTGTGCTTCAAAGATACGCATCTGAATATCGGTTTGAATATGAATGCTTTGAAGTAGAATAGGTTTGACGTGGTCCTTACGACTAAGAGCGTCGGCTACAACATTTGCTTTGCCGGGATGGTAGCGAATTTCGCAGTCGTAGTCGTTTAGTAGTTCGACCCATCGTCGTTGCCTCATGTTTAACTCCTTTTGATCAAAAATATGTTGAAGGCTCTTGTGGTCGGTGAAGATAACACATTTGGTACCGTATAGGTAATGCCTCCAGATTTTCAAAGCAAAAACGACCGCACCAAGCTCAAGATCGTGCGTCGTGTAGTTCTTCTCGTGGATTTTGAGTTGTCTTGATGCATAAGCGATAACCTTTCCTCGTTGCATGAGAACGCAACCAAGACCTTGGTTGGATGCATCGCAATAGACGACAAAATCATCATTACCATCGGGAAGAGTTAGGATAGGAGCATCGCATAACATTTGTTTAAGTGTCTGAAATGCTTGCTCTTGCTTAAGACCCCACTCGAATGGCTTGCCTTTATGAGTTAAGGCAGTGAGTGGTAAAGCAATCTTGGAAAAGTTTGAAATGAAACGTCGGTAGTAGCCTGCTAAACCAAGAAAAGAACGAATTTCGGTAGGAGTAGTAGGGATACTCCAATTCTTGACGGTTTCGATCTTAGCAGGATCGACATGGATACCCTTGTCATTGACGATGTGTCCCAAAAATTGAACTTCCTTAAGCCAAAATTCACACTTCGAGAATTTGGCGTATAGTTGTTCTTTCTTCAAGAGTTCCAGAATTAGACGTAGGTGGTGCTCGTGATCAGATTTTGATTTGGAGTAGATCAGGATGTCGTCAATGAAAACGATCACAAATTTATCCAAGTAGGGCTTGCAAACGCGATTCATTAGATCCATGAATACCGCAGGTGCGTTTGTTAAGCCAAAAGGCATAACTGTAAACTCGAAGTGACCATACCTCGTACGAAAAGCAGTCTTTGGAATATCATCATCATGAACACGAAGTTGATGATATCCAGAACGAAGATCTATTTTTGAGAAACAATTGGCACCTTGAAGTTGATCGAAGAGATCGTCGATTCGAGGTAAGGGATAACGGTTCTTGATGGTGAGCTTGTTGAGTTCACGATAGTCGATGCACATACGGAATGATCCGTCCTTCTTCTTCACGAATAAAACGGGGGCTCCCCAAGGTGAGGAACTTGGACGAATAAAGCCTTTTTCAGAAAGTTCTTGGAGTTGATTAGATAATTCTTGCATTTCGGAAGGTGCGAGACGATATGGAGACTTAGCCACAGGAGTTGCACCGGGTACTAGATCAATGCGGAAATCAATTTGTCGAATAGGAGGAAGGCCGGATACATCTTCAGGAAAGACTTCAGGAAAATCTCGAGCGATTGGAATGTCTTGTATCTTCTTCTCCTCAACATCTGTCCTCACAATATGGGCCAAGAATGCCACGTAATCCTTGCGTAAGTACTTACGGGCTTTGGTGCATGACATGAGTTTAAGGCCTCTAGAGGATGTCTCGCCATAGACAACCAAAACCTGACCATCTGCACGAGGAATTCGAATAGCCTTCTCGAAACAAGCAATTTCAGCATGATTCAGAGTTAGCCAATCCATGCCTACTATGATGTCAAAACTACCCAGTTGCATGGGTATGAGGTCGATAGAGAGATGATGCTCATTAAATTCAAGTGTGCAATTACGAATAATAGAGTTAATGGTGATGGGTTTTCCATCCGCCACTTCAACCGTAACAGGTTTCTCCAATGTGGTTCGAGGGGTAGCAAGTAAGGGCTCAAAGTCAATAGAAACAAAACTCTTATCGGCACCAGTATCAAATAAAACTGAGGCATAACGGTTATTAACAAGGAACGTACCGTTAACCACTTCGTTGTTGGCTTGAGCTTGATTGGCATTGATATTGAATGCGCGACCACGCGCACCCTGGTTGATTGGGTTAGCTTGAGCGTTGTTCACAATGGTTAACCTTGGGCATGCGTTGCGGAAATGGGTTGGGTCACCGCACTGGAAACAAGCACGCCCATTAATCATTGGTGGAGCATTGGGTAATGCCATGGGTTGAGCAAAGGGTTGTTGAGCTTGGGCTCGTAAGGGTTGGCGACAAACATTGGTATAATGGCCATATCGACCACAGTTGAGGCACTGGCGACATGCGATAGTCGCAGGATGGTGGTATTTGCATGTGTTACACTGGGGTAAGATCCCAGTGTATGGCTTCTTAATGGGCTGAGCAGTAGGAGCAACCTGGGTTATGGGTGTGGCTGGTGTGACAATGGCATAGTTGCGGTTGTTGGACTTCCGCTTCTTTTTGTTGACATGTGATGATTCGACCTTAACCTCGTTAGATGGATCGTTCGAGGCCTTGCCGGTTGATTTCTTCTCACCCTTCCTAGTTAGGGTCCCTGCCTTAACATGATTATCAGTTAGTGTCGCAGCCAAGTGTTTCACCTCCTGCAGAGTCTCGAGCTTACTACCCCACATTGCGTCTTGAAACAACATGGGTAACCCAATAATGTATCTTTCAATGGCTAGGGAGGGAGTCTCGACGAAACGAGGGATCAACATGGAAAGTTCATCAAATCGGTCATTGAAGGCCTGATTTTCCCCACTGTTTTGCCTGAGAGCCCAGAATTCTTCTTCCAACGCTCGAAGTTCGCTGCGAGGGCAGAACTTCCGAATCATTAGTTCTTTCACTTCGTTCCAAGGTAGGGCTAATGCAGTCTCTGTCCCTCGGGTACGCTTCTCGCCATTCCACCATGAGAGTGCCTTTTCTTGGAAGACGCTTGTGGCATGACGAACTTTCAGTTCCTCAGGACAATCACTGTTGATGAAGGTGTTTTCCATGCCTTCGAACCACTGAAGTAGCTTGGTGGCACCCGCAGACCCAGTGAATTTGGGTGGATTGCAGGCGTTGAAGTGTTTGAAGGTGCATTTGGAAGTATTTGCACCATTTTGGTTTCCCGGAGTAGTATTGAGGTTCTGTTGGATTTGAACCATCATCTCAGGGATAACTTTAGCCATTTGCTTGGCTATTTGGGCAGCCATCTTGCGCCCGGAGTTTCCAGAACGGCGGCCGTTGAAATGAATAGACATGCTGAATTGACGTGAAAGAGATTGTGAGACCAAGGATGAAAATGGTTTGATAGATGATAATCACGGGAGAGAAAATATGCTAATCATGAAGCATATGTTGAAAACATTGTAAATAGATAGAAATACATGTGATGTCATAGTGTTTGAATAAATAAAATGTGAAACACGAAAAGTAAATCATGTTGAATTGCAAAATGAATATAGCATTGAGTGTAACCATTTAAATGATCACCTTGACTTATCGAAGTTATTTTAGTTCATGTGACGTTTTGTATGACATGCTTTGGCCTAATAGGTAAGACATTATCACCAAGAGTTCCTTAGATCGGCATTCGAGTCCAGCGGTCGACATAGATTTATACGGAATGCCTTTCTAGACAGAAAACATGGTTATCGGTGTCCACCCTTCCAGTTACTACATATCCGACACTTAGAACTTAAACTTATGACGAGATTGAAAAATTGAAATGAAATGAAATAACAAAATTTCAAATGTAGTATAAAGCAATACTGTAGATGTGTGTGTCATGAAAAAGATTAGGGCTTGAATACAATGAGGTAAAATAAAGTAGCATATATATATGGACATAGAATAATATGTAATAAGCATTCTAGACATGAGATGCTCATGTTTGGACACCTAAAGCCATAGTCTAGGTCACTGTTTCTAATAACCTAATTCCCTATAGCCACGGCTCTGATACCAATCTGTCACACCCCAACCGACGGCGGAATAACGTCGGGGCACGATGATTGTCCAAATGCTCATGACACTTAATTAAAGTTTCAATACTTAATCATTACCAAATTTCAAGTCTTACGGTAGATTCAAATACACATAACATAACATACTGATAAAGTTTGATTTATTTAATCTAGGTCCAAAGCATCCTAAATGTAGCATCAGTCAAGTATGGCTCACACTGCATGTCCTGAAACATGTATAAAAATAGAGAGTGTCAACTAAAAATAGTTGGTGAGTAAACATAGGGTTATAATTACATATAGTATATTGAAAGCGATTCAATTGTCAATGTAGACTCAAGCATGTACGAATAAACCAATATTGAATTTGAATGTGCATAACCAAACCTTTGTTGACTAGCGCCCTTAACTCGAAAGTTAAGTTATTGAAATAGGTTTCAATCACCCGAATGCCAAACCGGTCAAATTCAGGTGGGTTGTCAGTCCAATGGATCCATCATTGTTACCATAGGCTTGTATGTTAATGATTACGCTTGAAATTGAATTTGCATATAAAAACCATAGTTCAACATATAGCATGTAATCACACAAAGACATAGAATGAAATCGCATGATTTGTAAGATGAATAAAGAATTTGGTATTTGAATATGTATACATGTTCCATCCCAAAACTTGAAAATGAAAGGGGATTATGAGTACTCACCTGAAGCAGTGAGTGAAATATGGAATTAGTCCGAGTGATATGAAGACGACTTATCCGTGTCCTAAATTATATAAAGACACCTTAAGTCTTAGTGATATGTGTCAAATGTCTAAGTCATCTACTTAGACTAACCGAGTCATTTTAAATGATTTAACCCGTTTAACCGTTGGTGATAATTACTTGTTTTAATAAAAGTATATTTATTCTACAAAAATAAATATACATATAATTGAATATTCAAGTAAATGTGGTCTCATATATACGAGTTATATTTTGAATGAGTTGGATAAATAATATTTTTGTCTCCGGTTGTGTCCATTATTTAAACTGAAATGAATATATATTTATACAAAAGAAATATATATTTTACTAATAGTTAGCTTTTATTAAGTCTAAGTCTCAACTTAGTTTATATAAAATCCATTTTAGTAAAGTTATAAATACTGAGAGTCTAACGGTCATAACGGAAATAAATATAATAAGTAAATTTGAGACACGTTTTAATATAACAAAATTTCGTTAATGTTTTATGCAAATAAAATAAAGCTATGAATATATATTTTACTACGGCAAATTTGATTTAGGTGACCGATGGGTCATTTAATTCTCATCCCAAGTATTTTTTTTATGAAGTTTATAATTTCCATGTCATTAAAATACAAGATATTTAACGTGAAATTGGTGACAAAACTCCAAGGAAGAAATATAGATAGATATATTTTATTTTAAGATTAATACACGAGGTGTTCACATTTGAGGAGTATAAGTTTAGTTAAATATAAGATTAGTATTCTTTTCTAGAAATTATGCTTAACTTGAAGGCTCGACTAGTTCAAAACAACTTCATAAAAATAATAATGAACGATTACTCACTTATTATAAGCAAGGAGAAGGAAGTGTAGTATAAAAGTTGAGTCCACACTTGAATCTTCTAATGAGGTTGATGAGTACTTGAGGCTTGATGTTTAATGTGTTTGAAGTATTTAAAAGTGGGTTTGGGTGGCTTACTGGAGCAAATGTGAGCAAGGGAGAAATATGTGAGTTTGTTTAGTTTGTATTCTCAAATGGTGGTGGGGTGATGGATTAAATAGATTGGAAGAAAGATACGTGTATTGGACATGTGGGGGGGACAAAATATCTTAGAAAGATTTGTAGAATATATTAGGAAGATTTTAGCAGTGTATTGGACATGTGGGGGGACAAAATATCTTAGAAAGATTTGTAGAATATATTAGGAAGATTTTAGCAGGATTTGTAAACTTGCATTCCTTAGCTATTTAATATTTAATATAATCAAATGAAGTTTGATTTATTCATTTGTGTGGGTGTGGCGAGAATTTTAGCCACAAAAATCCATACTCTATAATTAGTAATGTAAACCATTTGAATACTTTTATTAAATTGAGGTTGTGGTGTTTTATATGAGCAAGTCTGTGGGATTAATAAGGTGATTTAATTATGTCATTAGTTAGTTTATATTAATAGGAATTATAGTTAGTTTACATTAATAGGAACTAAAGTATGGGATCAAGGAGAGTTTGATATATATATATATCAAACGTGAGAGATAGAGAAAGTCTAAAAAAAGGATTTATTATTTGATAAACATAAAGATGAGGTGAGGCTAATTAGAATAAAGGAGGTATATAACTGATTACCATCGCATAAATGATGGTTCGTATATTTATATTTCTCTATATTATAAAAGAATATATATAAAAGTATAAAAACTTAACTTCTAAAAACTTTGATAATTTTACTACTATTATTGAATAGTTTTAGAGTTAACAAATAATATCACTGTTGGTCTCGTGTCGGGTTAACTCGGGTATGACCCTATCATAAATAATAGTGTGTGTCTGTGTATATATATAATAAGGATGACAATAATAGAATATTATCATAAATCCTCAAGGTTTATTGCTATGATTCGAAATTGAAATTTCATGGGTAATGGAAACGGGTCGGGTTATACAATATGGAAAATAGACGGATGTCACACATACCTTGGGCGGCATCCCCTAATTCGAACCATAAAAAACAACCAGAAACCTCCATTATCGCCTACATCAGTCACCTTGCATACACAAACCACCATCAGCTCATCAATTTCAGGATCTGGAAGTTAGCGCAGATGGTTTTCGAGATCTTTTGAAGGAGGCCAAATACCTGAGTTGGTGGGTTCGCAGAAGCGACATCAAATAACTTTTCTCCGACGATGAAAAGAAGATGGCGGAGATGGAGAGTTTGGCAGTCAAGAGCTTCATCCTCCAAGGTTTCAAAGGCGGTGAACTTTAATAAGGAGAGAGAAGGCGGTGAACTTTAATAAGGAGAGAGAGAGAGAGCAAATTTAATCTCCTCAATCACTGGCACACCGGTTTCTGGCACACCGGTTTCTGGAGAGAGAGGGAAGAGAAATACATGAGATAGGAACACGTATTAAGCTCCAATAGTAAAAATACAACTGTGGAGGAATAGTTGGGTTTGTGTGTACACGTCAAACTCACAAATGATATATATATATAAATAAGATGTGTGTTTGTAAAGACTTTACTTTAGAAGAGGTTTAATTTTTTTATTTAGATATCATGGGTCTATAAAAAAATTATAAACAATCATATGTTATAGAATGGGCCTAATAACTTAACTTCTTTTTTATTGTTACAAATATAAATCAATTTAAATCATGTCTAGAATAGTGATCAATGGTCCTCATGAGAAACATAAACTTTGTCTTGAGTAAAAAAAAAAATCAATATAACTCATCATAATTTTAAACTTTGGGGGCACATAATCTCTTCGCGTATAGGATCATATGAAATAAACTCTCGAGTATGAAAAATTAGAGGGAAGAAATCATCCGAAATCAATTGATACAGGTTGTTTGATTATTAGATTATTTGGTAGTATCAATTTGAGCACTAATTATATAATTTATATAAATTGCGCCTGATATACAACTATCCGTTAGTAAAAAACATAAAAAGAGAAAAATAGAGGGAGATTTAATAAAGTCTCAAGACACTACTCTTGACAAGTTTATCCACATAAAACCTCAAGGTTCTTCTTAGAATCAAAATATGAAAGAAGTCGATTTTGTTAATATTGTGAGTATTCAAATGATAAAAGATCAAGTTGATAATGTTAGTGCTGATGATGCTAATGTTGTTATGTTGATATAGAACAATCGTGTTGATAATGTTGAAGATGCTAATGTTAATGGATCACGTTGATAATGAAGATGATGTTGATGTTAATCATATTGATATATTTGATCTAAAAACTTGGAATGAATGTAATTATCATATGACTAAAATTTTGATAAAGAAAGATCCTGAACGAGATTACACTATTGATAAGGCTTCCAGAGATAAATTTTAGGGAAAAAGACGAGAATAGCCGTGTTGACCACAGTTGGACGAAAATAGCCACCCTTCACGGTCGTCCTGGTCACTCAACCACGGTCGGACGACCGTCCGATCCACCCAATCATCGCGTGCCACGTATGTCAGACTGCAACGGTCGGGCCGACCGTCTGACACACCGTCACGGTCGCCACGACCGTGAAATGTTTTTTTTATTATTTCAAAATGAGATTGTCATTGAACAAAGAACGGTTGATGTGAACATATTTCAAAGAGAAAGTTTAACAATCAAAGTATAACGACAATCGAAGTGTGAAAATATATATGGGAGGTTTAGTTGGGTGGAAAATATATAGGGGAGGTTTAGTTAGGTCAGGCGATTGTAAACACGTTCGTCGACGAAAAATAAATCTTCCACGGTCGTGGCGCCTCCGACATGCGTGTCAGACGGTCGGCCCGACCGTTGCAGGAGGAATTTCGGCACGGTCGTTGGGGCCCAACGTACGGTCGGACGACCTTGGACAGCTGAATATCCGACCGTGGAATGATGAGGTGTCGTCTTCTGATTGGCTCAGAGGCACGGTCGGACGACCGTATAAGGGTGGTCCTAGGCGACCGTGAACATGGCTATTCTGGTCCCTTTTTTGAAAAGTGGTGACATTCTCGTCCAACCGTGGTCAACACGGCTATTCTCGTCTTTTTCCCTAAATTTTATGAATGGTTTCTACAACTCTTTATACTACAACTCTACCAAATCAAAAATAAAAATAATAAATTGTCATAGTAAATTACTAGTATATTCAAAAGATCTTGACATACAAGGCCTTTGTTTATGCTGTGAAATATTTTCAAAAGGTCTTTCGAAAGGACTATTGATATAACATAGGGTTTTCGGATTGGCAACGTGTTAGCATTTAACTTAAATAACATGAAGTCAGCTTAGAACATCTCACGAATATGACTCCTAGGTTTAAATGCGACAAAGATCGGAAGCTGACCTTTTTTTTTACAGCAAATTTTGGATCACTGACGGGGACGTTACATCACCCACCCGATCATCTCCAGTCCCCATCAGGAGGAAACTCACCACTGATGAGAAACCCCCTGGCCCAACTTGTAACCCTCATTTTTTTATTCTTTTGTTACAAATGAGACTTGAACTCAATACCTAATGGTAAATGGTCATACACCTTTGTTATTAGGCTAAACTAGTGGGTGTGAAAGCTAATTACACAATTGATAAAGTGTACTAAGTAATTTACCAAAGAAACATATAATTGGAAACATATCCTTTTGATGATTATTACACTTGTGAAATATCAGTATCTTTTTTTGGAGCTATTTGAGTTGTTGAAAGAGCTTGGCCTGATTATGAAAGAACATGTACAACGTATCACAACTGATGACCTATGTACATTAATTCGACATAATGCAAAACAAGTTAATACTTCTAAAAGCTTATAGTATTAAATCTAGAATCATCAAAAAGATAAGGTAAATTAAATTTTAATAATCCAAACTACGACTCATTAGTCAATAATAATCCAAACTATCAGTTTGGTCAATAGAAATCACAACTTTTATTTTCGATATCAATAGCAATAACAGTAGCATATAATTAATCATCATACATTTATACTTGATTTATATCTCGTAAATATGACTTTGAACAAAATAAGAAAACATAAAAGTAAGAACAAGCGAAAATTAAAGGTAAATGTATAATTATTAAACTACTAGGATTGTCCTTGATATCTAAACTGAAAGTTGAGGCTACTATTGACAAAATTGATAATTTGAACTATTGTTGACCAATAGGCCGTAGTTAGCATTTTAAAAGCTAATTTGCAAAATGATAATAAAAATAAAATATCACTCTCATATTTGATTATACCCCGATGCAAAACTTTACTTTGTATTAACTGAATGTGACTAATCACATTTATGGTCGGCTTAAGACTTTACTTTGTCTTGAGGAAATGCTACAATGTGTTGTGTTGGTGGCTCCTTTTTTCAATTCTCAAAAACAAAATTTTGAATTTATTATTGTTACTATTATTATTAGGCTTTTTCAATAATGTTGATATGATTTGTAGAGTGGATCAAGCTCCATAAAATTAAGGATACAAGAGACTAAAATAAACCAACTAAAAATAAGTGCAGAAACAAAAAACTCAACAATTATGACAATTTTCTCTTCTCTTTATCATCAACAATAACACCCTTAAATAGGAAAACATGCAAAAACTACTACTCCTAAAATGCAACTAACTTAGAATGTGGGCAGCATGGGATAACGGAAATCAAGCATGCATGGGAACATGCTCAACGTGGGGTTGTCTTCGAAACTTGGTCAGCAAGTTGGACTCTAGTCCATGAGTTTCTTGGGCTTGTAAGTGACACTATTGGGCTGGTCCGGTAGCATATTGGGTTGGCCCGTATCACACGTTCTTTATAATTTATGGTACAATTTCATTATTATTAAACCGAAAGGTAACATACTTGACCTAAGTCAACACGCAGAAAAGGCGGACAACATGAAAGATAAATTAATTTGACAATAGGATTAGAAATTCAATTCTAATATGTACACTTGATAAATAAAGGGAATATGTCAGTCAATCGAAATTAAAAACAAACGGAAAGTACAATTAATGTTTAATGTTTGATTTCACAGATTAAGAACTAATAAGTATTAATTTACTATAAATCTGAAATATTCGGTCGTACGTTGTGTTTGGAACCATATTTATCGTAATACTTTTATATACTGGCGTAATGATCATATCATATACATGTAATTTGAATTTAAATCAAAATTTATTAATTAATTAATAACACCAGAGAAATAATACCCTACCCCTTAAATTATTGTACCTCCTTAATTATCGGTTTAAAAACAGATTTTCAGTCACGGGTTTTAGACTTTTATCAGAGCAAAAGTACGTTAATGTTGACTTAGTTTCTAAGTTTACATTTGTTTTATGCAACTAAAATTGAATAAAAACGTGTAATAATCAATCATGGGACATGACATATAATATATGTTGTCTGCTTGGTAGTTGTTATTGTTTTAAAACTGGTAAATTTAAATAAAATAGGGAAGGTAATAACAAAGGTTGATTTTCATACAAATTGTACAAATTAACCAAAGGACGTCACTAGGGCTGGCTCAAGCTTTTTGGTCGGCTCAAAAGAACTCTAAAATTGGGGCCCTCAAGTCTTATTTTTCTTTTGAATTTTTCGACTAACCTAATTCATAACTTTTGATTTCAAATCAAGATGGTTTTATCGTTTAACATATAAAAACTATTAATAAAAAAAACTTTGAACGGCTATAAAAGAACATGTGCCATGTTTATGCAAGTATGATGAAACCCTAAACCATAAGAGCACTACACTATCACATTTTGATTTGTAAAATATAGCCGGATGCATAACAATTAAGATAATATAAAGCTTACAATATAACTACACTCAAATGAGTATAATATAGTGTGATAGTCTCAATTCCCTTTTGGGTCATAATGTCATCATATTAGAATATTGAGATTTAATTCAACCGTGTAAAAAGAATTAAAACTTGACTACATTTTAAATGAGAAAAAAATTAAACAGTTGGAAAATGAAAAACCAAATTCAGATTTGTAAAAAAAATTGATACAGGACTAGAAGAACCCGACCCGAAGTCGTTCGAAAATACGAGACTCGTCCCCATTGAGTTGAAGGATATCTTTTAGTTTAAATATTTTATTTAGTATTTAATAGTTTCCTTATTAGATTTTATCTTGTTTCCAAGTTTGTGTTTGTTTATTTAAGAACTCTTGTAATTCGTTTTTAGATGGTTTTTTATTGAATAAATAATTTTCGTTTGGAGGTATTTTCCAAGCTTTCTAACGCCGGTATTTGGTCTAGGTTTACTAACGTTGGTAATTGACGTTGGGGTTTATCGTCCGTGACATAGATCAAGTTTGATTATCTATCCACCACGCTATCATTTGATTGAATAAATAATTTTCGTTTGAAGGTATTTTCCAAGCTTTCTAGCGCCGGTATTTGGTCTAGGTTTACTTACGTTGATAATTGACATTAGGGTTTATCATTCGTGATATAGATCAAGTTCGTTTATCTATCTACCACGCTATCAAAAATACTTACGTAAAATAAACCATATTTAGAAGATTGAAAAAGAAATAAAGAGTGGAAGGATATGTAAAAACTAGCTTGCTATTATAATTCTTAATATAGGAAAATAAAAGATAAAAATCATAATGGATATGTATTAAGAAATATGTGAAGGGTTAAATGTTTGGATGTTTGAGATTAAGTTACTCTGGAATGGCACTGGTTGGGTTGGGTGTGTGCAACTAGATTATGTGACATGTGGCATATAGGGGTTATAAGGATAGGGGGTGTAATGAGAGGGTTATCCGAAGGGGAGAACCAATAGCAAAAAAACAAAACAAAAATTGGAAAAAAACATCAAAGGAGGAAATGTGACATATGTAACGCCCAACCCAAATTTCTAGTCTATAGCGCCCCTGTGTAGTGAGGAGTGGGGCGTGATGGGCGCTATAGTGCCTATAACTCCCCCTTATAACCCCCATTACATAACCTAATTGACTAAAATAGTTTTTTAAGTTACTGAGGAAAAAATATTTTAATAGAGAATATCTTGAAAGATTAGAGGAAAAAAACAGTAACAAACGCCGAGAAAGGGTTGCAAACCTGATATGAAGCAATGAAACTTAAACAAGATTACTAACTCTACTAGCAAACAACTTTGAAATTTTTTCCAACGCACATTATTAATTAAACATCTTGGATCAAATTTTCAAAATAAGGGTCTTAAAATTTTGGGGGCCTCAAGTCTTTGTTTAGGTTGTTTGGCCCATTGTGTAAAAACGTCTACGGCTACATAAGTTAATTATGATGCAAGTTAGATGATAATCACGCAACTTATATTGATAGTCGCACAAACTATATGTTTATAAATACGCACAGATAATAAGACAAAATAGATAATCACACATGTTAATGATATTTATGCAGTGATAATCACGCAAGTTATACGAGATAACGCATACGGAAAAAAAAAAGCAATATTATAATCAAATAAAATAATAAAAATGCTTGATTTTATGATTTGATTTTTTTTTAAAAATGATGTCATATAAAAAAGTTATATATTACTTAAAAAATATTAACAATTGTATGTCATACTTTTTTTTATCCCTCAGACTCTTTATATGCTTCAAATTTTCTTTCTTAAATTTGAATTAGATTTTGATTAATTCTGATCATTGATTTTTTAGATTAATGATTCAAAATCCTGCTTCCTACAATACACTAGGTACCAAAAAGAGCATTTGTATTTATCTTTCATCTAAATCATATTATATGAAAATATATATATAACGAAGAGACGTACTTGGTGTCATTTGAAATCGACTTAAATTTGTATCATTTGGATGCGAGTAAACATATATATACGTTCCAGCTTGTTATTGTTGGGTTGGTTGATCATTGGTTTGCTTTAGTAGATACAACTGATTGGTAATAATTTTAGAATTTTTCTGCATTATTGAACCAATCATTTAACGTTCCAAATTATACAATACATATATACGATTTAACGTTTCAAAGTAATACAATACATACATTCATGATTTGATGTATATATCTACTACGTTTAAAAAAATATAATAATGGTTATATACTTTTAGAAAAGTTAATATGTATTGATTAACTAGTTTTTTTATTCTCGTGTGTTACACGGTTGAGTTTTAAATACAATCTATAAATACAATCATAATCTACGACAATTACGTATTTTTATAACTATCTAAAAATTTCTCAGTAATTATAAGTGGGTTAGAGATTTTACGATAGTGGTCATTTAGGCGGTGAGTTTCCTCTAGGATGGATGTGCATTTATGGTTACTCGCACGGATTGCGGTCGTAACGTGTTGTGGGTAACATCGTTTGTCATGATGAGACCCCCGAGTAACCGGATGTTTGTAGTTAAATAAAAAAAGAAATCTAATCACGGAAAATAATTATTTATTTATTATATTCAAATTAAATACTTGGTAAATTTGAATTTAAACCCAAATTAAAGAAAAAAAAATATAAAATTAAATAGAATAAAATGTTTATATTACATGCATAATATTTAATAAAATATTATTATAAAGAAAGTATTATAAGCATTATATTAAAATATTAAAGTATATGTAATAAAATATATTATTTTAATAAAATATAATAAATAATATATATGCAATAAAAATATTATCTTGAATAAAATATCAACCTTAATATTAAAATTTAGTATTTGGATAATTACTAACTTTAATATCAAAATTTGTATTTGAGTAATTACTTACTTATTAAAAGTTTAAACTAAATAAACCCTAATATGAAAATTTAGTATTTGGATAATTATTTATTAAAATATTGACTTAATCCAAAAGTTTTTGGTGATTACACGTGTCCTTTTATACTAATTAAAATATGACCAAACATTTTATTTATTATATAGTATAGATATAGATTGAATATAGATGAACAAAATATAAGGGTTTTAGAAATACAGGATAAATTTAGAAGGGTTATTGGCTTGAATTAATCCCAACTATCACTTATTGGCCGGGATCACTCCCAACTAAAGAAATCACCACCGCCACCCCTAACTATGAACCTAATTTCTGACAACACTCCATCCGTTAAAAAAACGTGTCAAAAAATGTGCATGAGGGAGTGTTGTCAGAAATTAGGTTCATAGTTGGGGGTGGCGGTAGTGATTTCTTTAGTTGGGAGTGATCCCGGCCAATAAGTGATAGTTGGGATTAATTCAAGCCAATAACCCAATTTAGAACATCATAATTTTTAATTAAATTATAAAGACAGATAAAATAAAGATATGAACTTATAAATTTTATAATCATATTAATTATTACGATTTTAACTTTTTTTTTTTTTGAAACGGCAATAGCATAAAAAACAAACCAGCAAGATGCTGGGAAATACAACAGGTCCTTAAGAATACAAAACACCAAATTAAATAATACCTTATAATTTATACATTTATTATTATTTTTTTCTCTCTCTTCACTCACACTCACAATTAAATAATACATTTTCTATCATTTTCTATATTTTCCAATCAGAACCAAACCTCAAAATTTACAGAATTCATAATTTTTTTGTTAAATATAAAGATTTTCAATATTTTCTCTCTCTCACTTTCACTCACAACCACTTACAACTAACTTTAAATTTTAAGGACTACACTCATATAAATTATACCAAACGGGCTGTGAATGCTCTAACATAGTCAAGGTTAACTATACATAGATTAAGAACTTGTTTGTTTTTTTGAAGAAAAAAAAACTCTGAATAAAGATTACATTTAATTCGGTCAGATGTATTTAGATATAGAGCCGTTTATTTTTTTCCCGATTATTAAGAGGTTATACATCTTAATAGCGTCTTAACAATCAAAATCTTTTAGAAAATCTTAGAACCTCTTAACCCTAAAAAGAGCCCTTCGTTCTCTGGTGACTAGAGTTCCGTCTTCAACAACTAGGCTTCGTCTCCAACAACTAGTTATCCGCACTGGCCTCCACCTCTTAATGATTCAGTTTTCGAACATTTCAACCATCTCTTAACATTCAAAAGTGATATTCAAATTTAGACATAAATTTCTTAAAAGACATACGGGCCCTAACAAAACTTCCTATCTGAAGGGAAGCATGTTGACAAATAAAGGTCTCTCTCATTAAAAAAAAAAAAAAAGACTTTACTAACTTATTGATTGTTGTACGAAAGTAATTTAAAGTTCTATCAAATTTTATACATTTAGTCGACTTTAATTAGATGATTCATTCTTATATATTCTTTTATAAATCTTAGAAGTTTATAAAATTAAGTTAGACGAATTAAAAATATATAAATATTGGTTACTATTTTATGATTTTTTTTTTTAGATTAACTTGATGTAGAAGGTAATAGTAAAGAAAATAAATTCATTAAATAATAACCAAATTTTATAACTATTTAATTTAAGTCAAATTAAAAAATAATCATTAAATACTAAGCATTATTCATATATTTTTTATTTTGTCACTTAATTATTATATATAACTATAAAATTTGAAGGTGAATAGGAGACTTTCTATTTCTCATAGTTTGGCCACCAAACTTTGGGGTTTTGACAGTTTCTACCCTTTATACTTTTAAACACTTTTTCTTTTTTAACGAAATAGTAAAGTTTTGGTTTTCATAGTTTAGTCACATATGTTTCATACTCTTACGTTTTGTACCCTTTAACTTTTAAAGTTTTGTTGCTTTCTACCTTGGCCACGCAACTTTTAACTTTTCTACTTTCGTTTTTAGTATATTATTATAGTTTTATACTTTCACTTAAAGACTTTTAGACTTTTACGTTTTATACCCCTTAACTTTTTAACCCTCTATCTTTTAAAGTTTTTTTTTATTTTAAGTTTTGTTGTCTTCTACTTTGGCCACGAAACTTTTAACTTTTCAACTTTCATTTTTAGTATACTTTTATAATTTTATACTTTCAACATGAGACTTTTAGACTTTTACGTTTTATACTCCTTAACTTAGTATATTTTTATAGTTTTATACTTTCACCACGAGACTTTTAGTTTTTTACGTTTTATACTCCTTAACTTTTTAACCCTCTAACTTTTAAAGTTTTTATTTTTGTTTTAAGTTTCTTTGTCTTCTACTTTTGTCACGAAACTTTTAACTTTTCTACTTTCGCTTTTAGTATACTTCTATAGTTTTATACTTTCACCACGAGACTTTTAAACTTTTACGTTTTATACCACTTAACTTTTTGACTTTCGTTCAGTATACAAATTCAACCCCGCAGCAACGCGCGGGGTGGTAAACATCTCGTTTGAAAGACTAAACATTTATACAAAAGGGTAAAACACTTGATGAAAGTTGGAAGTTTTTTAATCGACAAAAACATCTTTCAATAACTTTATTAGAAAACTTAAAAAACTTTATAACTATTATATAAAATTACACACATATTTTATTACAAATATTCTTCTTTATCAAGATTATACTATATACATTTTACAACTTACGGTATAAGTTAATATTTCATAATTAAATTTGTAAATTAATTTCGCTATTAATTGTTTGTTTGCTTTTTTTTTTAATTTAATAACATAATGGACAAAGACGGATTGGCTCCCTTAAACTTTTACTTTTTAAATAAAGTATACGTTTGTCATTCTTAAATGTATTATAACATAATATAAATATAGATATAATACATTTAAGAAAAGATTTAGGCCTTAGAGGTTACTTATGATAATTATGACAACCAGTTTCCTTAATTTCCGAAGCATCATATCTTTCAACTTGGTTGGCCATATGAAACAACTAGCTAGTTTGCAACGAGACGTATTTGACGTACCCTTTCACCGGTGGAACTTCGTCGCTAGATCGAGAACACGTCATTAATCTTCCGTCTTAGCAACTTGACTCTTAATTCACCAAATGTATCAATGAGCGAGCCATGTCAACTATTTTTTGACACAGGGCCGGCCCCGAAAACCTCTAAAAAGAATTGGGCCCTAGACGAGATAAAAAAATAGGCCCTTGAAATATAAAGTAAAAAAATAAATCTTACACATATCATGCTCATAAATTAATACATCTATTTATTCATCATGTGGTGATCTTTAACTGGCGGATCCAAAAAATATTTAGTGGGTGCCAAAGTTAGGTGAAACCAGAAAAAGTTATATTAACAGATAAGGTCAAACGGTCGGATCAAATATATATTTGATTAATTTGTTAAAATAGGTATTCAGAACAGTGACGCCATTTACTCACAAGTAGTTGATTTGGGTTATGTTTTATCTTTAACCACTCAAATGTAAAATAAAAAACATGGCTAAAAAATAAATATGTCATACGAGCCGCACAGATTGAAAGTCACTTAGAGTCATGTTTAATTCAAACAACCTATTTGTTTTACTAATAAAATGGAATATTATTGTGATAATATAGTGCTTGAAATCAGATTTACTACACCTACTCTTGAAAGAAAATTGAAAACGAAGGGAAAATCTATTTGGTCTTGAATATCTATTTTAACATATTAATCAAAGACTTCTTAATAAAAAACTTTCTGCTATTCAAAAAGATTAAACAGCTTATTAAACTAAAGGTGTCAATAGGTTGTAAACCATGATCAGCTGCTGCTTTTGGATTGTAAATCACACCGGCCGACTGGTTAATAAATTGGATTGTAAACCATGTTGGTCAACCGGCTGACTGTTTAATAAAAAGGAGATAGCGCAGGCCTCGAACTTCCAACAGCCAGTTCACTATCTCTCCGAATAACCAGCTGGGATACAATGCAAGCTGTTAGTATTTAGCAAAATATTATCTAAGTACATTAAAACTGATATATATATATAGGGAAAGGGTAAAATGGAAACCACCTTGAGTGGAGGAATCCATGAAACCCCAATCTTGACCCTTTATTTTGTTAATCCAATGGCTCACATTTATTGTTTTATATTTAATTAATTTTATTTACTATCTATCTTTAAATAACCCCCTCAAGGGTATTATAGTCACAATATATCTCTTCCCCCCCAAAAGAAGTACTCCTTTCTCTCTCTTCTTTTATCAAATCAGCTGCCACCTCTATACCCCCTACCACCATCTCTTTGATTTTCAATTTCCCCCCAATCTTCTTCTCTCCCTCCATTGTAGTATATGCTATCTCCTTCAATTTATCATCCATTTTCAACAATTGTTACTTCAACCCAACTATGAGAGTGTTCCTCCTTTTACACCAGAAGAAGAAGGTTTCGAAGCGTCGGCGTCAAGTATATGAGGGTTCCGGCGATCACTTTACCGGTTCGATGAAACAACGGCGTCAAGATGAACAAGGGTTTAGGCGGTACCTCTCTCTCTTAGCGGCAGCTAGGGTTTAGGTGGTGTGCGACCAGTGGTGCTAATCCGGCGACCCCCGTATGTGCGATTCTGACTCCGTCACCGTATACAACCACCACCGTGCCTTTCAGATCTACTACTGCATCGCCGCCATAACTACATTCTCCTGCTCTCGAGCTCTCATCGGCGCCGGCGAAGAAGAAAGAAACAATTCCGCCAAAGAAATTGTCTCGCTGGAACTCTTTGGTAGGTGATATACTAAAGGTTTTTCTAGATCTAAGGTAACCTTCTGTTCTAGTAAAACCATCCAGATATTTTAAGTTTTATTTTAATTTTTTTAGCTTTTGTAATATGGTTGCTTCATGGTTGGGTTTTAATTTTTTCATATTTTAAGTTATATTTTATTTGTTTCGAGCTTCTATGATATGTTATAGGTAGCCAAAGATACTTCATATTTTTTCATCATTTAAGTTATATTTTAATTTTTTCTTTTTTTACTTTATCACAAATCATGTCACCATCGTCGACTACTTTGAAACAATAATGTAAGTTTTTTTAAGGGTAAATTCTACAAGTACTTTGTTTTTGTTTTTAGTTAATCTATTTATCAAATATGTATTTTAAGTCAAGCAATATTATATCATCCTATCCTATAATTATTCAAGAAAAAGTAATTTGTTAGTTTACACTTTACATTAACATATTTTCTCTCTTAGTTTTAACTTTTAAGACGTATTTTTTACCATTAAATAAGAGTTATAAAATGTGAAAAGTTACATATGTAAAGTTACATATGTTACAATTTGTTACACTGATTTTTGTTCGTATAACATGTGTAAAGTTACATATGTTACAAATTGTTATATTTGTAATTCAAATAAACATGTTTCTTAATTTTATATGTATAACACATGTAACGTTAGTTTTTTATCTTTCATTTTTTAATTTATACTATAAGGGTCTATCCTCTTATCTCCCCTAGGGCTCAAATTTTTTTAGTATTTTTGGAGCCGCCCCGTGTTCTAAAATGGCCCTGACTAGGGCGAGTATTCTCAATTCCCCAATTGCTTACATATGTAACTTGTTTAATGATTTTTATTATTGTCTATATAACATGTGTTAAATGCATAGCTTAAATAAACTCGCTTTTTTTAAATATATACAAATGTAACGTTACATATGTTACAAGTTATTTCTTGTGAGACTCAAATAAACATGCTTCTTGATTTTTGTATATATCACATGTGCAAAGTTACATATATTACAAATTGTTACATGCGTAACTCAAATAAACTTGTTTCTTGATTTGTGTCTATATAACACATGTAACGTTTACATATATGAATTGATGAATTTGTTTTTCTCGGTAGGTGAATGAATTTTTGCATCAAAGATGAAGATGATTATCAACAACTGAAGCATAATTAGTTTTTATATAATTTTTTCGTAGTTTGTTGTATTTTTTGTTAGCCATGTTATATTTTTTATTATTATTTTTATTTCAGTTCGTATAAAACATTTTTTAACGTTTAATGTTAATTGTATATGTTTCTTATAGTTTAATAAAATATATAATAGTTATTTTTTTTTGTTACGTTACATATGTAACATAAGTTGTTACATATGTAACATTTCCATGTCTTGTAATATTACCCCTCTTTTTCACATCTAAACTATGTTACATATGTAACATCAATCATTGTTACATATGTAATAATTCCATGCCCTTGTAATATTACCCTATTATTTCACATCAAAAGTATGTTACATTGTTGTTACATATGTAACAATTCCATGCCTTTGTACTAATACATATGTAACATGATGTGTTGTTCCATATGTAACAGTTCCACATACATATCTGCATCTTCATTTTGTTTATATAACATGCGTAATGTTACATATGTTAAAAATTCTTAAATGCCTAGCTCAAATAAACTTGTTTATTGATTTTGTTTCTATATAACACACGTAATGTGTAACGTCACATATGTTACAAGTTGTGACATGCGTAGCTCAAAAAACTTGTTTATTGGTTTTTATCTATTAACACATGTAACATTTACAGTATAAACGATTTTATTAAAGTATAAAAAAGGAAAAGAAAGTAGTACATATAAGCAACTTCCATTGTGGTGTAGTGGTAGGAAGCTTGTGTTCTCTATTTGAGACACATGTTCGATTCTTACGGGCAACACTTTGGAAGGGGCGTTGGCGATGAGGGGAGACTTGGGACTGATAGGTCACAAGTTTGTTCCCTGAGCTCCCAGGTTTTACCACCCGGCCGCTCGCGGATGTGGTTTTTCTCTGGAATGAGCTCAACTGGTGTAAATAGTTCCCGGGTTTTCCGGGGCATTCGTTGGCCTTTCAAAAAAAAGTAGTACATATAACATTTAAGCAAACTTAAACATGTAATTAATTAAATAATATTAGAATAACCAATAAATTAAATGTAATTAACTAAAAAAAACCCCGTTTTTTGTTAACATGTTAAACTAAATCCCTTTTTTATAACATATAATTAGTTATTTTTTTTAGACAAACTAGTAAATTAATAAAATCAAATTTAAAACCCAAATTTCAAAATAAGCTAATTCATAAAAGAAAAAAAAACTCATCGTTGTTAAAGATGAGGGAGGAGAGAGGAGAGATAAATCATGAATAAGTTAAAATCAAGACAAGGAGAGAGGAGAGAGAAATGGTCGATGGGTAAAATCTATGATGAGAAAAGAGGAGAGAGGGGGTGTACATAGTACACAAATTTGTCCTTTAGAAATGTAAAAGAGAAGGGATGTCAGGTCGAAGGTAAAGGGGGAGGAGAGTAAATGTCCATCTTGCCCTTTTTGTGATCAAAGAAAAGGGTGATGTGGAGCAATGAGAGTCTTTCATTTGGGTTTCATGGTTTCCTTCACTTAACAAGGTTTCTATTTTAACCTTCCCCTATATATATATATATATATATATATATATATATATAATAAAAATTTCAAAAATTCCGGGCCCTAAAAAATCTCGGGCCCTAGGCGGTCGCCCACCCCGCCTATGCCCGGGGCCGGCCCTGTAATTTGACATTGTACGTATCAATACCAGACAACAGATTGTCGTAGCTATTTAACTCTAATAGATCATTCAACTTCAATTCGCCAGATCAAATTTTAACTTTTTAAATAAACATAGTTATGACGTATATTAAAAGACTTCCAGTCAAATAGTATTTCGCAATATACCACTAATAGTATCCGATAAGTATGTCCATCATTTTGATAAATTGTTGTATTTCTGTATTATGTTCCACAACGGGACCACAATTCACATAAATAAATAGGTGATTATTTCGCATGTGGTGGTGATTTATACGTACACACGACGACCAAGATAACGTTAAATTATTTTGCCATTTTATGTTTTTAAGAATTCTGTCCAGACTGTTTGGTTCTAGCTAGTACAACTAATAAGCTAAAATTAACCAGACATAAAGTACTCTTCATTATTCTTATAGTCATAGAAGTCATTATAAACAAAATATACATGGGTAACATAATGATTCGGTTTGGCTTGGTAAGGTTCTATTATCTCAAAAGTTAAATCTGAAACCGAATTTTTTTGGTATCTATATTTTCATAATCAATAAGTTTTGATTATAAGCGTTTCGGTTTATTCTGTTAACAATTGGCTTTAGACTTGAATGAATGAATATTAATTTAAATTTATAAAGTCACATCATATGCCTGTTTAGATTTACTATTAGTATTGTTTAGTTACCCATTTGTAACACTCGGTCTTTCAAACATTTTCTGTTAAATCGTAACGTATAGATTTTGAAATCATATGGATATGATTTCAGTTTTATGATAATAGTTATCATGTATGATAAGATGATATGTAACGAAGAAGAATTGGAAAACCGAAGTGTTCGGTTTAGATGTTGGAATTGGACTCATCACTTTAGGTCTTACAAAGGTGGGGAAAACTTAACTATTGGATACGACAGGGTATTGAAAATGAGAAACGTGAGGGGGGGGGGGGGGGGGGGGGCCGAGTTGTAATAAAGCAGGAATCATGAAAACAAATTTTGAGTTTCTAGTTGAAATTCTAATGCGGACCATCCGATGTGTCTTGGTGTTTCTCGGACGGTGCGCATGTCATGTCATGAAACGGGTCGGATGTGTTACCCGAAAGAGGTCCGCACGTTTTTCTTCGGGAGATGCGGACCATCGAGAAGCACTACATGTGCCCCAGACGGTCCGTATGCGGTGCCGCCAACAACTATAAATGAAAGGCTTGAGCTCTTCATTTGGTGTTTAACTGATATCTATCTCTCTTTGTCTCTCTACTTTATACAGAGACAATTTGATCGATTTTTAGTGATTTTGCTATGTGTGAGACCCTGGTGGTCTAACGCTCATTTGAGTTTGGAACACCAAGTTCTTTTCTGTAGCAGATTCGGGAATTTTTGTTGCGGGGAGCAAAAAATGGGTCGAATAAAAATAGGTAGGATAGTCCAAAGGAATAGCGTGGTGATAAAGTGTTACCTCCCTAACCAGGAGGTTATGGGTTTAAATTATGAAAAGTACATGTATGATAATTTAAACCTAAAAGAAATAAAGATAGATGACTAATAAATACTTTTCACACCTTATAATAAAAATAATAAGTGTTAACATAATCAAAAAAAAGTTATTTTGACGCCAAATTTTAACAATAACTTAATTAATTATTAAAACAATTTATTAAACATAAGAAGCAAAAGTAAATGTAAAATTTACATAATATCACAAAATATGGAGTGATAGAAAATACAATGGGACCGGTAGTCTAGTTATAGATTCAATAAAAGGCTCATTTTTTATGTAAATTTACTTGTATGCCCCTATATCACAAAGGCCAGACAACTAGCAATTAAATTTTTGCTAGAATAAGAGTAAATCAATTCCTTTTTTTGATGTTCACCCTCGGTGTTAATGTTTTAAAAACTGATTTTTTAGTTGAATCGGAAAACATTTCGGGACCGGTTCGACCGATCGGACCGGTTAGACCGGGTGGTTGAACCGGTTATAGGATTTATATATATTTTTTATAAAAATGCTAATAAACTTGTACACCCCAACAAAAGTAGTTAAAATACAATTATAATTCACTTAAAAATAATATCAAATATGTATTTGATAAGAAAATATAAGTTTTAAACTTTAAAAAATAATAAAAAAATAAAAAAATTAAAAAAAAATTTAAAAAATCAGAAAACCGGTTGAACCGGAAAAAACCGGAAAACTGGCCGGTCTAACCCGGTCCGGTTATTGCCAAAAAACCGGGATATAAAAAACCGGTGAGGAGGGCGGTTCGCGGTTGAACCGGCCGGTTCGAACCGGTTTTTAAAACATTGGGGTTAGCAATCCGTCGCTTTTGTCCACTCAGCCATCTCTCCCAATTGAAAAAGATTATTACTATGTTACATTACACATCAAGTAAGGATTAAAGAAAGTATTTCTTTCACATTCTTTATCGTTATTATATAATTAGCAATTCCATTTAGATGCTCGAAAGATCCAAATAGAAAGATAAAGAAAGAATACCTTCTTGCTTTTATTTTGTTCGAAGTGCCCTTTTGGCCTGGCCCGGTCAATACCCAGCCGGGCCTTTTTTTGTTTCAAAAAATTCCCTTTCTTTTTTATTTATAGGCAACATACTCTAAATAGCCAGTTTTGTATCTTTGTAACAATTTTCTTTTGGGGTTTACATAGGCTTGGCTACGGGGTGTTTAGCCATCCCCTCCTAATACATTGCCTCCGCCACTGGTTGGGGTATAATGGGTATTCTTACCTTTACGTGAACGTCCCGAACAAATACTCTCGAGGTATAAGGAATAGTCTAACTGTCTAAGGTGCAGAAGCGTTGCTGAATTGCGGAGGATGGGAAGTTGGGAACTCAGGAGTGTTAAGAGGTCGGCACGAAGATTGGTGTTTGTGAAGGCATTCTTTCTTTCTGCAGTTCCATAAGAATTTGGGGATGAGTTCCCTGTAGCAATGCGGGGTTATAATCTCCAGACAACGAGTTAGTGACCCGCAAGGCATAGATATGTGCCTAAGGGAAGACTGTGGGTTGTAAAAACACAACACCGAGGTTGGATACTCGAGAAGGGGCACATGTTGGAAATTTGTGCAATGTGGATCTGATATATGCAAGGTGCGGGTTAGATACCCGTAGTGTAACATCCCACTGCGGTTCGTCCTATATATAAACACCTTTGACACATCGAAAAATGAAACCTAATCAGATTATATACAAAGAGTAATAATTGTCCCTAGCATTTAAACGGGTTTAGTATTGTTTAGACGTAGATGAGATTGAACACATAATGGGAGTTTAGGTGAGGATGAAAGGTTCATATTTTGACATGTAATGCCATGGAAAAGTTTAAAGTGTTTTTTTTGTTGGATCGATGTGTCCATTAAGTAATGTTTTGGGTTTGCCATGCGTGTCCAACCGAATAATATGGGTGAGTTTAGGGCTGTCCAAAAAGTTCGAAACTCGAAACTCGTTCGAACTCGCTCGAAAAATATTCGGAAAATGCTCGTTCGATTGTCGCTCGCTTTAAAAACGAACCGAGCGGCTCGGTTCGATTTGTAAAACGAACCAAGTATGAGCATAGGTGCGCTCGCTCGATGCTCGCTCGAATTTATATATATACATTTAGTTATTTATTTTATATATTTTTATTATTTATTTTATCAATTTTAATTATGTTATGTAAGGAATTAGGATTGGAGTTAAGATTTTGGATGTAAGTTTAATATTTTAGTTTATCATCTTTGTAGCTTCCATTCTCTCTAGCCTCCTCCATTGTCATTGTTTTTATTAATCTTTGTATAATTCTTTCTTATATATAATGTCTTTTCACAAAGAATCCAATGGTATCGAGACTTCTCATATTGAATTAAGTGATGGAGAGAGTTTTGAGTTAGTTGATGAAGTAAAAAATGAGGAAAACGTAAGTAAAGATGTTGATACAACTAGAAAGGGAAAGCGAAAGAATAGTTCTGAAGCACATCCAAATTTTGTAGACATCGAGGACATGTACAAAGGGAAAATGGTAAAAAAAGAAAGAGTGCATTCATTATAATTATATCAGTTCATATTAGTGTTAGTTGGTCTAATAAAATACAAACAAGACTAGTGTGTTAGTTATTGAATAAAATGTGTTAAAATTGGAAACATGGATGAATGTGTTATGTGTGATCACCACCCACGTCACTTTCCTTTTTGTTCTGCGACGCTCGAAATTTGCTCGGTGATCGCTCGAAAAATATTCGGATCGAAAGTCGCTCGTTAGATTTTGGATCGGTTGAAAAAATGCTCGGTTCGGTTCGGTTCGGTTTGTAAACGAACCAAACACGAGCAAAGATCCGTTCGGTTCGGTTCGGATCGTGAACAGCCCTAGGTGAGTTGGTCAAATGCGTTTTTACTTGTTGATATTTTAAGCGTTCTTTGTAGTTTTAATCCAATTCATATATTGGAATACATGTTACTACATGTTTATTTTTATCTATATTTATATGTATAGGTTTAATTCAAAATCGACACGTCTCAAACTTAATGTAATTTTTTTTATTTTCCACAACCACCATAATATAATTTCTTTTAAAATTCGAGTCTCCCGTTACAATACATGCACTAAATCTAATAATCTATCTTGCTTCGATATAAATTTCATTAAAAAGCAAACCGCCGTTAGATAAAGACACACCCATATTTATTTTATAAATTTTAATAATATATACTTAAAACTCATACATTTAAGTCAAACAGGAAAAAACAGGTTTGTCTTGTGCTAAGCGACTTGACCACCAGGGAACTCATTTGCTCCACCCATCCCCCTCGTCTTATCTTTAAATAATGAGTAGGTTTTCTTTGCAATTTGCATGTTGTGTCACCTCATTTTGTAACGCATGAAACAATAGTGTTAACATAAGGACTAACAATATATATATATATATATATTATATATATATAGAGGGCGGTTCCTGTGCGGCAATGTGTTTTCCCTAAGTCCGGTGCGGCAGGGGGTAGATAAGTAAAATATCCAGAATCCTCTCCCATTTGTATGTTTAGTAATTATTTCATTTCCCCCACAAATTTTAAACGGCCATAACTTTTTTATACGACATTATTTTCAAAAACGAATTTCACCATAATTCTAGTCGTGATTTTATCTTTAATTTGAGACTAGGTTTGCTCGATTTGAAGAAACTTTTTTTTTGACGTTTTTCCGGGTTTTTTCCAGGTTTTTTTTTTTTTTTTTTTTTTTTGAGTAGTACTAGGTGCGATTTAGGCCCCTAAAAATTTTTAGATTTTAATTCGAAGCGTAGATATCTTTTTTTTAATTTTTTTTAAAAACATTGACAGTGTACACCAGCATAGACCAGCACAACAGCACAAATCCACCAGCACAGCCAGCACAGACCAGCACAAGAGCACAATTCCACCAGCACAGCCAGCACAGACCAGCATGACCAGCACAGCACTGACCCAGCACTGACCAGCATAGACCAGCACAGTGTGCAAAAAAAGAACTAAAAAATTAAAAAAAAATGCCTACACTTCGAATTAAGGTCTGAAAATTTGCAGGGTCATAAATCGCTACTAGGAGATTCAAAAAAAAAAAAAAAAACGTTCTAAAAAACGTCGTAAAAAACGTGAATTTTTTTTTCTCCAAATCGAACAAACCTAGTCTCAAATTAAAGATAAAATCACGACTAGAATTATGGTGAAATTCGTTTTCGAAAATAATGTCGTATGAAAAAGTTATGGTCGTTTAAAAATTGGGGGGAACTTGAATAAATATGTTTTTCCACATTTACCCTTCCAGCTTTAAAGATTCCCTCCACTCCTTCTCTCTCATCTCCTTCAATCTTATCCATCCATCCACTTGATCTAAAGGCCTAGAATGTGCCGCACTAGACTTAGGAAAAACCAAGTGTCGCATTTGATCCGAACTCTCTCTCTATATATATATATATAGGGTGATGTTCATTGTAGACACTTTCGCATGTGAAATAGCTCTTTTTCACATGTGAAAGTTTCTAATTAATGGGAAAAAATAAAAAAAGAAAAAAGAAAATTAATCACAACCATTAGATCAAGAGATCTAATGGTGAAAAAGGGTGTCTACCTGTCTACACTTATGGGGGTGTCTACAATGAACTTTTCACTATATATATATATATATATATATATATAGAGTTGGGTTATAATACAAAGTACTTTTTATGTGAGAAGTGTGAGAAGTGATTGATGTGTTAATTTTTAATGCATGATATTGTCTTTTTATTATATTTTTGGTAAATATATGACAATCCTAAAATAAATACACCATCCATTGGATTCCAAACACTACCAAACATCATTTATTAAGAATTATTAAAAGGGCATTGTGTTAGGATATTATTACACTGTGTTTACATTGTGTTATCCTTTAACTCTAATTTTGATAAACATATGACATTCTAATATGGAAAAAACAATGTATAGTGTTATATATTTACCAAAAACATAACTAAAAGATAACACAATGCATTAAAATCTAACACATCATCCACTTCTCACACTTCTCACGCAAAAAGTACTTTGTATTATAACTCTACCCTATATATATATATATATATATATATATATATGAAAACCCTTTATTTTGTGAAAACGTGAAAACCACTTTAAAACCCACATAACTTCTTTATACGTTAATGTTTATTCATGAAATTTGCGCCAAATGTCTTAGAATTACGTTATCTATAACTCTGGAAAACAATATTTAAAAAAAAACGTAAAAAAAAACGTTTTTTTTTCCCCGTTTTTGGTACACATGTGTACCATCATCACTACTACTACACAAAAACGAATTATAAAGTATAAAAACACTCCTTATGTTAAAAATATATTAAAAACATACTAAAAACAATAAAACATTTATGTTACGAATGATAATTAAACATAGTACACATGTGTAGCAATACTTAAAAAATCATAAAATGTTATTTTTTTCTTTAGATATAAAGATAATAAAACTATAATAATTAGGGTGCAATTTTCTTTTAAAACTATTAGTAACTCATATTAAATTTTGAGTTTTTTTTATTGTGGTACACATGTGTACCAAAAACGGAAAAAAAATATAAAATAAAATAAAAAACCGTTTTTTTTTTGTTTTTGGTTTTTATAGAATTAAAGATAACGTAATTCTAAGACTTTTGACGCAAATTTCATGAAAAAACACTAACGTATGAAAAAGTTATAAAGGTTTTAAAGTGGTTTTCACGTTTTCACAAAATAAATGGGTTTTCACACGATCCTAATCCTATATATATATATATATATAGGGAGAT
The DNA here is from genome assembly GCA_039602395.1 of Deinandra increscens subsp. villosa. Lineage (NCBI taxonomy): Eukaryota > Viridiplantae > Streptophyta > Magnoliopsida > Asterales > Asteraceae > Deinandra > Deinandra increscens. Next base: position 26,929,831 of record JBCNJP010000027.1, on the reverse strand, counting down.
GATCATTTGAGAACTAATTGGGTTTGAGAACTAAAAAGAACTAATCTTAGCCACTAGTTTATATATATGGAAAACCCACCCATGAATTTGAATGCTCCCCCCTTGAAAATTAGTGGCCCAAATTGGTTTTCAAAAGTTCTCAAAAGAAAAAGTTCTCATTTGAACCTAACCCTATATATATATATATATATATATATATATATATATATATATATATATACATATATATATATAGGGAGAGGATCATTTGAGAACCAATTGAGTTTGAGAACTTTTGAGAACCAATCTGAGCCACAAGTTATATATAATGAAATCCCCCCCCATGAATTTGAATGCTTCCCCCCTGAAAATTAGTGGCTCAGAATTGTTCTCAAAAGTTCTCAAAGAAAAAGGTTCTCATTTGAACCCAACCCTATATATATATATATAGTGAAAAGTTCATTGTAGACACCCTCATAAGTGTAGACATGTAAACATTTTTTTCACCATTAGATCTCTTGATCTAATGGTTGTGATTAATTTGTTTTTTCTTTTTTTCTTTTTTCTCATTATTCAGAAAAGTTCACATGTGAAAAGGAGTCATTTCACATGCGAAAGTGTCTACAATAAACCTCACCCTATATATATATATATACACACGTCGCTACAACGAAAAAAATAATATGAGTACAACATACATAACTTATAAAAAACATTTAATAAATGTGAAAACCCCGAACACATACATAAAAAGTTCGGCAATACTGCTTTGCGTTATCGATTTCGTGTGTACACAAAATAGTAAATGAACGAAATCTAAACGCTAAACCGCAAACTTTAAACCTTAAACCAAAAAATAAAGCTAAATTTAAAATATATAATTAAAGGAAAAAAAGTTTAAACAGCAGACACAAAAATAATGGCTCTCCCTAACTCCCTTGACTCGAATCTGTGTTGGTGCGAGGAAGGAGCTTAAAAGCAAAAGACATCAACCACCAGGGACTTGAACTCATACTATCTATTAGTTTATATTGATCTATGAATAAAAAATTGTAAAGACATGCCCGGTTCAAAAAAAATTTTAACGGCAAAGGTATTATTAAAAACGAAAAACATGCCGACTTAAAAGAAAGCCAACCAAAAAGAAAACAATAAAAAGAATAATAAACACTTACAGTTTCTATTATCAAACCATAAAAAAGAATAATAAACAATAAAGTCAAAGATCTCGCTGTTCCTAGCCGATATACATTGAAAGATTAACTTGTTTCGGAAGGACCAAATTGCCCACCAAGCCACCAAGCAAATCGCCTCCACAACAAGTTTTATCCTTGCAGAGCAACGCCCATTATCCACCATATCAAGAAGCCCATTTGGATCATTAGGAAAAAACCAATCGAGCTCAAGCCAACGAGCAACCGCATCCCAAGTCTTAGAAGCCACCTCACAGAAACCCGACAATTGAGAAGACATCTCTGGTCGAGACTTACAGAAAGGGCAACGAATATCGTTAATCTCCACCCCTCTATGACTAAGGTTGAAACGAGTAGGAATCCTGTCCAAACGAATTCTCCAAGCTAAAATATTCACTTTCTTAAGAACAAATCTATTCCATCTAATAACAATATTAGCCGAAGGTAATCAGAAATTATCGAACGCTTTCCGAACATGTTTAACCTGAAATTCAGAGCTAAACTTCCAAAGTCAAGTGTCATCAACCTCGGTTAACTGGACCGCGTTCACTAGGCCTAACAAACCTTGTAACTAAATAATGAAAGCATATTTACCTATAAACAAAAACAAAACTTTGATGAATACTAGCTACATTGAATTTTTTTCTGTTGTGTTTTTTAGCTACCTTTTTTAGTTTTTTTTTTTTTTGGTTTTCATTGAGAATTTTGGTTCAAGAATTTGACCGGTTTGCTTTTGATTTAACATTTAGTTTGACGTTAAAATTAGAAACAAAGACGTTAAAAGCGTGTTATCTCCGTGACAACGTGCGGGTCCTCGAAAACTAGCTTGTTTCTATATGTGGGAATTCACCATAGGGTTGGAAATCAAGTGAATTGAACCTTTGGGTATTCAATTATGCAAAAGATGTGAAAATGTGGTCATTAATTGGGGATGCATGCATGATTTGGACAAGAGATATTATGAGCAAGCATTTGTTGTTGATGATGGTGGTGTTGGGATAATAAACAAATAGGATTGGAGAAGTTTATGAGTGATAGATCTTATAGAGACCCCATTGGAAGAAAGTTTGATTTTAGAATATGGAAGCCATATATGATGGATTTGACTAGCTAGCCTAACTAGGGTGGGTTGTGGTGGGGTTTAGTTTAAAAGGGGACGCAAGTTAAGTTAAGAAAGAACAAAAGTTCATGTTCTTGGGTGGCACATAGAAACAAAATGAAGGCAAGACAACCACATTATGTCAAACATATTACTAAACTACCCTTATAATAATTGAATATGGACATCCAAAATAGGTTGTATTGAAAGTGAAATTAAACAAGTTATATTGTTCTAAGATAATTTACAATTTGATTTAGATTTTCATGATCTTAGACAAAGGTAGTCAATCCAATTATGATTGGTCAAAAGTTAGTTAAACTTTAACATAAACAATTAAACATGGCTAAATTTTATCTCAAACTATACTTTTTGAATTATTTATTAACATTTTTAATTATAATAATCCAAACTATAACTTATTAATCTTTATAATTTACATTGACAGTTAACCAATGATACTCTCAAATTTTAGTTTTGCTAACACAGAGAGTCCCAATAACATAACTATTATACATTTACATCTGATTTTTATTTCACAATGATAATTTTGAATGATACGTAAAAATATACAAACAAAACAAAGAAACTTAAATGTAAATATATAATGATTATGTTGTTGCGACCGATTTCAACAACAAACTAAAATAAAATTGAGGGCATTCTTAATTAATCAAGTTTACAATATCTATTATTATAGTTTAGATTATAAAAATCCAATTTACCTTAAATGTTTAATAGACAAAAATAACAATAATTCCCACTTGACATATTCTATTTTCTTTTCTTTAAAAATGAAACAAATTGAGACCACCATATAAATTAAATTGAAAGAAAACCCCAATCCGTGACTCAAAAAGATATGGATATACCAATCCACATTAATTTATAGCCTGTCTATAGACCACCACCATATAGTTGCCAAACAAAACAAATAGTTCATGTGCTTAGCAGCTTACCTACAAAAAAAACATGATATTCTTCATCCACCCTTGTTTTTCGCCAACTCATACTCTCGTGATCATCTCTACTACTCATCACCAATATTCTTGAATTCTTGATCATATAATTGTTGTGGTCCATAGAAATAAAACTCCCATGAGTAGTAGTAATTGATCACTTAATTACAACTCTTTCTTTCACACTTATTATTCCACCCAATAACACCTGCATCTATGCCAGAACTCTGTGATTTGCAGCTCCATATCAATGGTCAACATACATTCTACATCCACGAGGTATATACTATACTATACTATACCCTTTTCATTTCCACAACATTCTTTAACTTAAACTTCTCAAAAAAAAATCTCATCTTTATTAGGGTTTGTTGCAGAAAACTGTTTCAAGATTTCCACAACCTTCTTTAACTTAAACTTCTCAAAAAAAAATCTCATCTTTATTAGGGTTTGTTGCAGAAAACAGTTTCAAGATTTCCACAACATTCTTTAACTTAACCTTCTCAAAAAAATCTGATCTTTATTAGGGTAATTTGTTGCAGAAAACAGTTTCAAGATTCTCTGGGAAGTTAAGGAAGCTGATCAAGAAAGAAAAGAAACGAACCCAGATCAGAAACACCGGGATCGAGATCAACGATTTCCCCGGTGGGTCCGACGGGTTCGAACTCGTTTCAAGATTCTGTTACAACAACGGTGAGCTCGATATAACCGTCTCCAACGTCTCTCTCCTTCATTGCTGTGCGGTTTTCCTGTCCATGAACGACACCCTTTTGCCCAAAACCACCCATCTTTTCAACCGCATGTCCGAATGGTCGTTTGTGGACGTCCGTGACTGTCTCAGGAGCTGCACGCCTTTCGTTTCGTACGCGGACTCATTCGGTATCGTCGAAAAACTCATCTCGAATCTCATAATCAAGATCACGCAAAACTCGGATTCGGCCGCTTTGTTTCCGTCACCATCTTCTTCATCTTCTCCGGATAGTAGTCATTTGAAGCACTCTGGAAGTTTGTTAAGAAGACACTCATCATGTTCATCTTCCAAAGGTTTATGGTGGTATGATGATATGACAATTCTACCCCCTTTCATTATAGAAAGATTTGTAAAAGCTTTAGGTGCTTATGGGAATGAGAACAACAGTTTAACCCTCACAAGATTCCTCCTGCATTACCTAAAAACATCATCGCAATCAAAGATTCAAGCTTTTTCAAAGTGTGAGTATAGTGGTCTTGCTGACACAGCTGTTCATGGGGTGATTTTGATGGGGAAAACTGCGTTTTCTTGTAGAGGGGTATTTTGGGTATTAAGGATTGTTTCAAGTTTTGGGTTGAGTAGAGAATGTAGAGGTGGGTTGGAAAGATTGATTGGTGGGATGCTTGAGCAGGCAAAAGTGGATGATTTGCTGGTGAGTAATAATGGGTCAAGTGGTGTGTATGATGTGAATCTTGTTTTGAGATTGATAAGAGAGAGTAATAAAGTTGAGGGGGTGTGTTTGGAAAGAATGAAAAAGGTTGGGGGGTTGCTTGATAAATATTTGGGGGAGATTGCACCAGATCAGAGTTTGAAGATTTCAAAGTTTTTAGGGGTTGCAGAGAGTTTACCAGATTGTGCAAGAGATTGCTTTGATGGGGTCTACAAAGCCATTGATATATATCTTGAGGTAATTCTTTAACATAATCACCTTATCTTTTTACTTTTTATCTAGTTTCATATATATCAAGTATAGTTTATAGAGGAAAATCATCCTTTCTTATAAAAAAAGGAATTAAATTTAAAGAAATTTAAAGATTGATATTATTTTAGTTAAATTATAAGAATAAAAATAACGAATAAGAATATAAGATATGAATGTTCGTATTTTTTTATCGTTTAGGATAGAGTGAAGTTTTATTTTCATCGTTTTTCTTCTAAAACCTACCCTACACGTGAAATTTTACTAGGTACATTTCTTTGTTTCTATGTTTGATTATAGCAAATATGTCAAAATTGAAAACGACCCTTAGTTTGAACAAACTGGTAATTTTAAGATTTTTTAAAACTCGATGGAAATTGGAAACCATGAACAGAATATAAGGAACATAGAGACAAAACACAAACTACAAGAGATGTGACAAGATATGCTATTTCCAATTTTATATGGAATTCTAGTGACTCATACTTATATTTAGGATTTTTTAGATGTTTGATAAATAATCTCTTAGATTATATTTTATAAATATAATAATCAATGATTATGACATTTTATGACCCTAGATGGTGCCATTGGGAGGTTCTATGCCTCATAGAAACTTTTTATGTCATTATGTGAGACTCTCTTTTAACCTTGTAGGAAACTAATCGTGTTAGTTAGTTGGTGAAAAATTTGTTGTTAAAAAAATAACAGCAAACTGCAAAATCAATAAAGTCCAGAGACTTTTATGTAATTTCATTTTTTAAACTCAGATAACTTCTATTTATTTTATATATTTTTGAAAAATAATACAATAACATTAAAGTTATATTATCTAACACCACATGTGTCACACCCTAATATCATTATTACAATTTTAGCCATGTGCATACAATCTATACAAAATATCAAAAGACTATGGGCTCAGAAGTCGTTTGGAATATAATATTTCAGTGAAAAATGTTAAGTTACTAAATTAAACATTTTTTTCATCAGGGGTATAAAAGTAATTAGCCACCCATGAAAGAGTCAGTCCGTCACGGACGGCTGAGCTTGTGTTTGGAATATACCGTCAACTAGTAATATTTTATGTTAACTATTAATATATTTTTTCAAAATAATCTTTTAATTTTCTCTTTCGGGTGATTTTATTTTCCGGTAAGAGTTAATTCACATTAGAAATAGTATTTGGGAATAAACGTTTATTATTTAATTTTTAAAAAGGAAAAAGGGAAATGATGCGAACGTGAATTGAGGGAAAAGGGAATCAAAAATCAGTAACTGGGTGTTTATGTGACAGTTTGTCTCTGTCAAGTAGTAAATGACCGAAGAATCCAGTGAATGGCCACATGATGGTCTCTTGTACCACTCCGAAAATGATTTATAAATTATTAAAATTCATATCACGCTGTTAAAAATAAGTAAATTTATATAATACTTTTTATTTAATTAAAAAATTTGTAAATTTAGAGAGGCATATAAAAATTCCTCAAACTGATTTGTATAACTAAAATAGTTCACTCATTAAAATAAAGTATTTAAATTATTATTTAATAAATTAAGAAAAATTGACGCCGTTTAATCGTTTAATCCTATGTGTATCCTATTGGTAAATAATAATCCGTCTTTTAACCTTGGCAACCACCAGTCCTACCTTTCAACTTATTTGTTTTTATTGGTCTCGCGCATTAAGTTTTTTAACGCCGTTAGGGTTCCGCCGCCAAAGCAGCGGTGGCGCTGATCGTTTCGTTCCGATTGCCTGCGGTTGCGCTCTCCTGTGATTTTAAATGGTCGACGATGTCGAGAGAAGTCGCAATTCCAACGAATCAGTCGTCATTCTCCACGATTTTGTAATTCTGGCGATGATTTCCGCGACGATATGGAGGTTTGATGCTATTTGGATGATGTTAGAAGCAATGGATGGTGTTTGGGAGTGGTTAGCGGCCGAAAAGATGGTTGTGGCGGTGGAACGGCGGCGGAATCCTAACGGCGTTAAAAAACTTAACGGCGTGACCAATAAAAACAAATAAGTTAAAAGGTGGAACTGGTGGTTGCCAAGGTTAAAAAAACAGATTCTTATCTATCAATAGGGTAAACACTGGATTAAATGGCGTCAATTTTCATAAATTAAAGAGAACTACAATTTCCGTCCTTTAGCTTATATAAAGTTTCAGATATTATCCTAAAGTAAGAAAATAAAAAATGTTCAAATTATATAAGAGTTTCGTATAATTTACACCATTTGAACTAACATACGTTAACTTTTCTGTTAAAAGTTTAATAAATGACTAAAATACCCTCATCGTTTATAAAAAGAAACTAAACTAAAATGAGGGTATCCTTTGTTACTATCGGATCTTAAGTAATAGTAAAGTCGTTGTCATGTATTTTGAATGACATGAGTTCGAGCGGTGAATACAATCACTTGTAAAATGCAAGATAATGATGCATAATTCAGACCCAAATGACCGAGGGTAAACCTAGTTAAAGTTCAGTGGCACGTGTTACCCATTAAACTTGTACGTAAAATGAAAATAATTTAGATCTTTTGGTTTTTATGTAGGTGTGCTACTCTTAAAATAGTTTGTGAATGTGATACCTTATGAAAATTCCTCAAACTGATTTGTATAACTAAAATAGTTCATTCATTGAAATAAAGTATTTAAATTATTATTTAATAAATTAAGAAAAATTGACGCGTTTAATCGTTTAATCCTATGTTTATCCTATTGGCAAATAATAATCCGTCTTTTAACCTTGGCAACCACCAATCCTACCTTTCAACTTATTTGTTTTTATTGGTCCTGCCTTTAAGTTTTTTAACACCGTTAGGGTTCCGTCGCCACAGCAGCGGTGGCGCTGATTGTTTCGTTCCGATTGCATGTGGTTGCGCTCTCCTGTGATTTTGAATGGTCGACGATGCCGAAAGAAGACGCAATTCCAACGAATCAGTCGTCATTCTCCACGATTTTGCAGTTCTGGCGATGATTCCCGCGACGATATGGAGGTTTGATGCTATTTGGATGATGTTAGAAGCAATGGATGGTGTTTGGGAGTGGTTAGCGGCCGAAAAGGTGGTTGTGGCGGTGGAACGGCGGCGGAATCCTAACGGCGTTAAAAAACTTAACGACGGGACCAATAAAAACAAATAAGTTAAAAGGTGGAACTGGTGGTTGCCAAGGTTAAAAAACGGATTCTTATCTATCAATAGGGTAAACACTGGATTAAATGGCGTCAATTTTCATAAATTAAAGAGAACTACAATTTCCGTCCTTTAGCTTATATAAAGTTTCAGATATTGTCCTCAAGCAAGTAACTAAAAAATGGTCAAATTATATAAGAGTTTCTTATAATTTACATCATTTAAGCTAACATACGTTAACTTTTCAGTTAAAAGTTACATAAATGACTAAAATACCCTCATTGTTTAAAAATAGAAACTAAACTAAAATGAGGGTATCCTTTGTTACTATCGGATCTTAAGTAATAGTAAAGTCGTTGTCATGTATTTTGAATGACATGAGTTCGAGCGGTGATTACAATCACTTGTAAAATGCAAGATAACCACACCATGATTCAGATCCAAATGACCGAGGGCAAACCTAGTTAAAGTTCAGGGGTGGCAAATGTCACCCATTAAACTCTGTACGCGAAATGGAAAAAATTTAGATCTTTCGATTTTTATGTAGATGTGCTACTCCTAAAATAATTTGTGAATGTGATACCCTTATAAGGAATTTTATAGTTTCAACCGCTGAAGATATTGTTTCTAACAATTAGATGTATGAATATGCAGTCACACCCATGTCTATCATTGGAAGAAAGATCAAGGCTATGTAGGTGTTTAAACTACGAGAAGCTAAGCTTAGAAGCATGCAAAGACTTAGCCAAAAACCCAAGAATCCCACCAAGAATCGCGGTACAAGCACTTGTCTCGCAGCATTCAAACATCCCGACGGTCTATACGAACGATCACCATAATCAAGATTACGCCTACATAACCGACCATGATCACGAAACCCCGTTGACCAAAAGCAGCCGAGAACTCATGGTGCTCTACAACAACAATGGCGCACCTGATCATCTCCATTTTGATTCAGCGGATCACAGCTGTAAAAGCAGCTCGGGATACGAAGATAAGGAGCTCGATGACAACGGGGTGGTCAAGATGAACCTGCAACGGATGCAATGGCGGGTGGTGGAGTTGGAGAAAGTTTGTCGGGAGATGAAGGGTCAGATGTCGAAAATGGTTAAGGGCGATCGGGTCATGCTCTCGGGCTCGTCTCATGGTAGACCATTGCCAAGATTGTGTTGACCCTTTGGAAGTTTTCGGGTTAAAGTTTGGTTTTCTAATTTTTTTCGATCTTTTTTGTTGGTGTTCAAGCGTATAAGAATGTGTTATGAGTGTGATTTTTATGTATATTGATGATTGCTTGAAACCCGGGTTTGATCAAATGGTTCAATTTCCATTTGGAATCGTTGGTTTGAATTCTTGTATATATATGCTAGTAATTTAAATGGATAATAAATCCTTTGTTGCGGGGAACTCATCCCAAATTCTTAGGGAACTAACAAAGAAAGAACACCTTCACTATCACCGGTTTTCGTGTCGGCCTCTGAACTAGAGGTGTTAAACGGGTCGTGTTTGTGGGTTAGCAGGTCAAACCAACCTGAATCGAAAATTTGACACGAATCCAAACCCGAACCAAGCCTAAACCGAAAATCATGTCACATACATAAACTGAAACACGACACGAATATTTACGGGTTGACCAAAACACGACTCATTTGACCTATTTTTTATTTCCTTTACATTTTTTAACATATTAATGATATTAATGATTTAAGATAGCAGTTTTACTAACCCAAAAAAATATCAAAATCAATTTAAGTACGACTTTCATGTATCGTTTCTAACATTATACTTCTAAAAACTAAGAAAATAGAGAAAGACTAAAATGCCCCAGAGGGTTAAGTAAAAAATAACGTTAAAGTCATCAAACTGAAAGTGTTATAAATTACAAACAATAAGACATGATTTGTTTAAAATAATATATTTCTTTTGAACTAAACTGATGATTAAGTTTGCCAAACCACATGAAGAAAGATAAAATCTTGATGAAAACCTAGTACACGGAAAAGACTCCTCTTGCGTCAAAACAAACCTCTCTCGAGAGCCTTGTAAGATGTTTGCATATCTATGTGATTCTTTTACACGTAACACGTTCTTATCAAATTGAATTTAATTATTAAAAAAACTAAAAAAAAATCAATTGCGTTTTCATTAAGTTTGTAATGGTGACTTTACAACCAAAAAGTTATAGAATTTAAATATGGGGACACACAACCACTAGCTTAGTCTAATGACAAAAGGTGTATTGTCATTTACCATGTGGTCTTGGGTTTAAGTCTCACTTGTAACAAAAATAAATAAAAAAATAGGGGTTACAAGTTGGGTTAGCAGTTGTGAGTTTTTTTTCTTCTGATGAGTATTGGAGATGATCGGGTAGATGGTGTAGTCTCTGTCTGTGATTCAAATTTGCCGTTTAAAAAAAAACTAGGGACATGATGATCTTATCCATTAAAAAAACAGGTTCAATTTCGAGATTTTCCTTTTTATAGTTGTACATATGGTTTTACCGGTGGTCCTATCAAAGAAACGATAACTCTGGTCCACCAATATCAATGTCTTATGTACCGAAGATCATATGATTCCATCCTACGAACCTCCAATACAGTGACCTGTCATCAGACCAAAGTTGTGATTTTGATTTGCACGATGAAGTTTATGTCCGTTCTTATTTGTGGGGTTTTTGGATTTCCACTATGAAAGTGATTTTTTATCTCTATTATTCCCTGCAGCTTAATCATATATAAATGTCTGCATCTTGTATGATTACATACGGAGACGGTTGTCATAATGTAGATATGTTACTATGTCCGCCAAGTGTTTGTTAAAATGCCTTAAAGAACAAAGGTTTAGAAACATTTTCCCTTAAACAATTAGGGGTGGATCTCGTAGAAACATTCTTGCGGTGCCTCGTGCACGGGTTTGGCCTTGCCCTTGAACGATTTGGCTTATCTTCTTGCTATAGAATTTGGATCACAGAATGTGCCATGGGGGCCTGGGGGGGCTTGTTTACATTGCTCTTCTCTTTCTTCAACATCTGTTTTTGTTGTTTTGTCTCTTCTTTTTGCAATTATCTGGAACTGAATTGACTCATCACTCTTTCTGCAACCATTTTGGGGATACATGTGCAAACATATCTTCTGCAAACTTCCTTTGATTCTTTTTCCTTGTTTAGTTGTGTATAGTGTTTTTGCTTCCCTTTTACATGCAAGTGTGATTTTATTTCCTTGGGAGTATTTGGAAAAATAATCTACAAAGCAGTATTGATAATAAGATGGTTATGATCACTTGTGCATTTTTTCTGAATAAAGGTATTCATATAGAGGTAGTACTTGAGTGTTATGTTTTTTAAGTTGTTATAGGACTTGGTTATTTTATAAAACACCTATGATTTTTTATGCTTTAAGAATTCTAGGCACCCCTAGATTCAATATTACACTCTACAAGCTCACCTCAAGAACAAGTATCATATGGCTTCCTAGTCTAGCGGTATATTGGTGTGTATTAACGATCTAGTGTACAAGAGACGCATATGTGAATTATCTTTAATGATGTGACGAGAAAACTTTCAAAAGAACACAAAACAACTTTGAAATATGTCATCTCTATCATCTCTAATAGTTGTGTTTCCCCTAACCACCACCGGTCCACCACCCACCTCTTACTTTTGCATTGTCATCGGCTCCCTACTATCACACCTTCAACCACTATCTACGTTTCACCGTCATTTACGGCATTTACACCAGAAACTTGGAGTGGAAAAGATTGTAAGTTTTGAAATTCAAGTATGGCTTGGAGATTCTATGAATCGTCTTTCGTACTTTCAGATTGAAATATTTTAATAGCACATAGTTCTAGTCGGATAAGACCAAAATTTTATAAACAAATACAATGTTCTATCATGAATTTCATCATACCAAATATTAACCAAAGGGTATGAAAACCAAAGGGTAAGTCACTCCCGAAGTACAAACTCACTTCCGAAGAGCAAATTGCTTCTGATGAACCAACAAATTTGCGTCGGAAAACCAAACTTACTTCCGAAGTACAAAGTTGCTTCCAAATACTAAACTTACTTTCAAAGTACAAAGTTGCTTCCAAATAGTAAACTTACTTTCAAAGTACAAAGTGCTTCCAAATAGTAAACTTACTTTCAAAGTACAAAGTGCTTCCAAATTACTAAACTTACTTTCAAAGCTTATTTCAAGTAACTTTCTATCAACAAAAAAAAAAAAGGAAACTTTTAACATCTTGTCAAAATCATAACCTAGAACCCAACTACCAAGGCTCTAGCCACGGAACCTGGGTTTAGGTTCTAAGTTCAAAATAAACACGCTCTTGTCATCTTTTCACTTATACAATTTATATACTTCCTGCTTCTTTGATTTTAAAGAAATCCAATTATAGCGACCATAACAACCGGAAATAACAATATACTTCCACTTTTGTCACATACTGAGCTTGTACATGATTACATGAAGTTCCAATTTTGTTCATTATGGATTTGGATCGAATCTAAATCTGTTGAGACAAGAGGACAAGCAAGTCTTGAGGACCAACTAATATTTCATTAAGGAAACTAATCAACCCGAACCAAACCACGGGAGTTACATCGACCCCAACGAGGGGTGGAATCACCTTTCGTGTAACTGTCAAAATCGGCTCTGTGGAAGCTTTGGGTACCATGACATCAAAATTCTTACAATGAAGAGGAATGAAAATGCTGATAAAAATGGGCCCAGAATGGCTATCGCCAACTTAGCTGAGCCCGGGTCCAGATCCATCAAAACCAAACTTTGCATATTCTCTGGTATGACATCTGATATGTGTCTTCTGTTTAGGATCAATGGGTCCAGGTTACTTACAAAAATCAGTCAAAATGATGATGAAAATTAAAGTTGGCAAAACTTTTGTGTTATAGTCTAACTTCCAAGTTGCAATTTCAGAGGATGGAGGTAGTAGTAGTTACAAGAAAAAAGTGGGGAAAGATATAAAACATACATAAGTTCTGTGGAACTGATTGAGGTTGGCAAAGGGACATCAATGCTAGGTACTAACAGCCTAACTGCCTCTGAACAGCCAAAAACATGTCTAAAACCCCTAAAAATGTCAAACCTATAATGTGCACCTTTAGACACTTTAACTACTATACATTATCGGTAAATGAAATTATAGCCAAATAAACCATGAAACAAGCACCTTATTGGGTGTTTGGGTAAGTTTATTTGAAAGAGGTTAAGCTTTCTAGAAAAACTCCAAAATCATGGCTTGCTACTTCAAACAAACACTCCTATGGATCTTTTTAGTTTCATCACATTACAAAATAAGCAAACTAGGTGCTGCTCAAAAAACCCTTAATTTCGCCAGTCAATTCGAATATTTTACCCAAAATTAGTAAGTAAACATGCAACTGGTTGCTTAAACTAACAGATAGAGAGTGAGAGAATTTGCTTACAGGGGAGAACAAAATTGATCCGATTGGAGACGAATTCAGGTGCATTGGTATCGAATAACCTGCAAATCAACAAGGAGAAGAGAATAAGAACAGAAAAACTGGGGTAATTGGAGACGAATTCGCTTAACCAATGCAAAGGGGGGAGATACGAGCCCTAATTATATAATTGTGTCTGACCATTATACCTTTGATCTGAACTGAAAAGAAAGAAACGACCATTGAATCGTAATTGGAAGAAGTACGATATGAAGTTGGGGGTCTTAGGAAAGTGGAAGGTGATTATGTTTTTTCTTTTTTTCTTCTTTTTAGGTAGGGACGTTTGGAACTATCCTAAATCTTCAATAGTTGTGTGAGTCTTTTTAAGACGGGATTTCAAACATTCATACTGAATTTGACCCTTTAGGCTTAACTCTTACTTAGAAACACCATAAAAGAGAAAACCACCACTTGACACTTATGTCATGTAGATTCTAGGTAATTGATACAAATGTCTTCTTTCTAACTCACGTACTAAGATATGTTTTTTATTAATATTTTTCTTTAACAAACAAAGCCTTGACTCTGTAGGGAGTCTACTGGGCAAACAGAGCTCCCTATAGGAGCTTGAGTCAGGAGCAGTAGGGCTCATTCCAAAGAAAACCCAAATTCACGAACGGCTTGGTCATAAAACTTATTGAGCACAGTGATCAAACTTGTGACATTTCAGTCCGCAGGCTTCTCCTCCTTATTTTTTTATTGTAATAAAAAATGAACTAGAATTGATTTATCTTTTTAGAACCACAAACAAACCAATAAGGTTATAGATTTAAGAGTAAACCTCGTTTTTAGTCCCCAACGTTTGCAGATTTTAATAATTTTAGTCCTAACTTTTCGAAAATCTCAATTTAGTGTCTCACATTTCAATTTTTTTTTCACTTTTGGTCTCAACGTTAACAGTTGTTTAAAGAGCCGTTAGACTGCCTTTATGTGGTCCCCACATGAGGTGTACTTTTATCATTTCCGTTTGTTTTAACTCATACTTCAAAACAAACGGAAATAACAAAATTACCCCAAACGTGAGGACCATGTGAGGGCAAGTCTAACGGCTCTTTAAACAACTGTTAATGTTAAGACCAAAATTGAAAAAAAAAAGAAATTTGAGACACTAAATTGGGATTTTTAAAAAGTTGAGACTAAAATTGTAAAAATGTGCAAACGTTGGGGACTAAAAATGAAGTTTACTCTAGATTTAAAACAAATGTACATCACAAGGGGTTATTTGGTTCGTGAATTTCGTAGGGACTTAAATTGGATTTGTAATAAGAATTGTAATTTAAAAGAATCAGAATTTGAAGGAATTTAAAGAAATTAAAATATAAAGGAGCCGGTTTTGAAATTTATAAACAAGAATCAAAGTTAAAAAATATGAAATTGTAAAATCGATTTTTGGAGTTTAAAAGAATATATATGATCAGGCGGCGGCTCACGTTGAACAAACGTAGGTCGGTCAAGTCAGGCAACAGATCACATCTGATGACGGCTCCCTTAGGGCCAAGCACATCAAGCCAGGCCAGTATATTCGGTTGATCGGATCCAGTCAGACCGGGTAGTGGGACAGGCGGTTGATCGGGTCCGGTCAGACCGGGTAGTAGCCATGTCAGCACGGTTAAATTCCTGT
The DNA here is from genome assembly GCA_039602395.1 of Deinandra increscens subsp. villosa. Classification (NCBI taxonomy): domain Eukaryota; kingdom Viridiplantae; phylum Streptophyta; class Magnoliopsida; order Asterales; family Asteraceae; genus Deinandra; species Deinandra increscens. Next base: position 26,914,692 of record JBCNJP010000027.1, on the reverse strand, counting down.
CAAAAGCAAAACTCAAAATAAAAGTAACGTTAGTTAAATAGGAATGTAGTCTGTAAAACCAAACATGATACCTCGGAGACAAGTCAGACAACTAATCTCGAACACCCGCTCTGTGCGGCGCATCCAGAGACGCCATACCTGTTCGCAGGAACAGAACATCTAAACTGTATAATCTCATTTAGTCAAATTTGAAATTGTTTTTGGAGCCCCAATTGTCAACTCCAAAAGATTTCCCCCAAACCGTTGAATTTTCTTTCAACTCCCCCGGTTGATCGATTCATCAGTTCAAACCAGGCGATTGAATCCGTACGAATCTTGACGTCGGAAACGGTTGCCGTTCCCCATGGATTTCACCGATTCAGCTCCACCTTCCTCTCCCTCACATACAAAACAGGTAATCAATCTTCAATCTTCCGCACGAAAAAAGGAACTTTTTTTTTTCAATCAGTAGTATCAGGGAATTTGATAAGTTGGATGATCAATTTTGTTCTGTTTTGTTTGGGCGATCGAACAAAGGTTAAACTAGCTTCATGTTGCTTGATCATTACTGTTGGGTTATCTAGATCTATTTGCCCCAATTTGAAGTCTTGTTAACCAAGTAAACCTTACTTTAGAAGGTAACTGAAACAAGATTCAAAATTTATAGTTTTCATGTTGAAGTGAGTACATTTAGGGGTGAAAATGGGTCAGTTTGGCTATGGGCCAAAACTGAATACATAAATGATCAGTATAAACGGTTCAGTTAATTCAGTTATTGGAAAAGATGGTTTGATTAATTCGGCTAATCATCATATAACCACTACCCCTAATTCCTAAACCACCCTAAAACATGTCTAAAATCCCTAAAAATATGAAATTTATACTATGCGCCTTGCATAAAAAAGCTCTGGTTTTTAAGTGCCTTACCCTTTGCGCCTAAGTGCGCCTAGCGCCTTCAACTATTACGATATAACATATTGTTTATTAGACTACAAGAAAGCAACAAAGTTAGATAACACAATGGATAGAAATTTTGGCTGGCTAAAGGGTCAATGGGTCTCTCTAGTCATTAAGCTTCATTTGGGGGGGGGGGGGGGGGGGGGGGGAACCGCCTCCTCGGTTTTTTTCGTCCAGAAGTACTTATTTTCGGAATTTTATGTAAAGAAATTTATATGTATTAGGTATCGCCCCCTCGGTAGAATTTTTGAGCCCCGCCCCCTCGGGGATTTCTTTCAAGCTTCGCCACTGTCTGTAGTTGTATCCATGAATACATGATTTGAATTTTCTTTCTCCCATTCTCACTAGTTCAAAATTCAGCTATAAGCTTTGTTGATGACTTGGTGTAAGTTTACAATAACTCAAAAACTTATATCAAGACAGTGTTACTAACATCTTTTTATTCACATATAGTGATGTTACTAGTATTCACTACTTACAAGTTGAATTTGATTTAGGAGGATGATTATGTGACACCTATAAATGTTGAGGAACATGAGACAACCTGTTGGGGATGTGGACTGCGCCTTATCGTTTCACCCTATGCGCCTGTTTTCAAGTGCGGTTGGTGTGGAGCCGTGACTAATCATAATGCCCGTAAATATGATAATAAGTACTTCTGGTTAAGACGTTTGCGAGATCGGTGTTTTGTCATTGTTCTCCTGCTATTTATGCTTTTCATTATAGGTATAAAAAAAAACTTTTAAACCCATATGTGATTTCCTTGATTTCTTCCTAATTTCACCTCTATGCATCATATATCAGATTGGCTTCCTTTCTGCTTTGCCAAAATTTTATAATAGAATTCCTTTTTTTAACTGAAAATGCAGGTAGTGGAGTTTGGGCTATATATCCAGTCTTCTTTTCTATGGGTTATTTCTCTGGTATATTTCAAATGACTATCACGGTTATTTTGTCAATAGCCACACTTGTAACTTATGTTCTTGCTGCATTTCGGTCACCTGGTGTACCGCCCCGTATATCTTGGGGGAGTTACCCAACCATGGGTAGAGGTGGGCTCATGGATTACACCTTTTGTAACATGTGTTCGAACCCAAAGTCGCCTGACACTCATCATTGCCGGTCATGCGGAATGTGTGTATTGGACATGGATCATCATTGCCCATTTGTAAGTGATTTTATCAACTCGGAAGTTGAGAAAATTTGATAATCACATACAATTGTGTTTAACGGGTCAGTTCAACCCGAAACAATTTTTGTCCAAAACTTCCAACATTCACGAAAATTATAAGATTTTTTACGATACCAAAAAATCTATTTTTAACATCTAACAATACACATTGTGTCGCTTTTAATGTGTTTGACCCGTTTGACTTGTTTCCTTTTATAGCTAAATTGTAACATCATCATTTTTTTTACTACAGATTGGTAATTGTGTGGGTGCTGGAAATCATAGAAGCTTCATTCTCTTCCTCATGTCAGCAGTCACCAGTACTTTCTACGTTTCAATCGTGTCTTCATACGTATTAATTCAAATCTGGCCACCATTACGGCACATTCCTACTGTTACATTGACTTGGTCAACCATTCTCGCCTACCTCAAAGAAAGCGCACTCCCTTTCCTCATATCGGTAGAGAGACTGCCAATGAGAGGTTTCGTACTCATTTACCTTTTTTTCGCAAGTGTTTCTGTAGAAATCGGTTTGGCGGTGCTTTTATGGCAGCAGCTTTGCTATATATATGAAGGGAAGACATATTTAAGTAATTTAAGTTCAAATTCAAATGGAAATGATGAAGTTGATGAAAAAGATTGCCAAAACATTGTTAGGTTTTTTGGTTGTTCTAACCCTGCAACAAGATATTTGCTTAGTTTCTGGAATAGTAACAAGAGCCACAAGAAGTGAAATGAAGAGTGTAACATTTCTGTTGTATGTTGGACTAAAAAGTGATTGTATACTAGAGAGATTAGTAACAGTTTCAGTTGTTGTATAATGTAACGGACCGTTTTTGGATATTTATAAAACGTTAGGGTGTTATTTTCCCCGGGTTATTACATTATGTGTTATATAGTATGTGGTGAAAGAACTTAGTTATGGAAATTAACTAGATAAGTTATAAAGTTGCAGGGATTTTCTTTGGCAGTCGGTTGGAAGATTAAAATATTAGGGGATTGTTTGTCATTGTGTAAACACTCCAGATGCACACAAACAACTTGCTAAAACTACATATATCATATGGCCCTTAGGAAGTCCTATGGTCCAAAGGAATTTTTTTTTGTTTTTTTTTAATAAAAAGTAATATGTATGAATAAAATAAAGCACCCATCCCTCTGAATTTTATATCGGTCTCTACGGCCGTAGAGGCTTCTAGGGGGCCGTATACTTTTTTTTTGTAAAAAGATGGAATTGGGCCGTATACAACTTTTGTAAAAAAATTAGGAATTCTCTTGGGCCATAAGAGTGTCTATGGCCGTATGTATGTATGTATGTTGATTAGTAAACCCTTTTGTGTGTATAGTGGCTCCCTTGTGTAAAACTTAACTAAATGGAAGTCAAGTATAGAAAATTATAGTCAAAATTGGAGTTTTTCTTTGGATGTGTGTCATATTTGCACTCATTCCAGCCAATTTTTACAAGATTTTTCTCCAACTGTTTATGAATTTTGAAAAATCTTGCAAGAATTAAGGGTTTAAGACATCATCCATAGTGATGATCAATACTTTGATAAGCTTTGCTCATCTTTTTTATGAATTATAGTGTTTGCATGTAATGATTTCATGAAGTTAGAGCCTTGAATCCAAAAATGGGTGTTAATGGTGTTATATAATATGTGATTTTGTATGATTGTTGCATAATTAAAATTTTAAATATAAGAACCATCATTTTACATTTTGAGGGTAGAATTCATCAAGTGGGTTGTGTATGAATGATATGAAGTTTATAAATATGCGCACAAAAACAACTCTCGGAAATTATTTGTTTATTCTATTTTGCAAATTAATAATGTTTACGAACACCGTTATGAGGGCGAACCTTAGTTCTACCCCAAAAGATAGAGAGGTTGCTCCCGTTGAAACTCTCACCTTCAAAGATTTAGCTATGAATTATGATATAGTATAAGATGTAGCAAAGAAAATCGAGCAAACAAAAATACTACTACGAATACTAGTACGAAAGTTGTAAACTACCATGAACATACAGTAATAGAATAAACTGTACTGGAAAAAAACAACCATGTAGAAGCTAACATTCAGTAAAAATTCCAAAAGAAACAAACATGCTTTAAAATAATCTGAGTTGTAGTAACAAAACAACACAAAGAAGTTAATATCTGTAATCCTAATATAACTTTAAGAAACTAAGAAAATATATATAAAAACCTAGCATCATATATTAACTAGGTATGTTTTTTACTTTCTAACGGGTCAAATGGAGGCCGAAAATAACCAAAGGTGTATTTATAATGCATCAGATTTCCTAAATTATTAATTCAAAATGTTATGTTAGTAATGAAATAATCTAAATTTTTAAAAATATTTGATATGTTAAATATTTGATTTTTTAAAAATTTCAGAGTCAACCCATCCTGACCCGTTTCGACCCAAGTACTCATTTGACCCGACCAATCAGGCCCTTCTTATCTTTCCACCTCTCTTCAATCCCCTATGCCATTCAAAGTTACAACATCTTTTAGGACTTAAATGGAGCTACAGCCAGGTACCTTCAAAACATCCATTTGATCCATTTTCCTCCTAACATTCTCGGAATCGACATAATCTCCCACACCCGAAAAGATGTTTGACAAAAGCACATAATCACCCGAATATCGTCTCTCCATTTCAAATATTCTACCTGTTATTCTCTTCCCCATCTCAATATTATTATAGTAGCTACATGCCCCAAGAAGTGTCCTCCAAATCACATCATTAGCCATACCTTTTGGTACCTCTAAAGCCATTTTCTCTGCTTCTTCAACCCTCCCTGCTCTAGCCAACATGTCAATCAAGCACCCGTAATGCTTGATGTCCGGAGCAATACAAGACTCATTGACCATTTTCTTGAAAAAAACTAACCCTTGTTCAACTAATCCGCCATGACTACAAGCGCTTAGAACGCTCAAGAAAGTAACCCTATTAGGCTTCATGCCTTCTTGTTCCATTCTTCTGAAACTATCCACAGCTTCTTTTGCCATACCATGAGCTGCAAACACACTGATAATTGATGTCCATGACACTAGATTCCTCTTGTCATTTTCTATAAACTCAAAAACTCGCAATGCACTATGCACACTCCCGCATCTTGAATACACATCAATAAGAGCATTTGTAACACGTATATCTGTCGTATAAAACCCGTTTTTCTCTCCATATGCGTGGATAGATTGGCACAACTCTAGAGACCCAAGATTCCAAATGGCGGGGTATACGGCTAACATGGTTATTTCGGACGGTTTGTGATTACAGGTTAGGGTAACCATGTGCCGAAACAACGAAATGGCTTCCTTGGGTTGATTTGCCCGTGTATACCCGTCGATCATGCCGCTCCAAGAAACGACGTTCTTAATAGGCATTACATCAAAGAAAGATCTTGCTAACGTAATTTCCTTCTGTTTTGCTAACCCTGTTACCAAAACATTCCAGGTGACCAAATTTCTCTCAGGCATTTCATCGAACACTTTACGACATTCGTGTAAACACCCACAGACGACATACATATTAACCAAAGCAGTTTGCACGTAAACATGACTCTCAAACCCGGTTTTGAAGATGATGGAATGGAGCTGTGAACCCGAGATGGGTAGTTGTGAATTAGCACAGGATTTAATCAAGAATGCATATGTAAAGCTATCTCCGTAAAACAAGGTGGAGGGGTGGAGATGGTGCTTATAGAGCAGTATAGCTTCTTCTGGGGAATTCCCAAGTGAGTAATGATGGAGAATAGTGGTCCAGAGATTGATGGGTAGTGGTGTTTGGATTATGGCGGTGGTGGTCACCAAGTGAGCGTGGACTTGTTGAACTGATCGGCGATTCGAGTGATGGTTGCGTAGGAATGATGATAAGAGGTTGTAGTGGTCTTTCCTCATTGGTTTGGTGATTCTGATAGATTCATTTGGTGTCTTCAAATTACACCTATGATTTAAAATAAAAATATGTTTGAAATGTTACTTTTATATTTCTTACCATACAATGATACAAAGTGGGTTAGGTTGATTTTTTATATTCATTTTATGTTAAATAGGGTTACATTTTATGAAAATATATTTTAAATCTTTGAATGAAAACAAAAAAGAAGGTTTCATGTATCAAAAGGTGAGAAAACAAAGTTTTTAACCAAATTAAATTTCCTGTTTGACCTATAACACAACCCAAATCAACCCATATATAAGTAAATGTGTCAAAATTGACACCTCTAACAGCCTTCCCTCCATGCCTGGAAATTGCAAACTTTAGATTTTTGGCAAAAGATCAAGCTAAGACTACCTTTTTTCCCTTTAATGGAAATACATTTAGCCCAAAAGATTGTCCTTTTTCGTAGTCATTAAAGGGTAATTTAGATACCTTAACACGCCTGTATATAGTCTAACTTCTAGGTGTTGTAATTTCAGAAGATGGGGGGAGCAGTAATTACGAAAAAAGTGGGGGAACCAAGGAAAGAAAGAACTACATACATAAGTTCTGCGGAATTGATTGAAGCTGATAAAGGGATATCAATGCTAGGAACTGCAACTTCTAAAGAACAAAATGCTTGACATCTTCAGACCTGCTCGTGTGAGACCTGTTTTGTTGGGTTTAAAAAAATTTTAAAAAAAAAATCACAACTGTTTTCAAGAGTAGATATTTTTCACTACATCAGTAAAATGCAAGTCTATTTAACATTAACGGAAGCATAGAAGTTTCTACCATTTAATTCCAGAAATGATATGCGGATATTTAAATTCTGACTAGAACGTGATAACTTCATTGAACTCTTTAGAAAATACCATAAGTGAAAAACGTTAATAAATTAGAAACGAAATTACATGTTAACACAGCATAAGGTTACATTTTCTATTGAATTTTTCTTTGTGAGCGTTGTTGAACAAATTGTCAGTTTTGTTCCTATAAAGGGTTTTAAGTAACAACTGAACCATAACTGCCATCTTTTCTTGATGCATAGTGCATAGAAACCGAATACTAAGATCCCATTAGCATTTCTTTCTTAACTTCAGGTCAATCACTAAACTGGCCAAACTTGGAGCAAGGGAAAATTTCACAGAAACTTGTGAAAAGGTAACAGATAACAATCTAGCGAGCTTAAACTTCATTATGATAATTATTATGTATAAAAGCATATAACTCACATTATCGATTGGCCCGATGGTAAATGAGAATATTGCCAAAACAACCATAAGAATAGGAACTGTTATTCACATTAAACAGGGAGCTCTATTTTTAAACTACTTGGGTGTGCTAATAATCACTATCACAACATATCAAAATTCAAACTTCATGTATGGTAAGAGACAAGAAGATAAGCTGTTTACCAGGTGTTTGGGTAAGCTTATTTAAGAGAGCTTAATCTGTTAAAAAATAAACTGATAAGCTGTTTAAAATAAGCTAATCCAAACACTGGTAAAGGAAGATCTTTTAGCTTTATCACAAAACAAATGAATAAACCAATAAGCTAACCCAAAGAAACCCCTAATTCCCCTAGACAATTTGAATATTTTGCTGATAATAAAGTAGACAAATTAGTAAATAAACTGAGAACATACATAAACAACAAATAGAAACTTGCACTTTGTTGCTTCACTGAAACCCAAACTCTGAGGAAAAAAAAAACAAAAAAGGAAACGATCAAAGCAGAATTAAACTAAGGGAGAGAGAATATGCTTACAGGGAAGAACAAATTTGATACGCATGGAGACGAATTTAGGTGCATTGGTACTGAATAACAAGAAGATTTACGTCAGTAGGTTAATCTAGAAGATGAATTTGGTTACCGAATGCAAGAATTTAGAGATATGCAAGCCCTAATTGAGTCCGAACTGAAAAGGAAGAAACAGCCTTTGAATCCAACACTTAATTTTAAATGATAAAACGGTATCGGCCTCAAACGGTTTCGAACTCACATATTTGAGGTTTATCACTCATAAATTCTCTTATGCGAAGTGGTTTTGTTCGTTTTGAGTTCTATTTTTAAATCTTTAGCAAATCTCGTTTATTATGTATTGACTATTTAATTATTTTATTTGTATGTATTTTTGTATTGTCTAGTTCTGCTATAAAAATCTATACATAAACAATCATATTGATGTAAATATATATGTGTTATAACTAATAAAGATTATATAAATTAGGGTTTGTTTAGACTCCGGGCTGGCCACAGGAGGGGCGCGATGAGAGACTACTTAGGGCTCAGTCTGTTGAAGGCTTCGAAATCTTTTAAAAAAAACTTCTATATATATTTATATATATTTTTTTAAAATGTATATATATATACTTGTGAAGGAAAATAAATTTACATTAATTTATGTGATGTGGTAGGAAAAAACAAGTGGTAAAACCCATAGGTCCCAAGTTTAAATTTTACAAATTTGCTGTAACATGCAACTAACACTCTTTACGTTAGTATACAAAATTGAGTTATAATATATTGAAGATTGGATGATATACTTAACAATAATGTAATATTGAATTTATATTTTAGAGGATCGTTTTTTATATTCGCTAAGGTCCCCTAAATATTAAGAGATTCTTAGGGATGGTCGTGCTAGACTAGCATGTTTTATCTAGCTTTATATGTAAAGCTCGATATTGTTTAAGCTTTCTTCAAATTAAGTTTTAAAACATATGAGTAAATGCAATAGACAAGGTTTTAGACACAGGTTCTTGAATTAGAAAAAGTACACAGCGTACTTTATTCATCTAAGTTCAAATATTCAAAACCAAATCACAACTTCATACATTTTTTTACTTATTTTATCACGTTGGTATTGTCACCATAACATGACCACCATATTTACTACTTTTTATGCAATAATGTATCCTTAAAAAGGTAATTAAATAGTGAACTTGTTAATCTTTAAGTTGATCAAATAAAAGGAGCCCCATGTTACATAATATCTACGTATGGCACAATTTATTTCCTTTTAATTTTTTTTATACCACAAACTCATGGTAGGTATACCCAAATGACGGTTTTGCACTTACTCATGGAGCGTAACCCGTTCGGTCAAAACTCACGTGTAACTTCGCCAAGCTAGGTGCTTGTTGACTCGCTCAAATAACAAGCCACAAGGATCAGCATCCAACTCGGATTATGAGCCTGAGCCCGAGTTAATATTACACAACTTTACTTCTATTAGGTCTATCTTGAGGGTCAAATTCAAGTTGAAGATAACAATTGGGCACTTTTTGAAAACTTACCAAACTTGAAGGGCTTCTAGGGATCTAGCCAAAAGATATAAACCACAAATTGCAAACTACATAAAAAGTGGAGATAAGATGACCAGATGCACCAAGAGATGGGATACTGCATTTCTGGAGCTTTAACATCTTTACCTGCTTCAAATCCAACACATAAAAGATCACTCAACTTCTCCAAACACACTCTTTCTGCTTCCATCCAAAGAAACCATATCCCACTGGTAATTTCTACTACTCATATGTTTAATTCACCTGGGTTCATTTTTATAAAAAATATATATATAAATAATAATCATCATTAAAGTTACCAAAAAATATGGAATGATCATCAATGACCAATCTGTTGTGTTCAGATAGGGAAAAAGGCGGTAAAAAGGAGGATACGAATATCAACAGCAGAAGGGAAATGGCAGGGAAACTGGAATGCTGACTATAATTTCTCTCTTCGGGACCTAGGATTGGATGATTTAGTTGAAGATGGTGATCCTAATAACTCAAGAGTCCTCGTGTCTCTAACGATTCATAGGGTCGGTCACTTTTTTTCCTATATTATGATTGGTGAAAACATGATTATGGGAGTGTATTATAAGATATGAGTTTAGTTTTTACCAGCATGCAGGCTTTGGGCTCTCGGTTGATGGGAAAATTGACACGTCTTTCACCAGAAAGTGTAGTAACTGCTCTTTGCCTTACTGCAGAGAGGTATTCTGTTTCCTGCATGTTGTTGTTACACTTGAAATTTGTGTTTATTGATTTGGTTTGTTTACAGATTACTACAAACTTTAATGTGTGGGTCCTCCCGAGTAACAAAGATGGTGAATCAAATCAACTACCTGAAATTGGGGGCGATGATCCATCAGTAACTCTCTTTCCATAAATATACAGATATACATTATAGATAAACATTTATGTATGTATACATCATAGGGTTGTGAGTATAATAGGATTAAAGACATTGATGTTTTGCAGGTCATCTATGTGAAACCCGGATGTGAAGCAGATCTTGACTCATTAATACAGGATACAGTTAGGCTCACCACTTCTGTGAATGTAAGAACATGGTCATTTGTAGTCTCTTTTGTTTGCCAGAAAAGTAGTCTACGTTTGAGTTTTAGTGTCCATATTTTGCTTCTTAAACTTCAAAATTACAAGAATATTTGGTTGTTAAGGAACTCTAATAACTAGGGGTGTCAATACAAAGGGCTTTTAGCCCAACGGTAATAAGGTGTCCCTTCTCTAGAGGTTGAGGGTTCAAGTTATGGTGGACAAGTGATGTAGAATTAAGAGTAAAAGGCTGTGTTGTGAGTTTTCTGTTGAAAAAAAAAAATAGAGGTGTCAGTCGTATCAGGTTGGCGGTTGAACCATTGAACTGACATGACACATATTTATGCATGTCAAGACATCAATTTCAATCTGGACACACTTAATTCTGTGTTTGCAGGAAACCTGTTCAGATGTTTGTGAGAAATCAGAACTCGGGTTAAAGCGTAAGTAATAAGTAGAGAAATTTTGTCATTCCAAAAAAGCTAAGCAGAGAAACTTTGAACTAGAGAAACTACATTATATTTATAGAGAATACTTCCATTTGCAGATATAAGCAAGGCAAAGACTCCAACTGTGGATAAGAGGTGGTCCAAGCTACTTGAGCTGAAGAAGTTATATCAATAAACATAACCTATTAATAGGGTTTGTTATTCTTAATGATTTTAGACCTTGTATTCAAAAATAAAAAATGTTGCACACAAATAATATTTATCTAACCTTTCAGTTCGGCAGAAGATTTATGTGAAGCCCAAAAACAGATCAAGCATGGCTTCAAACTTCCAGAGCTGAAGAATACTTTCTCTTACATATTTATTTCTGGGATGCAATGTTGTCATTTGTATAAATATGTCGGGCTTATACACAAAATACTCCATACGTAATAAATACTTGAATATCTGCTAGTCGTCTATCTACCTCACATAATCTCCAAACAATTAGCTATAAAAAACAAAAACGAAATATGACTTTTCATTTTTCAACATGAATCGAAAAGAAATGTGACAAGTTCTACCCAGCATTTTTAAAACTATCTATTCGTGATAAATCAAAGATCATCAAGACAAAAAAACAGTAATGACCATCTCAGAAGGGAAAAAATTGATCGAAATAACTTGGTCTTATGTACAACTCTTTAATGTAACAAGTTGTAGATTTAACCATGAAAAGCTTGTGCACGTTTAGCCTTGTCTAAGAATTAATCAATCCAAGTGACATTATGTCATAGGCCAATCAAACTGCTGCACTGTTCCATTAATTAAATTCCAAGATCCATCGGCAATCTCATCAGATAGTTGGTTCCAATCCCATGCAGAGTATCCCACAAAAAACCAATAGTCAGTCATAGACTGATTATGTAGCTTCAAATTTTGTATTAAATTAATCGTGGCTAATTGATCAAGGAAGTAGATATCTGGTAGCACTTCAGGGAGTTCATCTTTGAAAGATTGGCGAGTTAAAGTAACAAGAGGCAGTTCACGTGCTATGACAGGACCACCATAAGATAGTGGGGCATGTTTCAGGGAATCCAACCCCTCTTCAAGTGATCTGATGGAATCCCAACTTATGATCTTGTTGATTATCAGACCTTGAAATCCAGTAGTTTGATTTACTTTGACTATGAGAATTTTAGAACTGGCAAAGGGATATACACCAGCGAGTTTTTGTGTTGCAACAAGTATGGAACCAGGTGCTATTTCATGTCCAGACCCACTGGAATCGTATGGTGTACGTGGCCCAATATTGTCGTTAACGATTCCTAACTTCTGAGTCTGCGTCTGAGTCCGGTCTTTTAATAGAATCTCATGACTTTCCTCCTTCATTACATGTTCTGATGCATCCTTAAATGGTTTCTCATTCCAAGCTCCATATTCTGCTTCAGTCCATAAAGTACCTACATTGTAAAATATAAATAAAATACTAAGTGTGAAAACTTATAGCCAAAAAAATGGTAATTTGCCGGGGAATTCACATTTTCTTGGTACCAAGCATTTAGGTAGTCTTCCTTTTTTTTAAACGGCAACTCACACTCTCTAATTCTACTATGGGGATTAAACCCTCACCACTTGGAAAGACAAAGCCTTATCCGACACCAAGGTACCGCTATAATTCACTTATATACGCATTCAGTTGGTCTTACTGAAACAGTTGTCTGATAGTTAGAATAGAACTTCAAAAAAAGTAAGACTGAATAATAATTTATGATTACCACGCTCCTTGTAGATCCAATAAGAATTGCCACCTTGATCAGCAATAAATTTGATAATATTAAGTACAGATAATTCTCCGTCATACAAGACTGCTTCCTTCCTTTCTGCTGGATACAGCAGCAGAGATGGGTAAAGATTCCTCTGCATATCAAGAGAACATCAATACGTTTATAATACATTTTAGGAGGTATTGTAATATATAATTATATATATACATACACACTATATAATACAATTTAGGAGGATAGGGATTGTCTTTTTACAACAAGTAGCCAACAAGGAACACACAACAGGAATCAGAAGTTTATATAGGAGCAAGTCCGACCTAGTGAGCATCAATTCTTAAGGTTATGTACATAAAAACCAATCAAATTAATTTGTTCATATATGTTCAAATTTTGTACCATTTAACAATTTGTTCAAAAGTTTATAAGTGAACAATCAAACTAATTTGTTATTATTTTTTGAAAGTTTTAGGAGATAGAGATGAGAAACAATAACCATTCAAGTTATACCATTTTCTTTGTTTTTGAACTTTTTAAGACCGGAAAAATGAACGGTTCATTTTGTTCTTATGTATTAACCACGACAACCAGGAGACGTTCATAGTGGAACTAAGCAGGATATGAGTCATACAAAGTAAATCGTTTATAGCAGTAGTTAGTTATGGAGAATTACAGGTTAGAATATAAAAGGGAAAATACAAAGCAAGGAAAACCCCCCAAAAATATGCAACAGTGTCCAAGTACACCATTAGTTAACATTTGATCAATGTTACTTACTGGTCTCATCCCGTAAGGGAATAAACAAACCTAAAGCTTGAGTTGAACATACAAATATGCATAATAAAACAGAAATGCTAACCTTGGTCAAAGATTTTAGTAGCAAACTACAGTCATTTTTTGTGCAATCCATCATATAGATCATTGGAAGCTTCATTATTGTATCATCAACGCCACCTACAAAACCTTTGTTAGCAACATGCTTGCATGTTCATGTAGCCAAAGACTTGGCAGTTAAAAAATAGAAAGTCATGCATTCAACCACGTATTACTAGATGGGGACTAAAAAAATGAAAATCGACGATACATAGACAAATGCAAGAATTGTATAATATTATAGAGGGGCGGTTATCATACAAAGAGGGTTTTTCGTGCAAAGCGTAGGAAACCACAAGAATGCACCACATGTCATTTGGGCAAGAGTATAGGTGTCCGGACATAATCACACAATGACATATATAATCGCGCCCTGCCAAAAATAGGTGTACATAATCACGCACTGCCAAAAATGGCATACATAATCACGCAATACGTAGATAATCACGTACTGAATAGTGCAAAATGATGCAACACATTTAAAAAGAAAAAAAAAACTATAACAATACTATACGCAAATTAAAGATGATATAATTATCTATTTTATGGTATAATTTTAAAAAGAAAATAATCACGCATATAAAAGTTATTTTGATTTTTGAAAACATGGTGGAGCTTGATTTAACTCCAAAGAGGCAATAAAGATGGCTATTCCTGTCTTGCCCTTCCAGCCGTCTTTTACGCAAGTTTTTAATACAAAGGGGGGGCCTCTTGATCTCAAACATTTAATCGTTTGATCAAAGGTCCAAAATCCTTCCGATCCTTCTCACGGAAAAACCCCTTTGTATTAGATCGTTCTCCATATTATAAAAGCCATATAAATATTCCTTTAATTGTCAGAGATAGCATCTGCGGATGACTGCGGTAGCCTGTATCAGCATCTTTATATTTGAAACAATTTATTTTCTCTAGATATTATCACATTTATTTCGGTGTATTGACTGGTCAAGGGATGGTAACAAACGAGGCAAAATTTTATAATGGGACTGGGTAAAACTGTAAAGAAGGTATAAAAACCAATAAATGGAAGGAAAAAAGAACTGAAAGGGTAATATTTCTTTAGGACTTACCACTCCCTGGTGAGGGTTGCATATCCCTAAATTGACCTTTCACCATATCGCCATAACCCTTGAACGCACGGTATACTTCACGAAGAACAAGTTCTGTTCTCAGACAAAATCCACACCAGCTACTAGTAAAAAGCACCAATACATCTTTCTTCCATGCAGATTCAGGACTAAGAGAACCAGAATGGTTACCAACAACCAACTCCAAAAACTTAAGAGAATTAACATGTGGTATAGAATCAACCTCATGAAAATCTTGATTGACAAAAGGTGGGAGTGGGGACTTCTTAGATTCAAGAACAAGAGGCTTAGACCGTTGATATGGTAGAAGACTTCCATTAAGAAACATGTGAAGGAAACCAGATAGAGAAGAATAGCCAAAATCGTCCCCTTCAGGATAGACATAATGTTGATGTGAAATAGGATTAATAATCACTAATGATGGGACCTTCGAAGCCCCGGTCAATGATTCAAGTAACCGAAATTGTCCATCAACAAAGAAAAATGAACAGTTGATGGATGGCTTTTCAAATTCCTCATTTTCAAAATTGGCAACTACCTGAACACTTGAATCAACAAAAATCTTCTCGTCATCTTTTCCAGAATGTTCTATATCATCCATATGTGACGCCAGATCCTTTTCAAACTTAACATTGGTGCCACTAAGATCTTTCATAGATAGTCCTGTCAGTTTCTCATCAGATTGAACATTAATTTCTGACATTGTGATATCAATATCATCAGAGAGTAGCTGGAAGCCTACATCTTTGGCAAGTGAACTCAGTTTTCTTTGTTTCTTCTGTTGAAGAACATATGCCAAGACATCTTGCAAGGAATTACCTTGCAAATCTGAAGCAATATCATTAAAAGTAATATGCTTACCCTCATTCATGGTTATGATAGTAATCTTATCTTTTAGTTGAGTTACCTTTTGAGATGATAGTGACATCTCCAATTTAGGATGGTGGGAAACAGTCCTTGAGACATGAGCTTGACTGGCAATGTTTTGAGCATCCATATTGGATGGAACATAATGGTGCAGTGCTAGTTCTCTTAAAACAGTAAGATATTCCTTGCTTTTATTCCTAATTTTTAAGGAGTCAGATGATCTGTCAATGAAAAGGAGCACTGATGGCCTATCTGATGGTAAACCAGGATCTAAATCATACTCATCGCCTTTAAGCTACATAGAAATCAAGAAATCAGCAAAAGAAAAGGATAAAGGGCAAAACGAAAACCTGATGAGTTTCAGAAAAGCTAATATTTGTAACATTCATAGAACTTTAAACATGCTAGTTGATACAGAATGATTAAAGGGGAGCGCATATAAACTTGCCTCCATAACAGGTGATGGATTAATCTCTATAATTCTTTTGAGATCACTTTCTCCTTTAAAAACCTTAGCACAGCTAGGGCATCCAGTAGAGTATTGCATGATTAACCATGAACCCGTATCTGCAACACCTAGAGATGAAACTAATGATCTCTCAGACACTAAACCAAACTTTAACCTTTCAGGTGGCAGAAAGAACTCTCTAGCAAAACTAGTAAAATTGTATAATGAAGACTCAAACAGCTGAAACTCCTCAAAACTGCAGGAAGACGGATCTCCATCACTTGATCCCATTTTCTTAGCCTCCCAGAAATCACTCTCATTGAGAGGAATATATTCGGCAAGGCCAGGAAGCTCATTAAACTGCTCATCAATATTGCACGTGATCTTTTCATTTTCCATCCCCTGTTCAAGAAAACTATCAGCAACTTTTATTTCATTTCTGGCCTCACAACATGTGGAATTAGAAACTACCATCCACCTGATTTTTCTTCCCATCAATTGCACTTGTTTCACCGCTTTCTCCCAATAAATCTGTCGCAATAGAAACACCTGCATGACTTCCATTAGTACAACAGAACATGTCCCTGACCAGAAAAAGTCAAATGCAAATGTTCTTTTTGAACTTGGGATTATTTCCAGAATCAATGATGCGTCTCCTAAAATAGACTCTAGTTGCTTCTTTTAGGAGGCATCATCACTTAGACTTGTGTGTGTTTTAAAGGTGGAAAACTGGGTGGTTGTGTAACTGCTCAAAACAGGTCATTTTGGCATGGGTGAGTCGGTTGTCCAAAAAACATTTTCTGCAAGAAGAAAATATATTTTAATAAACTATATTGTGTCAAGTATGATTACAAAATATATACGTTCCCATTTTTAACAAAATACTTATTTTATTAAAATGATTTAGGAGGTTTGATGCATTAAAATATACTCAGGGAGAACTTCAACCCCTTTGACCCGCTTTGTTTTATTATGTCTGCCCGTTATAATAGATAAAAGATAACCCAAATCAATCGGATCGTAAGTAAATGGATTAAGATTGGCACTTCTTAAAATATATATAGATATAACATAGATGCCATATTTAACATTCAAATCACACGGAAAAACAAATAAGATGTTTTCTTTGATCCATAAGGGGAAAAAATACCTACCACGGAGCTTAACAATTTTGATCTTAAGTTTATATTAATCTATAAAGAAAGTGAAAACGGTAAAGAAGTAATACCAGAAGTGTTTTCAGATCCATTATTCATGACTTTGGCCATCAGTTTGTGTGTCCATCCACAAAACTCCAAAACAATTAAAGCCCTGTCAGCTGACTTAAGGAATGTTGTTAAGTCCTCTGTGGTTGATAAAGACTTAAGAGGGATTTCTTCAGGCAAAAGTGACATAAGATAGCGAACAGAAGATAATATGTTCTGCACCCGAAGTGTTCCTTGATACTTGTATGGAAAAGAATGGTGGTAACATATAATATTTATTTCCATTTTAGCACCCAGAGCATCTGCCAGAGCCTTATCACGATTTTTATCAACGAGCATCAATTTCAGAGTTCTAAATTCTTCTTTCTTTATACTGACCATATGGGCTAATTCTTTCATAAGAGATCGGGCCTCGCCAGACCCTGGGCGTTAAAAAAACTCTTTTAGATATGTGATAGCTCTTTGCACAGTATATTTCAAATTAATCCATTTAATATCCAAGATTTCAAACACACAAGTTAGACATGCATTTATTCACAATTGTCCCCACGGCCCACGCACGTGAATATACCTAGTCATGTTAAGTTAAATGCATTCATGTGTGCTAACTCAAAGATGAGGCTAAACAAACACTCTGCCACATCTAAAAGCATTCTTGATTGCATTCCAAACTTGCGAACGCCATGTTTAATTAGTTAAAAAGCACAGTGGGCCTTGTTGATAACCTTAAACTTTCAAAAGAACTTTACAACATTGAAATCCAAAGAACCACAATATAAGTGAGAATTTATTATCAGACGAATCATCTCAAGGTTTATACGCACATCAGGAAGTGATTGAATATAGGTTAAGATATCGGCTCATTGTATAAGGAGGGTAAGGATTACATAAAATGGCTATAGTATTCGACAATATAGCATTGGCACAGTCATAAACTATTGATTTAAATCTAGTTTAGTATATATCAGACTGAATTTATTCACACCCTGCACCTTCATACTATCAGCTTAAACCATCCCAATCTCAGTTTATCATTTATCCTTGCTATATGCAGAAGCTACCAAGTACCAACCATAATAACATACATATTATCTTTTTTTTAACGGCGTTTAGAACTACTGCCAATACCCGAGTGAGTCTTCCATAGACGACCGTCCATACTGAATTTGACACTCGAGGCTTGACTCACCCACGAACACCATCAAGGAGGAAACCCGCCACTTGGGAAAACCCCCTTGAGTCAGGTTTTGAACTTGAGACTTCAAGGTTCCCAGGCCTCCAACCATCATCCCCATACCAGCTCCTATAGGAGGAACTTGCACATACTATCTTTTGCGCTTTTGGCAAAGATTTTAGGCAGCTATTCGACAATTCATATATTGTAAAGCATGTTGCATCAAGTTAGCTTTTCAGACTACCCGACCTCGTATCAAATCTTTTCACATAACAAGACTAACATTCCAAATAACAACATACATAGCTGGGCAAAACAACTTCATTGATTACTGATCCCTCTTCACTAATAGACTCAAAAGTAATTGTTTAGTTATAACTTCACAATCCATGTGGATTCCAACACTTACATTGAAATTTGATGACTAGTGTAACTTTGAAGCTCAATTTTGTTTCGATACTTACTAGGTATGAGTCAACAAATAGATGATTATTGTATTTCATTCATACGAAGCCAATTATCAAGAGCATATCTCCAATAGAGCGATGAATATGGAGCACAAAATAATAAATATACCAATTTGCGCATGAAATGAACAGGTGTTAACTCCAACAAATGAAAAATGATAGTTGAGAGTAAGAGAATGAATTACATGGCACGGTGACGATGAGGATCAGATGAGGATTTAGGCGAATTTGAGATGAGAAATTGTGTTTCGTGAGAATCTGCCATTCTTCTCTACTGGTAGTGCCGGAGCGCACATTGGATTGAGAATGATAAGAAGATGAGGAGAAAGAGAAGTAGCTCCGGCGATGAAGAGCGGCGGAGACGCCGATTCAGAACCGCCTCAGGATTTCTCATTAGCGACGGAAGGAAATAATTGTGACTGGAGATGACCTCTTTTGCTTCTCTGCCGCCAGGATGAAGACCATGAGATTTGTTTGCATACGGATACCCCGACCCGACTCGTTTTTTTGGCAATGAGAGAACCATGGTAAAATGTAAATGTTGTGCTTCTTATAGAAAAAAATGATGACACGTTGTATCTTGGATTTATACTTCAAACCACTTGACATAAATTTGTGTTCAAAACTCTAAATAATATCCTCATATGATTATAAATCCAAAGTGTAGGCATTTATAATAAATCCAAGATGTTACAAGTCATGGTTTCCAAAAGTTAGGTTTTTATACTTTGAACCACTTCACTTAACATAAGTTTGTGTTCAAAACACTAAATAATATCCTCATATGATTATATTTATGAGGGATTCACATGATCTATACAAGACATTGAAGTTAGATGTCATGGATCTCTACAAAAATAGGCTTTGTTAAATCTTCTTTGTTTATCTCAAGTCTAAACTTTTATTTGATCCAAGATCATCAACAAGTCTTATGAACTCATTTTCAAGAACAACAAATTATACCCTTAGTATTTTCATGAAAAAAATACAGATTATATGAAGATATCGATCACTTTGATCTTCACACAATCTTTGGCAAAATCAAGTTTTTGTTGGGTGAACCTGGTTAACGACAAGATGAATCAAAGGAAATAATAGGACGGGTGGAAGAAATCCCCACTCAAAGCACGCAATGAAGAAGGAAATGATGATGTTAAAGCATAAATCGCCACTTGAATCTACTAGAAATGGATGAACACTTGAATCTTGAATCTTGAATGCTTGAGACTTGGAAGAAATTTTATAATGGTGTGTGTGTGTTTTTTGAGACCGAAATTAAACAAAACTCCAAAAGAGAGAGGAGAGTGTGTTGTGTGGTGTCTTGCAACAACTGAATGTGTGGTGGTTTATATGTAGCCATCTTAGGGGAACATATTACCGATTTGTTAATAAACATGTTGGGTTTAATATAATGAGGGGATCTTGCTTGCATACATGCATGGGAAAAGATGAGAGTTTAAGTCAACATTTGAAATTTTTGGTGAAGTAGGATATTTTATAAATACACAAAAGAAATATTTTATATTTATTTAAAAAATGTCATATAAAATCATAGAGAATAATTATATCAACTTAAAGGATTTGTCACCTACTTTGAATAGCTTAGAATGTAATCTTTTATCATGAAGGTTCGTGTGTCGGGTTAATTCGGTATTATTCGATGGTTTATTAAACAACTATATACAAACTGCGAGATAAAAGGACGTGCTATGTATGGAGTGACTTAATTTCTAAAGTATTAAGTCTAACATGCAAAAAGTTTGACGTAACGATGTTTTGTACACATATAAAATGTTAACCTAAAGTTTGTCGATTGTCACACTAGAAATGATCCAATGGTAGAGACGAAGAGAACATGGGTTAACCGTTGTTTTACTTGGATGTCATATTATATATAATTTAGTAACTCTAGCCGCACATCAAATATTGAGTTAGAAACACGCTACGTTGAAAATTCCGTAAAATTTACACTCTAGTATATGATTTTTATTTATGTAAACGAAAATTAGAGGATGAAAATAGATTTAAAAGGTTTCTAAATACATCTGGTATGGACCAAAGGGTATTTTAACCAACAATATTTAAGTGTTAGATTAGATGTATGTACATGAGTATATTTTTTTCCCAGAATTGGTTTGGGTTACAAACCAGTTGGAATAGAGTTGAAACCGATTCGGACCAATCCAGTCTCTAAAACGAACGGTTTAGTAGAGATTTATCAACAGTTTGGTAGGAAGATGTTTTGGTTGGAATCAGGTTGCTCACGCGGAGTAAAGAACGAATGTAACACCTGTAGTTTTGATCGGGTTGGAACCGGTTTGAACATCAGGATCGAGCAAATTTTGAAACTTGTTTGATTTTGAAACCAGTTTTTTTTTGCCATCTCTAATTAGATGGTGTCCTTTCCTATCATGAAAAGTGGAGTAGTATTACTATTACCAACTATAACATTTTAATTTTGTTATGAATAGTATATTAGAGACACCTGATGTCACGTCACGTGACAGTCTAGGTGGATGTCACATGACTCGATATTTTTTTCTTATATAAGTGTAAAAAAGTTAACACATGATTGAGTGATCCAATATGTATAATCATTTTCGTTCAGTAGTTGGTGCTGAGTTAGTGGTGCAATAAGCACGGTCGTTTATTATAGATTTTCTTTATTTTTCTATTTACAATCTCAACTAATTTAGTATGCGAGTTGGCGGTATGATAGATATAATCGTGTAACATAGTTTTTTAGGTCGTAGACTCGATACTTTAAGTGTTTAGGCCGTCACACATTCTCCCCTCTTTTTATTTACATTACGTTATAACAATACAACTGTTTTATATAACCACGTTATCCTCACAGCAACACACAAGTTGTAAAATCTTGTTACACCTAGATTTAAACTGATTGTGTGAGTTGGAAATAAATTAACATGTGAATATGCTTCTCTCACTCCCTTTTTTGTTAGTTCCAATTTTGCCCAAAAAGAAAACCAAAAGGATAGAATTTTGAAAGTGATTCATAGTTAAAGTACTTAAACGAGTGTTGTTATTCTTCATGGATCAAAAGTGTCATATGAACAATACTTCAGGTACTATTTCTGCACCCCTCTTAAAATTAGGCTTTCAACAGGCATCATGACAGAAAGGCCGACCAATCGGAGCGACCTACCACCAGCATTTTGTCCATCGTCCTTTTTTTTAATCCCGATTTTTCGCCGGAGATTCAGCTGCCGATCACTTTCAGCGGGGCCATTGTGTCGTCCTCCGTCTCCTTTTGCCCTAAATTTGGAAAATCGAAAGTCTATTGGCGCTCTGTTGCACTGGAATTGACAATAATGGCGGAATACTTGTTCTAGGGTTACTGAAAACCCTCCCGCTTACTGAAATTCAAAGGGACAGGGAGGGAGAGAGATGTCTCGGCAAGCGGCGACCACCGCCTTGCATAAGTCGAAGACCCTAGACAACAAATATGTAAGTAATGTCCATTATTTCGCCCATTTCTGTAGCGTAATTGGTAGTTATCTCTTCGTTTTTGAAAAATTGGAGCCGTGCTGTTGACTTTGAGAAAAAATGGCTTACTTATTGGATTCAGTAATGTTGGTTCTCAATTTGCAATGCAATTGATAGACAATCTTACGTACGAGATTTGACATCAATTATCAAATCATGGCTCTTTATTGGGAATTCAGAGAGTGCGTATTTTAGATAGGTTAGAGTTTCTATAGAAGTTGTGTGAATTAGGGAATGCTTAATGTAGTTAGTTCTGTTTGTAATTTGGCAATCTAGGGCTGTAAGTTATTTGATTTTTGGTATGTGTTTGGAAACCGGTATCACATCTGCAGAGTTGCTTAATGAGCTTTAGCATATGTAGATTGGCAAAATAGTTTGAATAGATGGAACTCAATCAGATGTCTCTTGGGAATTGAGATCTCATAGCTGGGTTTTGTGGTACTATGGGTTCTATTTGGGTAACAGGGTGGTTGGAATACATTCGTAACTTTGTAGCATTAGGATTTAGGGCATTGGATGTTTTACATGATAGTGTAACGCTTCCAATTTAACAATCATACACTCCCCCTGATCTGATAGGATTACTCGCCACACCATGTCGCCACCTAGTATCTAGTACAAAAATTGTATAAATTATGGGAGCAATTAGTTAATGACAAGCTACACAAAAATATACTATCGATATTTAACTTTTGAGCAAATCCAAAATCCCAAATTGACTTTTTTTGTTTTGTTAAGTACACCTAATTAGTTCATTTTGTTGTCTTGACCGAGTCTTTACAACCCATAGGCTGTGAGTTTGATTTTTTTAAGAAACAGAGGTTTGCAAGGTTGCTTTCCATTTAAAAAAAGAAAGACATAAATGAGACTGAGTGAGTGATCTTTTTAACTAGAAGATACCCTTACGAGGGTATCTAACTTAATTGCCATTAAATACATATTTCTACAAGAGAGAGGTGAGTCTTAGTCCAACACATAAAATATTACTCTTTTGTGATTGGAGGGTGATGGATTTGAGTTCTAGAAACGATCCCTTTACATGATGCAACTATATGCAAGGGGATTGTCTATCAAATTTGTCTATCAATACCAAATTTGTCCTCGGTGTACCAAGGTTGATTTTACTTTTATGCTTTGTCCTGATGGAAAATTTCTCTAATGGTCAACTTTTGGCATGGTTTGTCTTGCATATTGAATTTCCATGTTTTATCTTTGGACTTTGGTAGATGCTTGGAGATGAAATTGGGAAAGGAGCATATGGTCGAGTATACAAGGGCCTGGACTTGGAGAATGGAGATTTTGTTGCAATAAAACAAGTTTCTTTGGAGAATATTGCACAGGAGGATCTTAACATCATCATGGTATGATTTACGTGTTCCGTCCTTTAAAGCTAACATCAGCAACAGCAATCCCCCCCCCCCCCCCCCCCCACCAAAGGTAATTTGCAGGTGTAAAAGCTGTTGGGGGTGGAGTCTTTTGTCCAAGGACAAAGAGGGAGGCCGACCCTAACCCTAGCTGAGCTAAATTAGGAAAGTTGCCTAACTTATGTTTTTTCCTGTCTAAGCTATTCAATCAGTATATTTAGACATGTAGCACAGTGGACGTAGGTCACATCGACAGAACCACTTCAGATCCCCGTGTTCTTACTTTCAGTTCATTGCTTTCGGTGTTTCTGTTCGATACCCTAACAAAAGCCATAACTGAATCACATTTTCACTCTTGATTGCTTAATTATACAAGAACATTAAATGAGAGGCAGACAAAACAAAATGATAACAGAAATAAAAATAAAAAAAGTACAGGACTAAATAAACTGAAGAAACAGGGAAAATGAACATAGTTAAAAAGATTGATTGTTTTTCTACCATATAACGATAGACAAATAAGTAATCATTGGAAATGATGAAGTGGAATGAGCCAAAACAGTAATTCCTTTGTCAGAGATGATAACACCTGGTTGGGAAAAAGGGAGGGATTGTTTCAAACACCTGGTGGGGAAAAATACAAGTAATTCCCTGTCTCTTACACTGCTATGGTGTCTTTGTATCCTTGAAGTTATTCTTACTTCCATAGGTTTTTCTTCTTAGTCTGTTTTAATACTCAGTGAATATGAATTGTTTCAAACATGCATTTGATGTAATTTATCATCTCTAATGTGCATCTAATGGTTTATCACAAGATGTCCGATTGGTTAATTTGCAGTTGTTACACAACTACTTTTCATTGTACTAACAACTTTTTTGTTTTTGTATGTTCAAATGCTAAATTGATGGTAACTTATCAGCAAGAGATTGACTTGCTTAAGGTAATCCTCTTGTTTTGACTTCTTGTAAATTGTAATATTTTACAAGCAGTATATTTATGTTAAATCTTTTGGATAACGCTTCTGCTTAACTAATGGCTATTTAAATCACCTAAACAATAGTACTTCTGCATTTATGTTGTAGAATTTGAACCACAAAAATATAGTCAAATATCTTGGATCCTTAAAGACGAAGACACATCTTCATATAATTCTTGAGTAAGTATTGTAGTCTTTTTAATCTTTATATATTCATCAGTGGTTTCATATGAAAGCATTGTTTAAATGATGGTTCTTTTTTTAACCTCAGGTATGTGGAGAATGGCTCACTCGCAAACATCATCAAACCGAACAAATTTGGGCCATTTCCTGAATCATTGGTGGCTGTTTATATAGCTCAGGTTTGTTACTGGCCTTCAATTTCTCTATCTGAACAAAAATCTGGTATTTATGACTTTATTATGCTGGCAGGTTTTGGAAGGCTTGGTTTATTTACATGAGCAAGGGGTCATTCATCGGGATATTAAGGGTGCTAATATACTTACTACTAAAGAGGTAAGTTTCCTTCAAACGATCTGATTCATAATGTACGAATAATATGTTATTAAAATCACTGCTTTGGCCCACTTGAGTCTAATTTGGGACCTAATGCACTGTATAATCCTATAAGTATATAGGGCGATTGTTAGAAACCCCAACACACTTTCTCAGTTTTTGAAGACAACCCTTTAAACTTTTTCTTTGTAGAATCAAATCTTTGAGCTTGTTGAATTTTACAAAAATTGTGTATATTTTATCCTTGAAACTGGTTAAATACTAACATGGACACCACATGGCAATTTTTATTGGCATGGACGTAATATCTATATCTATACTATATTGTAAATAATTTGAGGAGGACTGGATTGTCTTTTTTCATTAATTTTTTAAGAGTATAGAGGGGGCAAAATTGTCTTTGATAATTATGTGATTAAATACAAAGAAAGTAACTCAATAAGCAATTATAAAGAAATTTCTTTAGAAATCTAGTTATATAAACTATCAATTTACTGCTCAACTAAATTCTTCAAATCATTTTCTTTTAATTTTACACGATTTCATATTTACTTTATTTTTATAAACTTTTATTAAACCTTCAAATGTATATGATACTTTAATAAATTATTCAAGCCTTTTACCGTTGTCTGTGTTAGTGTGTTATGTTCCCCGTAGCATCGCGCAGGTACCTTTCTAGTTTGATTAAATATGCCTACCTAGTTATTTAGTAATTTTCCAACCTATCTTTCTTATATAATTACCTTTGTATCATGTAAAAAGTTTTGCAACCCCAATTGGCAATGCACCTATGTCAGCGTGTAACCTGATTTTTGGCACAACACATACTTTGTAAATTTTAACAAGTTCAAGGATTTAATCATGCAAAAAAAGCATTTGCGACTTATTGATGTGAGAGGCAGATCTGCTTATATCACCAATTGGATTACACTCAATTGTCTTTATTCTTCTAGCTCGAAATTGATCTTACCTTGTTACAATTATCAACTATCTTTTTCAGGGTCTTGTTAAATTAGCAGATTTTGGGGTAGCCACAAAGCTAACTGAGGCTGATATTAATACACATTCTGTTGTTGGCACGCCTTACTGGATGGCTCCTGAGGTATTAGCTCTTATATTTATAAGTTTTTTTTATGAGAACTATTTACTGTAGCCTTTGGATGATTTGACCGAGAGGCTTAAATTTCTTCCTTTATTGTTATCTTTTACTCACGTGCAGCAGCTAGCAGATATAGAGATCTTTTAGCAAAGTTTTCATTTATGCCCTTTTAAAATTATATTCTTTCAGGTCATTGAAATGTCAGGAGTTTGTGCTGCATCTGATATTTGGAGTGTGGGCTGTACTGTGATTGAACTACTTACTTGTGTTCCTCCTTACTATGATCTTCAACCCATGCCAGCTCTCTTTAGGATCGTTCAGGTCGAATTACCAATTTACCATAATGATCCCAGTTACTGAATTTGTGTCGATGGTCAAATTACCATAATGGAATTTCTCAAAATTTCTTCAGGACGAGCATCCTCCAATACCAGATGGCCTGTCACCTGGCATAACTGATTTTCTCCGCCAGTGCTTTAAAAAGGTAAGGTTTAATCTATTTTGTTTTACTTTTGCTTTGTGCTTGCAAATTATCATAATGATCCAGTGATACATGCTCCATATAACATATAACTTTTTGTTTCAGGATGCTAGGCTGAGACCTGATGCGAAGACTCTGCTTTCCCACCCTTGGATACAAAATTCTAGGCGTGTTGTATTGCAGTCTTCACTTCGGCATAGTGGCACACTTAGGTAACTGCATGATAACTTTCAACTGAGACAAATAGTTACATGACTGCACGAATCATTTAGTAAACCAGGATATGGATCTTATATGTATGAATTCTGGTCTTAGACGACATGCTTTTGTATCTGAATATATATATATTTTTTTTTCAGAAATATAGATGATGATGGTTCAGTGGGTATCAAAAGCTCCAATGCAGATGACCTAAGCACCATTGAGAACGTATCTGCAGAGAAAGTTAAAGTA
The DNA here is from genome assembly GCA_039602395.1 of Deinandra increscens subsp. villosa. Taxonomy (NCBI): domain Eukaryota; kingdom Viridiplantae; phylum Streptophyta; class Magnoliopsida; order Asterales; family Asteraceae; genus Deinandra; species Deinandra increscens. The sequence continues at coordinate 26,887,574 of JBCNJP010000027.1, read as the reverse complement.
TTAATTTTGTATTGAAACTTATAAGTACAGAATTTCGTAGAGGCTGGTATTACTGACAATATGTTCAAGGTTTTTTTTAAGTAATTGAAATTTTCAATATTTCAGGAAAACAAAACAGAGTTGCTATTTACTGAGGTTGCTCTTGCTGGCAATTCTTATGAGGAAAGTAATTCAATGATTGAGGAAAACGCTGATGCATCTGAAGACGATGTGTCAACAGACCAAGTTGCCACCTTAGCGATTCATAAGAAGCCACCATTAGAAATTTCCTCTGCTACTGATGTATCAGCTTATCAAACAGAGGTCAATGAACCACTAGAATTGAATCCTACTGAGGTAGTAGTAATAAATGGTGAATCAGTATCTCCAGAGTCGAAATCAAGAATCACAGTGGATAAAAAGGTCAAAGAAAATGGAAGTTCTGTTACTGCTTATAACAACAGCTCACATGATTCCGGGAGCAAAGGCCATGACTACAGTTCTCAAAAGGTATGTGACATTAATTTCTCATGAATTGTTGTAAATTAAGAATTATATGCATTCTTTCTGATTTTTGCATATAGAATCTGAAGGCAGAAAGAATAGCTGGAGGAAATGAGCTTAGTAAATTTAGTGATACACCCGGTGATGCTTCATTGGATGATTTGTTTCAACCAATAGATAACAAACATGTGAATGATCTGGCAGCTGAAGCTTCATCATCACATGTTAATCAAAGTAACACATTTGCTACCAATAGCGGAAAAGCTGACCTGGCTACACAATTAAGAGCCACAATTGCTCAAAAACAAATGGAGAATGAACCAGGCCAGTCTAACGGGGGAGATATACTTAATTTTATGATGGGCGTGTTAAAGGAGGATGTGATCGGTATTGATGGTCTGGTATGTTCTTTGACATTTTTATGCTGTTAATTTATTCACTATAGGCCTTTGACTTCTCTTATTTCTTTTGCTTATCAGGGCTTTGATGATAAACTACCAACAGACAATCTTAGCCACCTTCAGGTACTATCGATTCTGTTATTAGTTGTTGAATTAGCCAATTAGGTTATATTGTGTACACTTATTTATTTCCTAAATGAATATGTAGGCTGTTGAATTTGGAAAATTAGTTTCACAACTTAGACAAGAAGAATCAGAAGATGTGATTGTGTCATCCTGTCACAAGTTAACTATTTTTTTCCAACACCGCCCTGAGCAGAAACATGTTTTTATGACCCAACATGGGTTGCTTCCTCTTCTGGAATTGCTTGAGGTTCCTAGGACACGGGTATGCCAATTCAAATAGGCTTTATACTTATATTTCCTTTTTTAGTTATAATCGTAGATATTATAGTAATGTATTCTACTGCTATCCTTTAGGTGCAGGTTATATGCTCTGTGCTGCAGGTTTTAAATCAAATTGTCAAGGATAACACCGACTTCCAGGAAAATGCTTGTCTTGTTGGCCTTGTAAGCACTCTGCACTCTATGTTATAAGTTAATTATGATTTATGTTTACTATATCTAAAGGTAATATATTACTTTTATTTATTCTAATTATCAATAAATGTCTCCAGGTCCCTGTTGTTATGGCCTTTGCAGTGCCTGATAGAACACGAGAAGTTCGAATGGAAGCTGCTTACTTTTTGCAGCAACTCTGTCAGTCAAGGTATCCAGTCATCTCATGTATTGCTAACTTGCATAGATTGTTTTTTCTCCCCTTAAAAACCTGCATAAATTGGTGTGTTTTTCTATACAATGGTTATGGATTAAGGTGGAGGCTTTTTTGTTACAGCTCATTGACTTTGCAAATGTTCATCGCTTGCCGTGGGATACCTGTGCTTGTGGGATTTCTTGAGGCTGATTATGCAAAATACAGGTTTGTGACTTGTATACAAAGTTTCATGCTAAAGCAGATTATTGTTTTCGTCTCTTAAATTAACTATGTAACTATGATGAATATTTTTTTACATGAAGAACTTGCATGATTATGGGTGTTTGGATTTGCACTGTGAAACAAATTCTTTGATTATTGTGACTTGAAGTCAGAATGATCAGTTTTAAAGATTCAATAAGCAGATTCTGATTATGATTCTCTCTATGTCAAGAAATCAGTTTTATACCAGGTGCAGCAAAACTTATTATCCAAGGATAAAACAAAATGACCTATTTACTCCTTTCTGTAACCTAATTGAGGAGATGTCTACTTTGATCTTTTAGCTGTTTCTTTTTTCTTTTTCCCTCAAATTTATTATACTTTTTGTCATTTTATGTATCAATGTCATTAGATAATTAGAATTTGTTAAGCACTTGATTATCTTACTATAACAACTTCAAGAGCTGAGACAATCCTCACACCATCTTCTATATCCTGTTTTGTAACATCTGATTCTGACCATCGAAGTATCTCATAATCACTAATCACTATCAGTTTATGCATCCAAACACTGCTTTTGTAATCCTTTGTTGGCTGTATATTGAGAACATACTAATGAAATTTGTTGAATTTCAGAGAAATGGTCCACCTAGCTATTGATGGTATGTGGCAAGTATTTAAGCTTCAGAGATCGACCCTAAGGAATGATTTTTGTCGAATAGCTGCAAAAAACGGAATATTACTCAGGCTCATAAATACCCTTTATAGCTTAAATGAGGCAACAAGGCTAGCTTTAATATCAGGTGTAGGCGGGTTCTCAATGGATGGTTTAGCCACGCGGTCCCGCTCTGGCCCGCTGGACCCTAGTAATCATGCTTTCATCCAGAGTGAGAGTTCGACCAACGGTTTGGATTATCCTGACCACCATAAAGTCAAACATTATGCAACTGATCATCCTTTTACACCTGGCCTGCAAGAATTTTCTAGACTATCATCGTCTCATTCACCTGATTCAAGGTACTTTGCACTAGAAACAGATAAGCATCAGACAAGCAACACTAGTGTTGAAGCTCCAGTTACATCAAAATCACCAGATTCAACAGCAATGGAGAGAGATAAAGTTGATCCTTCACAAGATGCAGAACCTAAACAGTCGCTTTTTAATTTTGGAAGGTTGTCTATTGATAGGCCTAGAAGATCTGTGGATGCTGTATCAAACGGGCATTCTGCAACAGTTCAGCAAGAAAATGTCAGACCGCTTTTAAGTTTGTTGGAGAAGGAACCACCATCACGACATTTTTCAGGTCAGCTTGAGTATGTTCGCCATCTTACGGGCTTGGAGAGACATGAAAGCATACTTCCTCTGTTGCATTCTTCTAATGATAAGAAAACCAACGGGCTGGATTTCCTGATGGCTGAATTCGCTGGTAGACTTCTTTTTCTCTTCCATAAATATCCCTGCTACTGATGGTTTCCTTTCTTGTTCTTCTTATTTTGGTTATTTTCTGTTGAACGGCATAATGTTTGGGTTGGGTCAAAACGGGTCATGCTGACCTTTAAACATGGTTTTGTTTTTGCTCGAATGTTATGAACAATTGATGTTTAACTATGATTAAGAAAAATATACTTTTTGTTAATTACTTTCTATCGAAGTGGCAAAGTGGGTAGGTTACACAGGTCAGGAGGTAATAGGCCAAATGGGCTTGGTAAAAATGGGTAGCTTGTAGAATGGATTAGAATGGGCTGGGTTGACATGTGACCATGTTTTTGTTCTTTTCTTTTATTGAAATTTAGAAATAGTTAACGTTTTAAATATGACCAGGAAAAGTTTACTATTACAATGATAACCTAAATTTAATAAAATAAAACAATTTAGAAGGTTTTATGTATTTTGAATACCTTTTGGTTGACTTTCAACCCGTTTGACAAGCTCGGACCATTCAACCATCTTTTCAAGTCTTACTGACTTGACTCGTTAAAGGCAAAATATAACAAGATTGGGCTGTGCACCCATAAATAGGTCAAAATTGCCACCTTTAATTATCTGTTTATAGCACTCTATTACTATAAACTCATCAGTGTATCTTGTTTTTATGTTACTATGCTGATTTTAGTTTTTCTGTGGCTGTACAGAAGCTTCTAATCGTGGAAGAGAAAGTGCTAACACTGAGGCGGTGACTAGGACTCCACATAAATTACCTAATAAGAAAACTGGGGTGGTGGCATCCAAAGAGGGAGGAGGGGCTTCCACGTCAGTAATTGCATCTCAGACAACATCAGCTGTACTCTCTGGTTCTGGAGTTCTTAATGCTAGACCAGGGAGTGCCGCATCATCAGGACTCCTGTCCCACATGGTATCACCATGGAATGCTGACGTGGCTCGTGAATATCTTGAAAAAGTTGCAGATCTCCTACTTGAGTTTGCTGCTGCTGACTCAACCGTGAAGTTTTGCATGTGTAGCCAAAGTTTACTTAGCCGTCTCTTTCAGATGTTCAACAAAATACAACCACCTATCTTGTTGAAGGTGAGCCAAGTTTGTTCGACTTTTTTGTGTAGATGATTGACCTTATTGTTATCTTATTGTGCCTTGGATTGCAGTTATTAAAATGCATCAATCATTTGTCGACTGATCCACATTGCTTGGAACCTCTACAAAGAGCTGATGCCATCAAATATCTTATTCCTAACCTTGACCTCAAAGATGGCCCTCTTGTGTCTCAAATTCATCATGAGGTTATTGAAATGCATAGATGATTGTTAGATTATGATTATCTTATATTGCAAAATAAAATCGTTATTTTATTTTTTCATTGAAGGTCCTCAATGCACTATTCAACCTATGCAAGATAAACAAGAGGAGACAAGAACAGGCAGCAGAGAATGGAATTATTCCACACTTAATGCGTTTTATCATGTCAGATTCTCCATTAAGACAATACGCGTTACCTTTATTATGTGATATGGCCCATGCATCGCGTAATTCAAGGGAGCAATTAAGAGCTCATGATGGGATGGATGTTTACTTGAGTTTACTTGAAGACCAACTCTGGTCTGTAACGGCATTAGATTCAATTGCTGTTTGTTTGGCACATGATAATGACAACAAGAAAGTGGAACAAGCTTTGCTCAAAAAGGATGCCGTTCAAAAATTGGTCAAATTTTTCCAGTCCTGTCCAGAACAGTTCTTCCTGCACATACTAGAGCCCTTTTTGAAGATTATCACGTATAATCTCTTCATCTTTTTAATTGCTTGTATGTGTGCTTTGTGTGTGAATTTTCGTAATTTTTATTTACATAATTTGCAGGAAATCATCTCGAATAAATACTACATTGGCTGTTAATGGATTGACACCATTGCTCATATCAAGGCTTGATCACCCAGACGCTATAGCTCGTCTCAATCTGCTCAAACTGATAAAGGTTTAAAACATAATCTATTGATTCAATTATTAATACAAAAAATGCAGAATATCATACATAATAGGGGAGGTTTCTTCACAGAATCACAAATATTGCGAAAGTGCGAGAACCAATCAAAATCATTCGTTTATTTGTGTCTTTATCTAAGATTCTAACATGGCTAGTAAAATACATCATTGTTATGCGAGTATACTTGAATTGATATATGCATATGTGTGTAGATTTATGTGTATACATATATTATAAACATCTGCACACATGTAGATTCATTGTTTCAACCTACACATGTGTACAAACCTTGTTACCGGTAAGAGAGAGTAGCGAATAGGGAAATTAATTAATTAGTGACATAAATCATTTAATTTTTTTTTTTAAATATAACCTTTTCACTTGGTTATGAACAATCTGATAGGTTCTAGCAGTTGTTGCAATATTTGTGGTTCTCTGAGGAACCCTCTCCTATCATAAATTCATAATATTATAAATCTAATTATTTCTTCTATTTTCGTTTATTGTGACAGGCTGTATACGAACACCATCCACGCCCAAAGCAACTTATCGTGGAAAACGAGCTGCCTCAAAAACTTCAAAATCTAATCGAGGAACGCAGAGATGGTCAAAGCTCTGGCGGTCAAGTTCTGGTGAAACAAATGGCAACCTCACTGCTAAAAGCACTCCATATCAACACTGTTCTATGATATGCAGGCAGGTCATTCATTCTTTCATCCTTTGTCTTCTCATTGCACATGTAAATATAATTTTTGGTGTGATGTAATTAGTCTGCCTTTTCTATTTCTTGAAATCACCTTGGTGTTGTGTGTTTTGTTTTTGTTGTGATTTTTCTTTTCCATTAAAATCCTCTACCATGTATAACAAAGGTGTATAGATACATTCTTATGACCTGCCTTGAGTGCTAAATAACACTAAATTGTATCTGTACTAGTTTCCCCCTTATTCTGCTTCTGGTACTTATCAAGTATATGCATATGCCTGTTTCCTGACCGGTTTGACTGCCATTAGGGACCTGAATTTTCATCAGTCTTGCAAGTTAACAATCAGTATAAAAACAAGAACACACGAATATAGGGGACTAACTAAACTTTAACTAACGTGTCGCATTTACAATTTAAAAGATCAGATCATATAGCATAGTCGCCATTCTTTTGCTGCCAACATCAACTCCCTTTTCACTGCATTACCCTCTTCATCATCCTTCAACCCCAGTAGCACTTTCATTGTCGTCTTAACCTTCTCGCTCCGGTGCCGTGTCATGTGTCCGCCCAAAGCCGTCCCGCTCTCGAACCCCTGCATGCAAACCCTACACCGGTGCAACCCTGAAGAGGACTTTGGCCCAAGACTCAACACGGTTCCGTCATTCTTTCTGTGGACTCCCTGGTGGCCGCCGAGTGCTTGAAAAGTATCGAATCTCTTGCTGCATTGTTTGCATCGATAACCAGGCTGATCATCACCGTTTTTAGCGTCATCATTTACGCTTCTACCGCTGCTTTCCTTCGTCTCTTTACTCATGGCTACACTCTCAATAACCTGCTCTCTGTGTGTGTGTGGTGGGTGATTTAAAGATAATCGATAAGTAGTATTTATATAGGGATTAGGATACTTAGAGGAGATTGGTATTGGTAAAGTATACGGATTGGTTATGTTCCTTGCTTCGCAAGGGATTAATTAAAAAGATATATACGGTGTACTTAGTACATTGCATTTATGTATGCATGCAAATTAGATATTAGAAAAGATCTTATATGCTAAGATCTCGTCACATTACGATTCGAGGTTGTTACATATCGAAATCCATAACACAACTAAATTCGTTTTTATTAATTAAAAATAGATGCATTTAATTTTCGTGCTATTCTATAGGAGGCCGGTGCGTGTATATTATTTACATTTAATTTTATCTTGATTATCTTTAATTTTTTTTATTTTTTTAAATGATTTTTTTTTAAATGTCAATTGGCATTGAAAAAAATCTTTACCGATTCAAGTGGGCCCGCTTAAAACTATAGATATAATCAAACGGGCTATAATGAGTCTTGGGGTGCATATTTTTGTGGGCAAAATGGTGGAACTTAAATCTAGGTTGAAACCGGTTTTAATATTTAAGATAAACAAGATTTGTTACCTGCGTATTATCGCAGGGATAACTTTGACATACAAAATGTCATATTGTATAACGGTACATAAAAAACAAAAATAAATAAACACTTATAATGACCAAAACGATTTACACGTAAAACCATGTTACACTACTATACCTAAGGAATTCTATGTCTACTTATTACATCACAAAAAAACACCAACTCCTTTGTCAAACTCAAACAACTCAATCGCAATTAGAAAAAGAACCATGTTACAACGTTAATATTAGAAATCAAATGCCCAAAGTGCCGAGCCTATGACCTAAAAATTATGTTAATGACTTAAAAATTATGTTACATAACTGTACATGTTACACCACAAACTTATGTGCCAAGTTCGTCTCGAGAATAAAAAACACAAAAAAGTCTAAGAGAAAAAAAATAAAATGTAATTCTTGTTTTACTCTTTTAACTCTAGCCCAGGAAAAACAATAAACAATGGCAAAATGGTAGAAGAAATAATAATAAATAAATAAAGTGACCAAGTTTGTCAAATATACATATGTAAGTAAATATCACTATATCAGGGCCGGCCCAATAGGCTTGATTGGTAAAGCAAGGGCTTAGGGCCCCCAATAATCAAGGGCGCCAATTTTCAGAGAAATTTCTTTTACGTATTAGGCTTGGAGTGTTTGAGCCTGCGTATCATAGATAAAAAAAATGAAAAGCATTGGGCTGGAAAGAAACAACAATCCGTGTATTGAAACTTGGAAAGGATATTAAAAAAAGGAAACGATCTCTCATCTCTGGGAAATTTTCAAATTGAAATCCCTAAAATTTTCAAATTCTAATTTTGCTCCCTAATTGGGTTTATTTTTTCTGGTGTGATGTCCGGCTCCATCTAAGGCAATCAATATTTTTTTGTTCTTGTTTATAATTTAAGTTTACTTGTTGAATTTGTTGAATTTGTGCACTTATGTTTAACATGCCTAATAGATTGAATGATTGGATAATTTACATGTCTAATAGATTGAATGATTGAATAATTTACAGTGTAACCGAATAATCTAGCTATTATATCGATTGAAAATAATTTGTTAAATAAAATCATTTATGGATATTTTATTAAAGAATTTACATCGAAAAAAACTAAAAAATAAATTTAATCTAAATATATTTTTTCAAATAACAAATATTTTTAAGATTTTTTTTACTTTTTCATACATAAACTTTTATATTATTATTACCAGTCCCAAACCCGGATAAAAGAGAAGGATTTTAAAACGTAACTTTTGAAAAAGGGCCTCGTTTATTTTTCTCGCTTGGGGCCCCTGAATTGGTTATGACGGCCCTGGTAAATATAGGTAAGTAATAAATGATTTCAACCATGCGCTCAATTCGGGTTGTAGTGAAATCAGTTTGGCAATCAAATCATGATTGAAATACCATTTTTTTACTGTCTCTAGAGAAGGTTGCAAATGAGTCAAGCCTAAACTTAACTAGACTCGAGCTTGACTTGTTCTTGAGTTATATTTTTAATGTCCAAGATCGGCTTATGAGTAGCTTTAAGCTCAAGATCGACTCATTATGGACGTATAAGGAAAGCATAGGCCGAGTCCAATTCACCATTCCGGGATTGAGTTCTGACCATAATATCAACTATCATGCTTGGATGGAAAGAGCATTCAATACTATCGAGGTTGGACGGAGGCGCATCTTCTCAGTCTGGAGTGGGTTGTTTATTATTGTGATAAGGCTTGTGATGTTTGATCTAAGATATTCAGAATCAATATCGGTATAGAATTGTTGGCTTTCTCAATAGGTTTCTCGGCCGTAAAAGCAGCTCCCTAATTCATATCTCGGTAGCTTCAACTTCTTTGAGAGTTGAGAATGTTTTCTCTTGTAGAACCAAGAGGGACAAAGACTTACATCCCTAATTTAAAAGATAAAAACATGTCTTTCTGGGTGTATTATATATTATATTAATTAGTTAATATACGTTTATAATTATTTGTTATATATAATGTAATTATATTTTATAGATATATAAAATAATATATATCATTTAGTTATTTTTATTATGCATAATAATTACAACAACGTGGAAACCCAGATTTAAAAACCATAACGGGTGTTTCATTGTCAAGTTTAAAAACTGAAATACTAACCACGGGTGTTCCATCGTCAATACATTGTTAAGTTTCAATGCTTGTCTTATACTAATATTTCACATTAATGTCTCGTGATAAGTCCTAATGTTTGTTCATCTTTAATACACCTTACATTGGTCTTTATCATTTTGAAAATGTATAGAATTTTGGGTGATCTTTTGACTCGTACAATTTACCCATGGTTATAAGAACTATTACGTCAAAGAATTAGATGCCAACAAAATATCATCATCGCCAAATTAACTTATTTAGGGAAACTGTTCACAATGTGCAGTCCATCACAGTCGTAGCTCAAATAGAAGAAACCATTATTGCCATAACAAATCTAACAATAGCTCAAATAGAATAAATCATAATTGCCATAACAAATCTAAGAACCATGAATCATACAGCAACCACCAACATATACATGCACCAACAGTTATTTCCGACCAGTAGCGTAAATGCCCACTTTTGAAGTTCTAAAATGAGAAAAGAAATTACAATAGAAGATCAGAAAAATAAAATTTGACACCAACCACCAACAGACCATAAGTCAACCGGTTGGAAAACTCAAATCGAAACCTTTTGGATGCAAATTCGTAATAAACAATCAAATGAGAAACAACTTTATAGTAAAAGTAACATTAGTCACCGATATCGCATATCGCATCTCCATCACCAACCCAAGACCAAAGCATCAAGACCATACACCACCGCCCACAATGGTAAAAATCATACACATCGAGCACCACGTCTACAACGATTTCACTAGTAATTTACTCTTAATTAAATTATAGGGATGAGGATAGGGAACAAGCTAATGCTATCGCTAGTTTATAAATATAAAAAAAATGGAATCAAATGTAACAAAATATATATTATCAAAACAAAATAAAAGAGCAGAGAAGGAATAATAACATTTAACTCTAACAGAAGAATGAAACATGGATGTTCACAGAATACAATCAAAATATTTGAAGCCTACAGTACAAATAATGGGTCATCCTCCCAACAATCTCACAATTACAATAATAAGTGTAAAGTAAAACACACCATTTATATCAAATCTGCAACATTCATGGGCATTTCATCAATCTGGGTACTGTAGTACTGCTCTATGTCTCTTAGAATCTTTATATCATCCGTTTTTACAAAATTTATAGCAACACCCTGCAAATCATTTCAAACACAATATATATGTATATAATGTTAGAATTATCAGAGAACAATCCACTTTGGAGAGAACTCTTCTTATGATGAGAGTGCGTGCAGACTTAACAAAGACGCTCTAAAGAAAAGAAGTCTTATTTACCTTTCGTCCAAAACGACCCGATCGACCAATACGATGAATATAAAGCTCTCGGTTATTTGGGAGATCATAATTAATCACCAGAGAAACCTGAAACAGAGCATTAAAGAACATATTAGATGGTAAATTTCTCAATTATAAGAATTTCTTCAATTATAAGTTGAAACAGAGCATTACGTACATGAGTTCAATCCTCTTCAATTATAAGTTAATAGAACTTATACAAATTTCTCATTAGTTTTTACTTAGCTATCATAACTTTAACAACATGAAGTGAGATAATAAGATAAGGGTGTCGACTTGCCTGTTGAACATCCAATCCCCTGGCCCACACATCTGTGGTAATCAAGACACGAGTAACACCTGATCGAAATTCTTCCATTATAGCATCTCGCTCCTTTTGAGGCATGTCTCCATGCATTGCTGATACAGTAAAGTTGTTCTCTCGCATCTTCTCAGTTAACCAATCCACCTACACACAGTGCAAAGTGAGACAAAGACTCCCAGATATTAAAACTAAAAAAATTCTGAATACAAGATAAGAGAAATAGGCCAAGGAATTATTTACCTTTCTCTTTGTGTTACAAAAAATTACAGCCTGTGTAATTGTAAGAGTATCATATAGATCACAAAGAGTATCAAACTTCCAATTTTCTCTTTCGACCGCAACAAAGAACTGCTTTATTCCCTGCCATAGTAAACTAGGTAAATTAAAACAAAAAGACGATAAGGCAGAGAGAATAACCATTATCAAAGCAACAACATATGGTGTACCTCAAGAGTCAATTCATCACGTTTTACGAGGATTCTAACAGGATCAGTCATGAATTTGCTGGTCATCTCCAATATTTCATTAGGAAGTGTAGCAGACACTAAACAAACCTGCAAAAATGACACATGTCATTATATGCCTTTCTTCTTCTATTTATTCATTATTCCCATTTTGAATACTAATTGTGAAGCCTACTAAAAACTATATAGTTATCATGTTGATAGTAGTATTATGGGTTGGGAATAGAAAGATAATATAAATACTATAGGTCACCTGAAGTTCTGGTGGAAGGTATCGATAAACATCATAAATCTGATCCTTAAAGCCCCGGCTCAACATTTCATCAGATTCGTCCTGTTGAAATTTCAGAAATTCATACATTATTTTAAAGTTTACATAAAAAATAACCGGCAAAAGTTAGAGATACAAGCAGCAAATACTAACTTCAAAAGTAAAAAGATAGAAAACGCACAAGAATTAGTAATTTAATGGCTCTGGTTCTCAAGGTTCTTCTCTTGATCATGTCGCAGACTCGACCAGGGGTCCCAGAAACAACATGAACTCCATGTTCTAACTTTCTAATATCCTCCCCAACACTTTTCCCACCAATACATGCATGGGCTTGTATACTGATAAAATCACCAATAGCCAATATTTGTTTCTCTGTTTGAGCTGCAAGCTCTCTTGTAGGTGACAAAATCAAAGCCTGGACCCTGTAGATGATGTTGGCAAATTGATAAATGCAACTATACAGCTAAGAAAACTAAAAGAACAAGAAGTCAACAACGAGTAATCAAACTTCCCAATAATGGATATAAGTATATAACCACAGAAAATGAAAAACATAAACATATTAACCAGGCATTAGCAAACTGAAAGTGCTAACATCATCTTGTCATAACAGCATTTAACAAACTGAAAGTGCTAACATCATCTTATATGATGTATAATCCTCAAGTCAAATAAAGTGTAATAAGTGTTTTAATTAAGAGCTAAACATTCTAAATACACAGACAATTACAATAGTACAGTTGAGTCAACAAAAAAACAAAAAACAAAAATTTACAAGATCATGAATTCCATATCTTTGCCAGGTAATATACATTAGTCTTTAAGGAGCATAAAAATAGTTGCACTAATTTAAATGAAAAACTGCCAGCTAAAAAGGGGGGAAAGAGCTTCAAAACTAACCCTAAATCGCAAAGCTACGGTTTCTTTTCAAATTAAATACGGAAAAGTTGCAATTGAGTAAATAACAAAACATACTCTCTGGAAGAGGTGTCAACAATCTGGCAAACGGTAAGCGCAATCATGGAGGTTTTTCCGGTACCGGATTGCGCCTGAGCAATGACGTCACGGCCTTCGATGATTGGTCGTACGGCTCTCTGTTGAATTGCGGAGGGTTTCTCAAATCCGTGCTGGTAAATCCCACGGAGCAGATCATCCTTGATTCCCATCTGATCAAAGGTCATGATTGGCTCCACTCCTCGCGATGTCTCAAACACCAGCTTCTCGTCGTCCACCATCGTGTTCCGACGCCCCCTGTTCGCCGGCACCACCGACGTTCCCGCCATTAGAGAATCACCTTCGATTGTGTTAGGGTTCCGATTTGAACAAGTGAAAAAACTCGATAGAGTTTTGGAAAGCAAATAGGGTTTATTTTAGAGGGGTCTATTTGAACTCTCTCATATGATCTTTGTATTTTTTTTTTAATTTTTTCTTATACTAGCTCTATACACGTATACAAGCCGTATAAAATTCTGAAATTTAATAAAACCTGTAAACGTTATATGGGCTGGAGACTAAATATATATGGGGCGTACCGCGTATAGATAGAAAATGATAAAAATTAGAAGCTATATAATACCGGATAATATTTTTATACGGGTCATATATCAATTATATACGGGCTGGATATTATATTATGCGGGTTGTATAGTTACAACTCAAAGACATTTTTTGTACATTTTACCTTGTTTTCATAAATAATATATAATGTGTATATTACTTTATATGACCCGTATATTTACAAGATATTAAATGGTGGGAGTACAAATAGTTGTATTGTTTTTTACCAGGCTAAGATTGGCATTTTACATTTAGAAGATATTCATATTTTAGAAATAACTAAAATGTAATTTTTATGATAGTTTTGATAAAATAGTTGGTTTTCCTCACTAAATTTTGTTTTCACACTACTAGAATATTGTTTTCACACTTCAAGTAGAAGCATCTTTTTTTCTAATATACATTGTTCCTCTATGTGACAGGTGTTATACATGCATGTTAAGTTAGCCCCACATGTCTAACATGTGAGGGGTAAATTTGTCATTTTCATCCTCTTACACGGCCTCTAACACAACCGCATGTGAGGCACATCCTTAAACTGCCTCCAACACCCTAAGCCCGCATGTGGAAAAGGGAGCGTTGGAGTGGAGCTGCACTTGGAGGGTTGCGCGTAGCTAATGGGCATCCTTTAACTTCAGTTTTTTTTTCCTCTCATAGAATAAATATTTAATAGGTATAATGTGTGTTGCATGTGAGAATGATGGTATGATAATGTTGGGGTGAAATGAGTTGGTGAGAAAATGGATAAAAAAACTTAGCAGACATGCTAACTAGGCATACATGTGAGGAAAAAAAAACCCTCCAGCATTGCAAAAAGCCTTATGGTTAACACAATTCATCCATCTAAGTTCTCAAAGACCATTAGTCGGCATACACATTTCCACCACCATAATTGGCATCACCATTCATAGACATGCACACGTCCACCCGCACCACTATCACCAACCACCACCACTGCATCGTCCACCAACACCATTATCACCATTCAACACCACCGAAATCACCATCCACCACCTTGCACTACTACTAATTCATGGTGACCCGACAATAGACAACCTATACCCGTCAAAGACTGTCTTTGCACCGTGGCTCGACTATAAATGATTTATACCATCAAGGTGAGTAATCAATTCCGTTTGATTAACTAAATGAACAAACACGGATATAGGACACATTAATTCAATTACATATTTACATTTATGAGCATTCAGTCCAGTAATATAACTGTTTGTTTACATTCTTTCATATTCACTTATTTATGTTCACTCACTAAATGTTTTTTGTTTTAGAATAATTATGTTCACGATTCTTAGGATGTTAGTTTTTTTAACAATAATATGTATTAAAAGGCTAGCAAAAGGTTACATAACATAAAAAAAATGACAAAAGGAAAGAAAATCTCCACGAAAACACCTCATTAGAAACAACTACATGATAAAGTTAAAACTACTCAATCCCTCTTATCATTGTTGTGTTTGGCCCTCTTGCATATCCACAAGTAAGAGAGGTATATTATCTCCAACTAGTTGTGCCGCTGAATCGTTTTTCGTTCGTAAACCTTTGAGTTTCTAGCTGACCAAATACACCAAATAGTCGCCATTATAATGGCTTGAATAAGTTTTTTTTCTTTTATCTTCTTCATGAACCGTCTTCTGAATGAGATTAAGAATAGAGAACACAAAGATCGAGAGAGTTCTCAACCAACTTAATAAAAGAGACCATACTTTCAGGGAGCATCTGCACCCCGAGAAGATGTGCTCGTGTGTTTCCAAAACTTCATCACACATGGGACAAGAGTCATTTAGCAAGTTAATGCCTCTCTTTGTTAGTTCACACCTTGTAGGAATCCTTTCTTTTAACACCCTTCAAAACAAAATATTAGTTTTTATTGGAGCCCCATTCATTCCATTTGAAAACGTGGAGATCCTCTTCCATGAAGTGAGAATTAATGGTCTTCCTTATGTGAGCAGAATTAAACTCCAGACCCATACTTGAAATGGTTTCATTAAGATTGATATTCATATCAAGGAAGGCCTTTTCCACCCTACCAATTGCCTTCCATGTACCCCGGGGCCCATCGAAAATTGAGTAAATGCATTGACGTTGTTCCTATTGATGTGAAGGGTAGCGATGACCTTTCTCTATAAAAGACTAGAGTCTGTTTTGTACCTCAAATGCCATTTTGATAGGAGCGAGAGGTTTGACGCTTTGAGAGATCCAATACCAAGCCCACCCTTCTCTTTTGGCGCGATCACTTGAGACCAACGAACCTAGTGATTTTTTTATGAGTCTTTGTTCCTCCCCAAAGGAATCGCCTCCGAATCATTTCTTGGCTTCCAATGACATTATTAGGTGCCCTATAAAAAGAAAAATAATAGAGCGGGAGACTAGAGAGTACAAATTTGAAGAGAGTGACCATTCCACCAATAGAGAGGGTTTTACTTTTCCACATCGATAATTTTTCTCAAAGATTTCGATCACAGGCAGTCGGCTACTTGCCACGTTCATTCGACCCTCTATCGGCAAACCCAGGCAATTAAAATGAAGGGATCTTTAGGGCACCCAAACAGTTCAGCCATGTTATCAACAGATTGAGGAGGGACACCAATTCCAACGATCTTGCTTTTAGATAAATTAACCTTTAAACCTGAAATGAGGTGAAAACAACGAAGGATACGCAGTAAATTAAGCACATTAGAGCGGGAACACTGACCGATAAAAAGTTTGTTGTTAGGAAAGAACATGTGTGAAATAGTGGGTACTTCATTTGGGGGACTAATATCATGGAATAAACCACCTCGAACAACTTTATTCATCATGGATGAGAGGGCCTCCATAACAATAATGAAAAGCATGGGGGATAGAGGGTCTCACTTTCCGGAGGCCTCTCGTACAAAGAAACTCTCATGTTGGACTGCCATTGACTAGTATTGAGACCCGAGAGGCTTTGGGGCGGCCTTGAATCCATGAGCACCATTGAATTGGAACGCCCATCTAAAATAAGATTGACAAGAGAAAGCTCCACTTTAAGCTGTCAGATGCTTTTTGAATGTCGACTTTAAATAACAATGCCTCTCGATTAGATTTTTTGAGCGATGAACAAGTTTTATTAACGATTAAGGGACCATCAAGGATGTTAGGACCCAATATGTATGCATATCGGGACTCCGAAATAACCGAACCGATGACCCTCCTGAGTCTGCTAGCAAGACATTTAGAGACAACTTTTTGGATGACACCAATAAGCCCGATCAGATTGAAATCCTTGAGAAGTTGAGGATCATTAATCTTTGGGATCAGGGTGACAAAAGAGGAGCAACAAGTATTATGGATGGTACCAATCTCATGGAAATGATTCGTAATGTCACGGAAGTCTTGCTCAAATAAGTACCAAAAGTTTTTTATGAAGCCGAAGGTAAAACCATCTGGTCCCGGGGACTTATATGAGCCACAGTCCCAGATAACAACTTTGGTTTCAGAACTTGAAAATGCCTCCACAAGAGCACCACGATGACATAATGGAACCTGAGGAAGCAACAGGTCATAGAGAGAGGGCCTATTTGCCATTTGCTCCGTAAAAAAGGGCTTTAAAGAAGAATAAAATGCTCTCTTTAACCAAAATAGGGTCCTCACGCCAAGACCCATTAATAGAAAGACCGTTGGGCATGTTTGCTTTGGAATGAAAACTAGTAGTATTGTGGGGAAAAAAAACGGTGTTCTCATCCCCTCAATACTCCATTTGACTTTGGATTTCAACTTAGCTTCTTTGGTAATTTCTTCCTCCAAGGAAATAATTTATTTTCTAACGGTGGCGTATTTTGAGAGAATTTGGTCAGAAATAGGATTTGATTCAGCCAACTTGTTTATGTCACTTTCTTCCTTCCTAAGATTCACTAGATGCCTTCTTTTGTGTCTCCAAGATCCTTAGACCATGCTTTGAATCCCACCTTGATGGCCCTTAATCTGGCATCAAGAATCTTATCAGGAGGACCATAGAGCGGAGCATAGTTATAGGCTTGTTCCACAACTTCAAATAACCCTCGTTTGCTGAACCAAGTGTTGAAAAACTTGAATGGCTGAGGGTCGTAATCAACCGGGGATGTTTTAAGCAATAATGGACAATGATCTGATTCCTCCCTATCAAGAGCAGTTAGCGAGGCATTTCGCCAGCGATTAAAAAACGAGTCACAAACCAACATCTAACATCTGATCTATCTTACTGGCCTTGTCTAGATTAGAAGACATACATGTGAATTTGCCCCTACCCATATGAAACTCAGACAAACTAGCGAGGTGGATGAACTCATTAAAGCGAGCAGTAGCAACCAAATTGAATTCAGAGTTCCTCGTTTCATCAGCAGCTCTGACTTCATTAAAATTACCCATCAAAAGCCATGTTCCATTCCTCGATAGCCTAGCATTCAAGAGATGTTAGTAATAACTCCACCGCACTATTTAAACCCACAATTTTTCTTATCACCTCATCGGCAAATCATCACCTCACACTCTCACACTTTACCCCCATAATACTCACACTTCACCACACTTTAATTTTTTATTATTAAAAAAACACCTCACACTTTCAGACTTTACCCCATAATACTCACACTTCACCACACTTTACATTTTTATTAATAAAAAATAAAAAATAAGAGATAGAGGAAAGTTAGAGAGAGATAGGCCGAAAAGAAAGAGAGGGAGGCTCACTGCGCGATGAACGATGGCCGCACTCCACCAAAAAACCGCGACGTCGCCGAGGCCGTTTTGGTGTTCTCGCGGTCCACCTCAGGAACCCCACATGGTGCGGCCCTCCCATTACAATTATCCTTATGCCAGCTGTTTCACTTTATATTTAAGGTGATCATGCTTAATGTTTGGGAATAAGAATGTTTACTTTTACTTCTTTAAACAGTAACTCTTCGCATGTTTTAGTGAACCGTTCGTCAACAAGTTCGATTCCTCAATGAACGGACATGAATAAGAATTTCCTTTCGGTCTTGTATTCGTAACTGCTTACGAACAAGCTCAATGATAAACCAACAAACATAAACAAGTTTTTTGTTCTGTTCGCTTTTTACGACCCTAGTGAGACTGGTTCGCATCTTGAAATTGCAACTTCGATCTTCATCTTTAAGAAATTACAATCGGTGTTTATTGTTAAATATAATGTTAAGTTAATAGGCAAATTGGATTTTAATAAACCAAACTAATTGGCCGATAATAATCCAAACTATCAGTTTGACCAGCAACAATCTCAACTTTCATTTTCGTTATCAGGATCAATCCCAGTAGCATAATCATCATACATTTACACTTGATTTTTGGCTCGTAATGATGAATCTGAACAAAATAAGGAACAATAAAAGCAAAAACAAACGAAAAACAAGTGTAAATCATGTGTAAATGTATGATGTTTCGGGACTAAGACTGCTCCTGATAACGGAAATGAAAGTTGGGACTGCTACTGGCCAAACTGATAGTTGGATTATTATCGGCCAATAAATCATTGTTTGGATTTATAAAATTCAATTTTCCAAGTTAATATAAAACGGT
This sequence comes from Deinandra increscens subsp. villosa, assembly GCA_039602395.1. NCBI lineage: Eukaryota > Viridiplantae > Streptophyta > Magnoliopsida > Asterales > Asteraceae > Deinandra > Deinandra increscens. Next base: position 26,868,562 of record JBCNJP010000027.1, on the reverse strand, counting down.
CTTATTTGTCACTAAAATTGCAACTCTAACATAAAATTTCTGACAATTTATGAGTTTAAGTTTAGTATAAAAGAGTCTTGGTTTTGAAAAAGCCTATGACTCTATTAATTGGGGATTTCTTCTCTCGGTGATGTCCCATATGGGTTTCCCTTTTACTTGGTGTAATTCGATTAAAGGTTGCCTTAAGTCGGGTAGGTCTTCAGTTCTTGTGAACGGTTCTCCTACTAGAGAGTTCAACATCACGAGGGGGCCTAGACAAGGCGACCCTCTATCGTCCCTTCTCTTTGCTATGGTGATGGAGGGACTTAATTTTCTGATGCTTCGTACTTGTCGTGCGGGATGCTTTCGTGGGATCGTCACACCTAATGGTGGGCCAACATTATTCCATATTTTCTATGCGAACGACACGATTTTCATGGGGGAAGCATCTCAGTCTAACTTGGATAACTTGGCCCGAATCCTTAGAGTTTTCTACCCGCTATCGGGGTTAAAGGTTAATTATCACAAAAGCTTATTGTTTGGTGTGAATGTGGATCGTGGATCTTTGGATGTTTTCGTCGGCAATCTTCACTGCCAAGTGGACGTCTTCCCTACCACATACCTTGGTATCCCATTAGGATCGAACATGAACATTATTCGAAACTGGGATGTGGTTGCCAATAAAGTTTATAAAAAACTCTCGGTATGGAAGCGTAAGACTTTGTCTTTTGGTGGACGGGTGACCTTAATAAAATCAGTCTTCGGAGCTATGCCTTCCTACTACCTTTCTCTTTCGTGCCCCAGTAAAAGTCATTTATAATTTAGAAGCTCTACAGAGAAATTTATTTTAGGGAAGTATTTTGGGGAGCAATAAAATTTATTGGGTGTGCTGGAATCGAATGATGGCGGGTAAAGAAGTGGGTGGCATGGGTATTGGTTCTCTTAAGGCTATGAACTTGGCTCTCATCGTCAAGTGGCTTTTTCGCTTCAAGTCGGAACCTCATGCGTTGTGGGTTAGAATCATATCCGCGATCCATTATAAAAGAAGACCTTACACTTGTTTTCCTTGCAAAACACCATCTCAGGTCCTTGGAAAAACATCGTTAAAGTTTTTGATGATTTTTCGGCATTGGGTATTAATCTCGTTGATTGGATTCAATGCAAAATTGGGAACGACTCGAATGGATCCTTCTGGGTCGACAAATGGACTCGGAAGGCTTTTCTTTCGAATTTATTTCCATCTCTTTTTCGGTTAGATCCTCGACCATCTTGCAGAATCAAGGATCGTGTTTCTCCGGGCGTCGACCGACTTTTGATTCTTCAATTAGGGAATCAAGCTCTTCTGCCTGATCACATTAAAGAGGCCATTAAGATTCTTGAGCTTCTAATAGAATGCTTAACTTTGTCGAGTGTTGAAGATGTTTGGAGATGGGGAAAGAAAACTTTGGGTGAATTCGAAGTCAAGGAGGTTTGAAAACTTATTCAATCCCATTTACTTCCAACTAATCCAGATGATTTTAGGTGGATAAGGTGGCTTCCTACCAAGGTTAGTGGATTCGGGTGGAGAGCGATGTTAAACCGCATCCCATCTAAAGAAAATTTGTCTAGAATAGGCATTATTTTAGATCCTAGGAGTGGTTTTTGCGGTGTTGGAGTCGAAACTACTGACCATATTTTAATAAACTGTCCTTTCTCTAAACATGTTTGGTCCCTTGTTGGCCTTTGGTGTAACTCGCCGGTACTGCCTCTTATTTCGGTCAAAGACTTGCTCGGAAGTGTAGAAGAATGGCTTTTCGAATGCAAGGGTTAAGAAAGTTTACTATGCTATTTTTCTTAGTCTCTTTTTCGGTGTATTTGAAAAGCTCGTAATGACAAGCTGTTCAACAATATCGCGAAAGCGACAGAGAAGATTTTTGGAGACATTAGAACCATGGCGTTTCTTTGGATTAAGCATAGGAGTAATCTTGAGGTCATTAGTTGGGACAATTGGTGTAATTTCTCTTTCGTTTCAATCATGTAATCTAGCTCCTTGCTAGTTGTTTTCAATTAATCTGCCGTTCAAAAGAAAAAGTTGCAGTCATACCCTACTCACGCCTAACTATACTAGCCGTGTTTTGATTAACTTGACAAGTTGACCCGTTTAACCGGTTACTTAAACTTTTATATAAATTTTTAATACGCACCACTCTAGCCAACCCGAACGCAATCGGTCCGGACCTATTTGATCGCATTTCACGAGATTTTGATCGGTTTTCCACAATCGGTCTAACCTATGCTTTCCTTCCTTATCTCACTCTCTCTGTAGTCTGTAACCTTTGAAAACGGTTATTATCCTTCTACTATGCATCTCCAATGGCAGCTCAAAACCCTCTCCCCCAAATTCTCCTCAGAAACCAACTGCTATCAATGAATGAACTCTGAATCAATCCCTAATTTGTTCCCATGGCTTCACTGAACTCTCACATCACCTCCACTTACCCCTTCACACCATTCCTCAAGACACACACCTTCGATTTCTGCTCATTTCCACAAACGCGTCTTAATCACAACCGCCACCAACGGCGGCAACGGCGGCGATTTCAAACACCTTCCGCGGTTAGCTCCTCGCGTATCAGTAAGCCCTGTGCTCCCTTAGAGCTGCCTACAACTGCCGGCCTTAATTCCGTCGAGCAACGTGACGATAAGGTATTGCTATCTCATGTAATTAAACAAATTTCGAAACCAGTTGCGATTGCAGTTCTATGGATTGTAATTGGGCTATGTCCAGTTCTAGGGTTTCACCAAAACCCTGCAATTGCCGCGCCGGTGATAAGTGAGGTGTTTAAAGCGAAAAGAAGCAAAAGTAAACAAGGAGAGAGGAATCGGAGTGATCATGAATTTTCTGGTTATACGAGGAGGTTATTAGAGGCTGTTTCTAAGTTAGTTAGGGTTATAGAGGAAGTTAGGTCGGATAATCGGGACTTGAACAATGTGAATGTAGCATTGAATGATGTGAAATTGAGGAAGAAGGAATTGCAGGATGAGATTATGAGTAAACTTTATGCGAGAATTGAGTATTTTGAGGGGAAAGAAAACGGAACTGGATAGAAAGTCAGGGGAGATTCTTGATTCCGTGATGAAATCTAAGAAGGAGAAAGATAAGGTTCTGGAAAAAGGTGGGCAAAAGAAGGCTAAGGACCAGGTGGTGGCGGAGTTGGATGAGGTAATTAGCAACAAAGAGAAGCAGTTTATGGTAATTTCAGAGGAAGTTGGTGAGATAGAGGATCAAATGTCGATTAAAGAGACCATGGCTTTGAGCATTGGTGTTAGGGAACTTTGTTTTATAGAGAGGGAAAGTGCAGTGCTCGTTGAGAATTTTATTCAGGATATGAAGCGTAAAGACAATATCAGGTTAACATTTTATAATCTGTATTTTAATGACAGTTAACATTAATTGTTGTGAATAGGGACAAATTGAAGATGAATAACAGAATCTGGTTTGCCTGTTTTACTGACCAATTCGGTATCATGTCGCTGTTTCATGACATATCTGTAGTTGTAACTTGGTTGTTGGATTTGGTGTTCGACATAATTTTCTAAATACTAGAAGCCCCAAGATTGTTTTTTTTGGGTTGGTTGGGGGGGGGGGGGGGGTCAAACTAGGTAATGAGTTGGGTTGACTCCTGAACACTTATTGTCTAGTTTTTATAAATAGTGAACTTGCTCATTATGATCATAAAAGCAATACTACTAAAATAATAGTTTAAGTTTTTGAATAGAAACGATTTAGCAGGTTGTAGGGTGATATTCAATTGTTCGACCTTTCAGCGAAGTTTTTTGATTTTCTGTGTGATATAAAAATTCTAAATTGACCAATTTACAAGTAATAAGAGAGCAAAACAAGACATATTTCTAAATGATTATTGTATTTCATACTATAAACAAGGATGTAGAAGATGGAACATAAGCTAGGCTAAACCCTAAGGCCCAATGGGCTACATTATCAGACTATAAGCAAATGGCATTTAGCCTAACACTCCCCCTCAAGTTGAAGCATAGATGTTAACCATGCTAGCTTGTTACAAATATGGGAGACTTGGCTTTTAGGCAAGGCTTTAGTTAATACGTAAACTAACTTGTTTCCTGCTTCTAACAAGAGGTACAAGTGCTGTAATCGTCCAATCTTCAAGCTTTTCCCTAGTGAAGTGACAATTAACTTATATGTGTGTGGTTCTTTCATGGAATACCAGATTATTTGCAATGTGAATGGCCACCTCATTATCACACCATTGATTAATTACTTTAGTTTGTCTTAACCTAATCTTGCCAAGTAGGTGTCTAGTCCAAACAAGTTCACAAGTGGTCTGTGCCATAGCTCTGTACTCTGATTCTGCATCTGAACTAGATACAACACTCTGCTACTTGCTCTTCCATGACACAAGAGTACCCTAACGAGAACAAAATATCCGGTAGAGGAATGCCTCTTTGTAGGGTCTCCATCATAATAAACATATGTTCGTCTTCTTGTGTTAGCTAGCATAAAAGTCAAATTTTTATTAAAAAAATAGGATCCTTAATGTTAGAATCATGCATTCATCATGGGTTATAGGCTTTAATGTGGAGGTTTTGCTACATAAAACACAGCCTTTAAATTTAAAAGTTCAAAATCATGATACATAACTATATCATAGACAAAGCAATTTCTGATATCCAGGTTTTTTACTTTATTTTCATCCATATACAATATGTGTTAATGTATACATATTTGTTATTGGTGCTTATGATTTTGCTTACTATGAGTATGCACTTGTAGGATGCCTAAAAGCTCTATTACCAAGCTTTCTAGATCTGAAATTCAAAAAGAACTGCAAAATGCACAAAAACAATTCTGGGAGCAAATGATTCTCTCAAATGAAGTAGAAAATGATGGTATTGAATTTCCATTTGATCAGAATTCTATTGAATTCAGTCGACGTTTGAAGCAAGCACTTGCAGAATCAAGAGAAATGCAGAAGAATCTGGAAGCTAATATTAGAAAAAAAATGAAAAAATTTGGCAATGAAAAACATGTTATTTTGAACAGCCCAGTTGATGAAATCTTGAAGGGTTATCCGGAAATTGAAAATAAATTGATGTTTGGAGAGAAAGAGGTTGTGGTTCCAAAGGCCGCTCGTGCACATTTATTTCATGGATGGAAAAAATGGCGGGAAGAAGCTAAGAAGGATCTTAAAGCAAAATTACTAGAAGACGTTGAATTCGGTAAAAAGTATGTTGCTGAGAGACAGGTAAATAGTTCGCAAATTTAAAAGAAGTATGCACACATAATATTCGAACTTAGAAATGTTTTACCATCAATGTTTGTGTAATTTTGTTTGTGATTGTAGGAAAAAATACTTTTGGACCGTGATAGGGTATTGTCAAAAACTTGGTATAATGAAGAAAGAAATAGGTGGGAAATGGAACCTATAGCTGCTCCTTATGCTGTATCGCGGAAGCTTCTAGAAAATGCTAGAATCAGACATGATTGGGCTGCAATGTTTATAACACTCAAGGGAGATGACAAAGAGTATTATGTTGATTTGAAGGTTATTCTAAGATAGTATTCTGATTATACATCATTTCTGAATGTGGCGAAATGGGCTGGCCGGATAAAGTGGGTAGTTGTTGGTAGATATTTTCTCTAAATTTCTATATATTATTAGTGTGTCATATACGAGCAACAAAGTTATTTTATTTCAACACTAATTTAATTTTTGAAATAAAATGGTTTAGTATGTTTTATGTATTAAAAATTCACTTTGGGTATTTCATCTGATCCGTTAGGGATAGGGCATAACTCAGAGTAACTATCTATAAGTAAATAAGCCAACATTGCCACTTTATAACTTCTCATGCAAAACTTCATCTTTGATTCTGATGGAATGCTTATTTCAGGAATTTGATAGGATGTTTGAAGATTTTGGAGGAGTTGATGGTTTGTATTTAAAGATGCTTGCTTCAGATGTTCCAACTTTTGTTCAGTTGATGTGGATCCCTTTCTCAGAGTTAGATATCAAACAACAGTTCCTTTTGCCAATTCGGCTTTCCCGGCAGTTGCTAGTTGGATTATGGAATGCTAGAGATGTATCTACTGTTGATGGGATCTTTAATTTGGTAAAAAATATAAACAAAGACATCATGGTGCTAATCGTTTGTCCTTTTCTGGAGCTTATCACTCCTTCCCGAGTAAGTATCCAAATAATATTATTTACGTAAATGTTTGGGTTTGTGTGCTGTAATGGATTATCTGAATAGTTAGTTTTTAGTATCTGGATAAGCAGATTCTCCTTTCGCTTATCTTACCATTTAGGAGCCAATAGTAAGTTTTCCTACTAGTTGCAACAAAACTAATTGTCAACTGATCACTTCTTTGCACCTAATATGAGACACTATTACACCCATCTCATAGGATGTCATTTTCAGTCATTTTATGTATATTTATGTAACCAAATAGGCAGATATTAAGAGTTTGTCATAACACCCAAATTAATAATGATCAGTTAGTACAACTTTAAACAACAAAAGCACATCCAAACTGTTAACCCATTTTATTACAGATGATTTTGTAATTCTGACTTTTCTAAATCACATAATCACTATTAGTGCACACTTCTGAACACCTTCTATCTATGTTATTAAATGTCCTGAACTTTGTTTACAGATGAAGCTCAAATTGAGTAGGACTATGGCCATGAAGCAATATTTAAATTGGAAGTCAGAAGCAGAAGAGAATATTAAATCCCAACAGGAAGATGAGGAATTTAGTTGGTATTTTATGTTTGTAGTTAGGGCTGTAATATATGGATATATTTTATCCCACATATTTCGTTTTCTGAAAAAAAGAACTCCAACGCTCCCTGGATTTAAGGTGAGACGAAGAAATCCAAACATGAGAAAGCTGAGAAGGCTGGTATGATTTGTTCTTCTAGAAGTTCCCTATACATTCAACGCATGTTCTTAAGTGTGCTATATTCTACATCAGTTAATTTATTTTATTATGTTATTCTTGCTATGCAGAAATACTTCTTCCGGGCTATGTTGCAAGGAGCAAAAGCTAAGAAGAAGGAAGGCGTTGATCCTATCACCCATGCTTTTGATAAGATGAAGGTTCATATTTGAACTCAAAACACAAGTAACACTTTTTAATTTTATTATTTTCTTTGAGCAACTTGTTTCATTAGCATTGTTTCTATTTCTTTAGAGAGTGAAAAATCCGCCTATACGTTTGAAAGATTTTGCCAGCGTTGAGTTCATGAGAGAAGAAATTAATGAAGTAGTTGCATTTCTACAAAATCCCCGTGCCTTCCAAGAAATGGGTGCTCGTGCCCCTCGGGTATGTTTTCTAAACTATCATCCTAAATGCTACTAAATGAGTAGAGGCACTGCCCGCGTGTTACCTTTTGTGGGGGGTGGTGGGGGGGGGGGGGGGTGTACTTACCGTAAACAAAGAACAACCGATACATATATCACCAACCCATTTTCTAAAAAAATCAATGTCAAAAACGTGCAAAAAAGAGTACCCGCTCCAGTGTACTTCTACTGGATGAAAAAAGATGTCTAAAACTAAATATGCGATACGTCCAAAACCAACTATAATGATTAAATGGCATGAGTGGGAAGAATAAATATAGAGGTAAAAGTTTATATAACGAAAATCCAAGCGTAAACACAGAGAAAAAAGGTTGGAAAAATTGAAGTAGGTGCAGGGTTTTGAACATGTAACCTACTGGATATGGAGCAAAGGCTTAACCATTTCAACTACATACATGATACACATTTGATAATTATTTTCGACCCATTTTAGATATATACAAATATTGCGCGACTTTTGTTTTTCCGAATCAAAAACAATATACGCACCGAATAAAAAACAATTTATGTACTATTCATTAGACGTATCAAGTTTATATATACAAGGGGGTTATACCCGGGCTTCACGGCGAACTCAAACTTAACATTTTTTAGACTGTTAACTCACACATTATGTCATTATAATGTACTTCTAAATCTACACTCTATTATATTTTTATTCATAACAGGACTTGAACCCTTATCACTTGAGATGTACACTATCCTAGTAACATTAGTCTAGAAGCCACTCGTTACTAAACTTAGTAAAACCGTGAGAAACTATGACATAGGCAAATTTAACCGGAAAGTAAAATATTAACTTTAGTTGAATTTTCTTCGAACAACTACTAAATTTATTTGAATAGTAAAAGGAAAAAAATTAAATTTTCTATTAAAAAAATTGTGTTGTAGCGAGAGACATGGGACTTTATTCTTAACCGGTTATAATGAGAATATGTTTTAATGTTTTAATTTGACCTCAATATTCTATCAATTTAAAAAGAATCAATAAAAAACAATAAATGTACTGTGGATTAGGCACTTGCCTTTTCATATGAAGGATAATAGTAAAGTTGATTTGTTATTAGTTTCCCATACAATATGTTAAAACATGTATAATATTAATTCTAGTTAATGTGTAATATATCAAAAGATATCAAATATTCCATTTACTAAAAAAAACTAAAAGATCAAGAAAATATTAAGACCACAATATTAAGAACATAAAAACTATAATTTAGATGAAGCATCAAACTTTTTAAAGTTTGGGTTATTGAGGATTACACAAAAGTAAACGGGTTACATTCTAAGTTCTCATTCCATTCCATGATATAATGGTAAATAACAACAGTTACCCATGTAATGAAAACCAGAAAAATGGAAGTAGTCATATTCCTTAAGCTACTGGTTCTTTTCATCGATCTTCATTTAGCTAATTTCCATTTAATTAAGCTGCACACTTCAATATGGTTTTCCATTCTGGAAATTTCGTATACATTATTTATTAGAATGTTATTATGTAATTCAATTGCAGGGAGTTCTAATTGTAGGTGAGAGAGGAACTGGTAAGACTGCACTAGCCATGGCTATAGCTGCAGAGGCTAAGGTTCCAGTTGTTGAGGTTAAGGCCCAACAGTTAGAGGCAGGCTTATGGGTGGGTCAGAGTGCATCCAATGTTAGAGAACTGTTCCAAACTGCCCGAGATCTGGTTATACTCACTGACATCATACTTTTCTATTTTTCTCTTATTATCTGATTTTACAACAATTACTGAAGAATATGAACTCGTATTTAGGCACCTGTAATCATATTTGTGGAAGATTTTGATCTCTTTGCTGGCAAAAGAGGGAAGTTTATACATACTAAAAAACAGGATCATGAAGCTTTTATTAATCAACTTCTTGTGGAACTCGATGGGTAACTCTCGTCTCTTTTCTTATTAATTGGTCTAGGAAAGCGATAATCTCATGAATACATGATTAAGGTGCTGTTTGATTTTAGCTTAATATACATAATGGGGAAATGCCTTAATGTGTTAAGTCAGGAGCCTGTTCGTTTTTCACTTAATCCAGAAAGCAAGACTTAACTGTACAAGTCACAATGGGGCTGCTTCCCCATCAAGTCATTGACTTTCTATGTTTTTCCCTGTTCAATTAGTTTCACCTATTTTGTTCCCTAGCTCACTAATTGAGTTGCTTATTTCATTTTTTATTAATGGTCTGTGGGTTTTGATTTTTGTTAATAAATTGGATATTATCAATCTTGCTTTTTTTTTCTTTCTATATTTCTGCATTTTGGTAGTTATAGCATATGAACATGTACATCCTATTTTTGAATTTATATCATTATGTTACTTATACTTTTTTGGGAAAATCTATTAAAGGTTGGCAATTGTTTTTTCCATATAGAACTTTGTTCAAAAGATTTATCAAACTATTAGATTTTTTTCAGTAGTAATTCCTGTAAAAAGGGTACAATGGTCATTTACTATCATTCCAACAGCACCATAAACAAACAACAATACTACTTACTCCATACAGACTTTATTTATCCATACAGCAGTTAGTGACGGAAAAAACAAACAGGGCCTAATTATATGTCTATGTTGTGGCTTGTGTATTTAGCTATCTATGCGCGCGTGTGTATACATAAATGTATTCACAAATTGATCTACATGAATGTCGTCACTCTTATGATATATGGTCCATGTCATCAATCTTTTATGCAGGTTTGAGAAACAGGATGGGGTCGTTTTGATGGCTACAACTCGAAATTTAAAAAAAATTGACGAGGCTTTACAACGTCCAGGTAGGATGGACAGAATATTCCATCTTCAGTTACCAACACAAGCTGAAAGAGAGAGAATACTTCAAATTGCTGCAAAAGAAACTATGGATCCTGACCTTATTGATTTTGTTGATTGGCACAAGGTACCATATGGCATTTTCAAATATTGTATTATTATTATTTTTAACTCTCTACTTTTTTGTTTCAGGTAGCTGAAAAAACGGCTCTTTTACGTCCTGTAGAACTCAAACTTGTTCCTGTGGCTTTGGAAGGTAGTGCTTTTAGGACTAAATTTCTTGACAGAGATGAACTTTTGGGTTATACTAGTTTGATTGCGGTGAGAAATAATGTTTTTTTTTTCTGCATATTTGATTATCCCTAAAATTCAATAAAGTATATATTTATTAAAACGATTATTGCAGACATTCAGCAACAGTATTCCCACATGGTTGAGGAAGACAAAAATTGCTAAGACAATGAGTAAAATGCTGGTTAATCATCTTGGTTTGAATTTGACCGGAGAGGATTTGCAAAATGTGGTTGACTTAATGGAGCCATATGGCCAGATAACCAATGGGATTGAATATCTAAATGTTCCTCTTGATGTAAGTAAATTGCTATCTTTTTTAGTTATTTATATATATAGGTATATGCTAAAAGTAGATTTTGCCTAAGAAGTGTAAGAAGCGCATGGTCTCTTAAATTTTATCAATATTCACAAAAAAAAGCATTGTGCTTCTTACACCTTGTAAGCAAAATCTTCCTTTTAGTACAACCCAACCCTATACATACGTACACGTACACGTACACATACAAATACGCGTACACGTAGTTTAAATATTGTTAATATTGAATGTTTAATATTGCTCCTGTTGAATGTTTAATATTGCTCCCGTTGAAATAATAGTGGACGAGAGAGACTAAGTTTCCACATGCTGTGTGGGTTGCGGGACGTGGACTTATTGCCGCTCTTTTACCAAACTATGATGTGGTTGATAACTTATGGCTAGAGCCTTTATCTTGGGAGGTATGTATTATATTTAGATTTTTGTAATTATCTTGGCGTTGGGATTTTATATACCCTGTTTTGAACTTTAGAATATTTGCATAATGAAGCCAAGCAACTTTTGAATACATATAGATAAATAACATGTAAAGCATTGTACATATATATGTGTGTATATTTGTAAAAGCTAATATTTTGATATTTTTATTAGGAAAAGAATATAATTATTGGAGTTATCCATAGCAAAAAAATTTCTTCTTGGAGTTGTATTGATAAGTAATGTGTAAAAATATGACTATAGTTCATAGGAAACAACTATCGTACTTTCAAATTCAAATGATCAGGTGATATCATCTATGATGTTCTTAAATAATTAGAGTTAGCACTTCATATATTAGACTAGTTTCTTATTTAACTCTAATTATCATAGTGTAGAACTAGAAGGTATCTCTGTGCAATACCAAACTCTACATGTACATCACCTATGCAACCTTATTACACACAAAACCAATATACAATTACTCTTTGTGGTTTAACATGGTATCAAAGCCATGTTGCTCCCAAACTATAGCAAAATAACATGCTCTCCTAAACCATAGCCGCTCACAAAATTCGCTGAAAACCCAAGCTACCACCACATGTGGCTTCCAAACCCTAGCTGAAACAACCCACTGTCCTAAACTTGCTCTTGTAAACCCTATTTGCTTACTACAACTAGTAAGCTGCTGGAAACCTAGCAGACACCACATCACAACTTGCCTCTTCCAAACCCTAGTAAAAACAATATGCTATTTTAAACCTTATCCGCCACCATAGGCCTCCCCTAGCAGAAACTATGTGCACTCCCAAACTATAGTAGAGTAGTTGGTAACAACCATCGGAAACCATAGACACCGCCACAAATTGCTTCCAAACCCTCATAGAAACAACCTGCTTCCAAACCCTAGCCATTGGAATTCAAAGCCACCATCACATGTCGCTTCTCAGCATCATCGTTCACATTCAACATGTGAACCTACTTCCAGAGAATCACACAAAAACTTCAACTCACACACCGCACGCATTTCCGTTTATACTGGACGGAAAAATTAACTTCCGGCCGTATCTTTTTTTTGTCAACGCATCTGCTGTCGTTGTCTACTTCTTTTTCTTAGTGGCACAAAACCAAAGGGCCTTTGGCCTACTACTACTAAGGTGTTAAAGGAGTAGTGTCCCTCGAGTCCCATGGTGGACAAACTTGTGGATTTAGGAGCAAGATTAGAGTGTGTGTGTGAGTTAGCCGCTCTAAAAAAAGTTGGACAAAACCAACTCACATCCACCTTCCTACCATCACTTTCGCCGCCGCCTGCTGACTTCAAAGCCTAAAAGTAGGTCTAAAAACTGCATCAGACTTTAACCCTCGTCATCCCCCATGGCTTTGATTGTTGCTTTTACCACAGCCAAGAAAACGAGTGACGGTTCCCACAAGCTCGCATTTACCCTATCTTCCATGCAGGTACAAAGCATGTGGAATTTGATTGATGAGGTGATATATTTACAAACAGTTTACAACTCCTAGATTTCTCTCTTTACAATCCTGGTTGTTGGTCATTCACCATACTTAGCTTTGCGAGGCTTATTATACGGACTAGTTATGTATAAAATTGTAATTATCATAGTCTAGAAGGTATTTTTGCTAATATCAAACTCTATATATAGACTATAGAGCCCCCTATGTAACCTTATTATACACATGATCAATATACGACTACCCTTTGTGGTTCAACTCTGTATAGCTGAAGTGCATTCAAACACCATCTCATGGGGACCGCTTTTCTTACAGTTGATTTTCTGATTCTCATTGTCTATACACTTCAAGAAATGAAAATAGTTCTCAAATTTTGCACTGCCTAGTTGAAGCTGAATTGGTTAGCAGTTGTTTTATACTGAAAATTGTTAGTAAATCCTTTGTTTGATTGTAGGGAATCGGGTGTACAAAGATCACAAAGGCTAAAATAGAAGGCTCCATGATTGGTAATGTTGAATCAAGATCATACCTTGAAAAGAAGCTTGTATTCTGCTTCGGATCATATGTTGCATCCCAAATGTTACTTCCATTTGGAGAAGAAAATATTCTATCTTCTTCTGAGTTGAAACAGGCACAAGAGGTAAATATTTTTGCCTTTGCTATATGATTTCTGTCTATAAATAAATGGTTTGACAATGTGCTCCTTAAAACAGATAGCTACAAGGATGGTGATTCAGTATGGGTGGGGACCTGATGACAATCCAGTAGTTTATCACCATGGCAATGCGGTAAAAATTTACATGTACCAACTTTTTGAAATAGCAAGAATTTGGACCTATGTCTTAGTTCTTATATGACTCCGATTAAAAGAAACTAGAGGTGGCAATTTCAATAAATTTGCTTATTAGTCGGTTGAGTCTAGATATGCTTTATCTCTAATGGGTCAAATGACTAAATTAAAAAATAGCCTAAAAAGAAACATGTCAAATGGGTCGGTACACACTGGCCAAACAGATCAAAAATTGCACAATGTGTGTTTCTAGTGCATTAGCCCTTCTAGACTATTTTCTTTAAGAATTTGATTATTGTTAAAATAACAAGCTTTCTCCAAAGAATTTGATTATTGTTAAAATAATATAATTCATATCATAAAATAATATAATTCATATCATCATATTTGGCACGCTAATTATTTCTAGAAATTTTTTAATCTTTTGGAGAAAGAGTTTCTGGGTCAACCCAACGTTGCCTGCCCCATACAAAAAAAAAAAAACGTCTTGACATGTTATCCAACCCGTACGATCTGCCCATTTGCCACCTTTAGGAAGCCCTAAAAGGCATGTAATGGCTGTATAAGAGAGGGTTAAATCTGAATACCTGATTGGATGTGATATTTTTCACAATGCATATTCCATTTGCATTACCTCCAACTCTATAGTTCAGAGTTTTATTTGTTCCCTTTTGTTTTATCTTTAATGCTTTGTGTACATGCTGTAAGGTGACTGCTTTAAGCATGGGGGACAATCACGAGTATGAGATGGCAACTAAAGTAGAGAAGGTAAGCTTGTTGTGCCGCAGAAGTTTTGTTCTACTATTTTTGTGATGAATGATTATCAAATAATGTTCTAATATACATTAGCCTGGAATATGTTGATGCATAAGCTGTTCCTTCAAATATGTAAAATAACATAACATATTAACAAAGAGTTAATTTTTCAGATAGTATATTATTTTGATACAATTACTTATCTAAATGATTATTATAATTTTCCTTTCATGCAATTTCTCACAGGTGATTTTTATCTAAAAGGAATTTAACATAGGCTTGAAAATTAACAAGGGATGTGCTGCTTTGTGCAGATCTATGATTTAGCTTATGAAAAAGCAAAATCGATTCTTTGGAGTAACCGTGTTGTTCTTGAAAAGATCGTTGAGGAATTGCTTGAGTTTGAGATCTTGACAGGGAAGGTAAAACAGTTTCTACTTGATTTATAGTCTATATTTATGTGAAGGCTAATATCAACCAACTGTAAATCTTGTACTCTAATTGACGTTTCTGTAAATTTCAGTTTCTCCTTGCCTAAACCACAATCTAACCTAGTATTATGATTACTGAACATAATTTGTTATCTTTACGTCAGGACATCGAAAGGATCATTTCAACCAATGGTGGGGTACGAGAGAAAGAGCCATTTTACCTTGGGATGTTCCGTAATCAAGAGGTAAATGTGTGGAATTTTTTTATATTTGATACTTCATTCTGTAGGGCTAAGTTAAAGTGCTACTCAACGCTTGGTGGAAATTTTTGTTAATTTTGTGAAAAATGACCATCTATATCAAGATTTGAACTAGCATGTTTGACCTCAAAAGTCAATTCATGCCGATTTTGTTTCAACATATGATATGTAGATCCACGTGATGGTCGAAACTGATCACCCCTATAAATCCAAAGTGGCAATTTTTTGATTAATTTAATATGAACGGATCAAACCCAAAAAGAAAATTGCTAAAAGGGAACATGTCAAACAGGTTGAAAGCCACCAGCAATCTTCTTAGTGCATGCATGCCCCTAAATTGTTTGATTTGAAGATTCAGTAATATTATCGTGCTAATTAGTTTTTCTTACTGTAATTAACTCATTCATTATTACTAAAAGATTTTAAAGATCAGACAAACAACGGTTGGTGACTCAACCCAACCTGGACTACATGTTTTGACCCCAACCTGCCATCTTACCTCTAACATAATCCCACATACAAACAGTAGCTTAATGGAAATCTTACCTAAAAACATAGCACATGCTTGATTGAATAGCAGAAGTCGTGTTTATTTTCTATAGTTTTCATGGCAGCCTGTGTTTGCGAGCTTGCTTGAAGATGGGAATGGATCACAAAGTGCCCTTCTATCTGCAGCAAACTAGAATGATTGAAATCACTCATGAAGACACTAAGATTACTGCTTACATACAATGTAAGCCTTTTTTTTATCTACTTTTTTACTTGTTGATCGAACCATTTGTTATATATAACATCGTATCTAGCATAGCTGTATGGTATAGAGGTGTAGGGGTTCGAAAGCGAGAAGAGGCATTCATTTTTCCTTCTCATCTGATGATACTTGAACAATTTTGTTACTGCATTTGGGCATTATTTCATTCTCATAGATGTTACTTAAACGGTCCTAATACTTTTGCTAGACAATATATGTTAGATAATTAGTAACCACTTAATACCACCGTAGAAAATAGTAAAAGGGGTTAAATTGTAATTAATTAAAACTGATAAAATAGTAGTCTTACTTTCATTATTTGGATCAAACTATAAGGCATGTGAATTTTTCTACAGACTTACCCTCTACAATTCACCCAAAAAAATCTAAGAGATTAGTCTCCATAAACAAATTAGACACGAAGCTCCTCTTCCCATTAAACATCAAATAGTTTCTAGCCTTTCCAACATCGTCTTCTTATCTTTCTTCATCGGGCCGGTCGGCGCCAAACTCAGCAAATCTTTAACCGAGTACGCGAAGAATTAAGGAATCATGCACCACCATAAAACCAAACTCCAAATGACACTAATTTGGGAACAACTGGTGAACAAATGTTGGCTTGCATGGGTTCTACATAACAGCTTCCACGTAGGATTCCATGTTGGCAAAGTGGTTAACGTTCAAATAAGGTCATGGGTTAACTGGTTTTCGTCTAATGACCACGTCTTTAGGAGATCATGTGTTTCTGTTTGTTATTTCCTGTTTTCTAGGCCTATATTGTTTACTGCATTTCGGGTGTTTGTATTTCCCTATTTATGTAGTCATTCTCTTATTAATGAAGTATTGAGTTGTGCTTGAGTATTTCGATTACCAGTTCTATCATCTGGTATCAAAGCGAACACAATCAAAGTGAGATTGAGAGCCACTAAACATGAGTGAAGAGAAATTGAAAGTTCCCCAGTTCGATGGACACTTCGAACTTTGGAGTGAAATCATGGAGAACCTCTTGAAGGCCAAGAAGCTTTGGAATCTGATTGACCCAGGAATCCGAGAGCCTGCGGCTGGGATTGCTCAGAGCGACGCCCAGAAGAAAACTTTGGAGGATTTGAGGGCCAAGGATCTTCAAGTCAAACATTACCTCTATCAAGCAATTGATAGGGTAACTTTTGAACAGATACTTGATCGCTCAACCTCTAAAGCTATTTGGAATTCCATGAAGAAGAGGTTTGCTGGCAATGAGAGAGTCAAGAGGTCCATGCTGCAAAATTAAGAAGGGATTATGAAATCGTGGAGATGAAGGAAGGAGAAACCATCACTGAATACTTTGGTAGGGTGCTGACTCTAGCAAATCAGATGACCAGCAATGGTGAGAGGATGACTGATGTCAAAGTGGTTGAAAAAATTCTGAGAACTCTTTTTTTTTTTTTTTTGAACAACAAATAGTTTCATTAAAAAAACCACCACTAGCAAGATACTAGTGGAGAAAACATTACATAGTACACCTAAGAAAAATAAATTACGGCCAGTACAAAGGATCACGCTTCCATTCGTTCCAATCTAAATCTAAAATTTTAGCACGATGAGTTAACCAAAGGAAAGTTTCGGATTTGATTTCCTCGAAAATTCTTCCCGGATGCGTATTTCGGCCTTCAAATTCTTTCCCATTTCTGGCTTTTCAAAGTTCCCAAACCGTTCCGGCGATGATTGCTTTGAGGGTTTTGCTGAGTTTGGTGTCGGGGCCTAGAATAGAGGCTTGGCTGTATGCTTGGTTTATGGTAGCTGGGGATGATATATGGTGTTTGGTCCAGGAGGACACGAGATCCCAAGTTTTTGAGGCAGTGATGCATTCGAATAGGAGGTGAGATGATGATTCGTTGGTGGAAGAGCACCAGGTGCAAGAGGAGTATTGAAGAATGATACCTCGTTTTTGAAGTTCCATTTTGACTGGTATTCGGTTTAGAGCCGCTTTCCAAACGAAGATATCGACTTTTCTAGGAATCCAGCCAGACCATTGATGTTTGAAAGAGAAGTCTCCCCAAGAATGTTCTAGTCTTCTGCGGATGTTTCCTGTGGAGAATTGAAGGTTGTTGCATCCGAGCCAGACCCATCTATCGTTGCCAGGAGAGAAACAGAAGGGTTGTAGAATGGAGGAGAGTTGTGACAGTGAGTGTAGTTGGGAGGGGGAAGAGGGTTGAGATTTCCAGTTCCATCTCAGATAAGTCGTGCTGGTGTCGGTGAGTAGGATTCTGTCGTTTACAAGACATGATTTGGATTTCTCGAGAAGATACAGATTTGGGAACATCGATTTGAGGTTAGTGTGGGTTAGCCAATTGTCATGCCAGAACGTAACAGATGTTTCAATTCCCGGTGTTGCTTTGGTGTCGTCCCAGAATTGGATTCCTTCGTCCGCGAGGTCTATGAAAACGTTGGTGATTGGTTTCCAGTATCCGGGGATGGATTTTCGTAGGGGAAGAATATCGTGTGATCTGTTAGAGGAATGAATGGCTTTTATGACAGAGACCCATAGGGCGGATTTTTCAGTCTTGAATCTCCAACCCCATTTGGAAATGAGGGCAAGATTGGCAGCCCTAAGGCTACCAATGCCAAGCCCTCCGCATGGCTTGGGGGCCATGATTCTCTTCCATGCTACCCATGGAATTTTTTTGTGTGACGACGAGTTTCCCCAAAAGAAGTTTTTGCGTAGGCGTTCAAGTTCTAGAATGATGCAGGTAGGGGCACGAAAAAGGGATAAAAAATACGATGGGAGGGAGCCCAGAACTGATTTGATGAGAATCGCTTTTCCGCCTTGAGAGAGGATTGTCGATTTCCAGGAGTTTAGTCTAGATTTGAATTTTTGCACGATTGGTTCCCAGTGTTTTTTGAGACGCATGTTTGCTCCGATGGGGATGCCTAGATAAGAGAAAGGTAGCTTGTCCACTTTGCATTGAAGGATGGTAGCCATGGATTCCATCTGTTGTTGGTTGACTCCAATTCCGAACAGGCGACATTTCTCATAATTAATTTTGAGACCTGAAGAAATATGGAAGCATCTTAAAAAGCGAGCAAGATATCTACAGTTCGATTCACGCCACTCACCAAGGAAGATGACATCATCGGCATAGAGAAGGTGGGACAGAGTGGGGCCTTCAGCAGGCAATTGGATGCCGGTGAATAACCCAGAAAGAGTTGCCTTTTCAGAGGCGATGTGTAAGGCTTCCATGGCAATTATGAAGAGGAAAGGAGATAGTGGGTCTCCTTGTTTTACCCCCCTTTGGATTTGGAATTCTTGGGTGGGTGAGCCGTTGACAAGAATAGAGGATTTTGAAGATGAGAGACAACTTCTGATCCAAGATCTCCATTTATCAGGGAAGGCCATCTGAGTGAGGATGGAATCCAGGAAGTTCTAGTTGAGGCTGTCGAAAGCCTTTTCGAAATCCACTTTAAATAACATGGCTTTCTTTTTCTTTTGTTTGAGCCATGCAATGGTTTCATTGAGCACGAGTGGTCCGTCGAGGATAGACCGGTCTCCAACGTAGGCCGATTGGGTGTTGCTGATGACAGAAGCGATCACGGATTTGAGTCGAATGGCAAGAACTTTTGAAATGGTTTTGTAGATGCAACCGATGAGACAGATTGGTCGGAAGTGGGAGGCCTGTAACGGGTCTTTTCTTTTTGGGATGAGAGAAATGAATGAGGAGTTGCACCCTGGGCTGATGGTTCCCGTGGAGTGAAAGTGTTGTAGAATTTCAAGAAAATTGGGTCCAAGTAGATCCCAGTGGGTTTTGATGAATCTGAAGTTGAAACCATCTGGTCCTGGCGCTTTGTCACTGCCACAAGACCATACCGCGCATTTGATTTCCTGCAATGAGAATGGGGAGATTAGAGAGGCTGAATCAGAGAGGGATAATTTTTTGAATTTGTCGGAGAGGAAGAGCGGTCTGTTGGGAATGGGTTCGGAGAATTTGGATGAGAAGAATTGTAGCATTCGGTCCTTGAGGGCGTCCGGGGATGTGATCCGGTTACCACTGTGGAGAATCCCATTTATTCTGTTTTTTGCTCTTCGGTTTCTAATGAGGCCGTGAAAATAAGATGAGTTTTCGTCACCGTCTGTCAACCATTTGATTCTTGATTTTTGTGCCAGGTCTTGAGATTTTTTTGCATTCATTTCCTTTGCTTTTTTGATGTATTCTTGTCTAAGGGTAAGTTCTGAAGGTGTAAGGCCAATCACTTCAGCTTTGAGTTCCAGTCCGTCGATTGTATCTCTGATGATCTTCAATTCGTAGTCCTCGTTGTTGCGAAAATTGATGTTCCATGATTTTAGAGCAGATTTCACCGATTTGAGCTGAAGTTGCAATTTTCTGTCCGGCATTGTGTTCTGTGGTATCTGTGATTGAGAGAAAGCTGCATTTACAGTTTCCATGTAACCCGGTCTTCCAATCCAGGAGTTGTAGAATCTAAAGACTGATGGGCCAAAATCTAGAACATTAGTAACCAAAATTAGCGGACAGTGATCCGAATGCACCCTCGGTAGTGCGGTGAGGGAAGCATTTGGCCACAGCCGCATAAAAGCTGGTGATACTAGAACACGATCAATTTTGCTAAATTTGTCTCCTTTATCAGACACGTATGTGAATTTTCTCCCCCCCCCCCCCCCCATATTGTATTCCTTGAGACCCGCATTTGTTATGAAATTATTGAAATTTGTTGTATTTACGGGATGAAATTCTGAATTTAAACGCTCATGTGAAAATCTTACCTCGTTGAAGTCACCAAGAAGAATAACCGGAGTGGATGGATGTTCAGTCAGTTTGAGACCCAGTTCATGCCATAGAGTTGTCTTGGAGGATGGTTCGTGGGGGCCGTATATGTTAAAGATGAGAATTTCTTGATGTGTGCCGAGGAGGATGCCTTTGATTAGCAGGTAGGATTTGGATTTATGAGATGATGTTTTTTGGAAGATATTCGGGTCCCAGATTGAGATCAGACCCCCGGATCTACCTACTGCATCGCATATTTCTGATTCGCATTGTGTTCTACCCCAGAAAGTGATAGGGTTAATGGAGGCGGTGTTTCGAAATTGTGTTTCCTGGATGGCAAGAAAAGAGATTTTGTGTGATGCTTTTAAAGATTTTACCCAGTCTCGCTTGTCTGAGTTCCCGATGCCTCTGAGGTTGATGGATAAAAAATTCATTGGGAACGGGGGTGTGCCACGTTTTTGGGAAGGATTTTTTGGATGAGGTCATGGTGTCCTTCCATTTGGAATCCTGTTATGTTGCCAGTTTCCATTGTTTTGGTTAGCTCGATGTTTCTGGTTTGGGTGTACAAGGTGCGAGGGACAGGAGCAGTAGATGAAATGAATTTAGAATGGGGAGTGAACCGGGTGTTGGAGGTGGATTTGTTTTGGTGGTTGTTTTTGTTTGTACCACCGAAAGATAGTAGACGGAGGGAATGGGTGGGTCTAAGAGGGTGAACTGTAGGTTTTCGAGAGTTGATATTTTTGTGGGTGCGGGTGCGTGAGTAAAATTTAAGGGGTGGGGCTGATGGGTTAGAAGATGGTAATTTTAGGTTGTGATGGGCTAAGAGGGAGGGATTGGGCCGAATGGAGGGTGGGGTCAGATGGGTTTGTTGGGTAGTGTTGGGTCTGGGCTGAGGGTTAAGTTTTGGGCTTTTGATTTCTCGTGAGTTTTGGTTATCTGAGGGTATTTTGTTATTTGAAAAGGAGTGACGTGGAGTTTCAGGAACTAGGGTTGATCCCGAACTCGAAAAAGGAGAGCTGTTCAAATCCCCCTTTGTAGGTGACGGCGACAGGGACTTTTTGGGTGAGCTTTTTGCAGAGACAGGTGAAGGTTGAGGAGAGAGGTCACATCTGTTTGAGGATAGGTTGACCTCGAAGACAGGAGACGGCGACAGATGGGGGTTGTCGCACTGTGGAATAGATGTCAGGTTTCTGCTTCTCTGATTTGTTTCCTTCAGAAACGTACGGAAGATTCCGACGCCCTCGTCATCTTCTCTGGCGAAGTTTCCGGCGATCTCATCTTCTCCGGCGATGTTTCTGTTTCCGGCGATCTCATCATCTTCTCCGGCGATGTCTCTGTTCTCATCTACCTCATCATCATCGCCAAGGAAAGAATTGAGGGATTCCGATTCTGATTTGTCATCGTCAGAAGGGCATGACGAAGGTGGTGCTAAGACCGGTGGGCACCAATGAACCGTGTTTTCAGAAACCCAGATTTCAAAGGAGTATTTGTTCCACCGTAGAGTGACCTTCTGTTCGATTTTTTCACACATTGTCGTTAGAACATAGCATGTTCCTGTGGTGATATCGTAGTTATCCCAGTTGTAGTCCGAGGGTTCCAGCACCGTTCCGAAGTTCCGGCCAATGGCATCAAAGGTTTCGATATCTCTCAGGTGGAAGGGCACTCCTCTAATGGTAAGTTGAGCGATACGGTCGGTCTTCAGGTTCTGACCCTCCCACATATTGAGGTCTTTTGAATATTTTTTTCCATGTTGTTTTGTGGTTTAGGAGAAAGTTCTTGGCCTCATTTGAAGTGTTGAAGATGAGTAGAAGCGAGAGGCCCCCGATGTAGTGTGTTACCAGGTTTGTGTGTCCCTCGATTGACAGTGTCGTATCAGTGTTATACAGATGGTGAATATCTATGAACTCTTACTGAGAAATTCACATATGTTGTATCTATAGAAGAATCTAAGAATATTCTTGTACTTTTTAAATTCCACATCATCACCTAACCACTACACACATTATCTAAATAAAAAGTTTACCACTTCTCTCTCAAGATCAAGTCCTTACTTTTGGATTAGTTCAATAGATCTAATGGATAGTTTTCAAACAAATCCACTCCGTGGCAGCTTCCTTTTTTCAGATATCCACATAGACTTTGGATCCCTTTAATCCTGATGTTATGTTTGTTTGTTTTTGTTTTTTTAAAAATTTTTTTTATAAGTTAATTTTCACAATAAATACACCACTGTTAAATTTTGAATTTGGGTCTCCATTAGGTTATATGTAGTCATAACCCACCACCCATGGGGGTTATGCGACACGTGGAATCCAACTCATCTAAGGGGGTTATAGTAAAATTGATGTAGTGGGAGGGGGGATATATTTAATGGTGTCATTATATTAAAAAATATACAAAAATGAAAAACCAACCAATCATTGGGGCCCAAAAAACCTGGACCAATAGAGGATATGGGGGGAGGGCGTTATCTCCATAACGCCAAAGGGGGAGAATTTAACATGGCGTCTGGGCGTAGTGGTGGAGGGGGTTATAGGGACGCCATGTTGTGTTTTTTGGGAGAGATGGCACCCCACTACGGATAGCCTTAAAAATGATATTGTCTCTTATCACTAAGCTACCTAAATGGCTGCTGATGGTCTAATAATGCATAGATAAAGACCCTTTGATATGTAAAATTAAATGAGTGGTTTGTATTGTTCACTCCCGAGTAATAAATACGATCCATATGATATGGTTTGCCGTATTATATCTCCACTCTCGAGATACAATGATCCTTGACTATGTTAGAAAATTTGTAAATTTCTATAAAAATAACAAAAAGAAAACCTTTATTAATTCTATAAAAAGGAAACCTTTATAGTAGAAAATTTAAAAGTAAATAAACAAATAAATATTAAATTAAGTGACCCACATGAAACTTGATAGAAAATTTAGATGATACAATTAAAGGTATTCGTGCCTAAATTGATACAATTAAAGCTATTCATGCTTAAAATTCTAGGGGCTATATCAATGTTTAATCTTAGAAGTTTATTTGAAACAAAAATAACATATGTAATTAGTACCTACCTATATACATTATTAATTTATTATCCATTATCTATTATATATTCTTAGTGGCATTTTTTTGTCATTAAGGATAAAATAGAAAAAATATATTATTCTAATTAACTAATTCTTCTAATTTATTTATAATAATTAATTATTGATAATGTAATAATCAATTCTTTTAGCATAATCAATCAAATTGTAATTTTTAAATAAAAATCTAATTTCTTTTAATTAAACTGTGGATAAGATTATTAATTATTTATAACTTGACTGGTGTTAACTTCATACATTTCTCCATCTTTAAAAAAAATATAAGATTTTTTTAAAATCTTTTTTTTATAGCGCATTATTGTTTAGTGTTAAGTTTCCCTGTATACAAAAGCCTCTATCGTTTCGCAGCAGATCATTGCCTCTCTCTGGACTCCTCTCACAAACGACAAACCAAAAGATGCCGTCTTCAACCTCCGAACCACAACCCGATCACCTGCAAACCCTCCTACAATCCGCCCGCCCCTTCCTCCGTGGACAACTCGAGAACGTCGACGACAGATTACCCTCCCTCATCGCCGTCCTGAAATCCGTCGGCGCCGGCGAATGCTGGCACAAGCACGGCAGCTTCCTCGACCACCTCATCGACATCTACCGCATCCTCAAGCTCTGGGGAGCGCCAGATGCCGTATGCCTCTGCGGCCTCTTCCACTCCGCCTACTCCAACTCCTACGTAAATCTCGCCATCTTCGACCCTTCCACCGGCCGCGACGTCGTTCGCCGACACGTCGG
The DNA here is from genome assembly GCA_039602395.1 of Deinandra increscens subsp. villosa. Lineage (NCBI taxonomy): Eukaryota > Viridiplantae > Streptophyta > Magnoliopsida > Asterales > Asteraceae > Deinandra > Deinandra increscens. Next base: position 26,844,336 of record JBCNJP010000027.1, on the reverse strand, counting down.
CGATGCGGCGGAGCGGTTAATTCACCTCTTCTGCGTCGTTCCTCGCCAGAAGCTGATCCACGATGACCTGTTGTTCCGTTATTCCGACGAATCGGAGCTTGTACAACACGTTAACGATTCTGAGAAATCGTTGATAAACGCACGGAAAGGAGTTTTCGAACTCGAAGATGAGGAATGGAGGAGGAAAATACAGTCGATTTTACCGGCGGAAGGAATCGTAATGAAGCATATAAAAACAGGCGAAGACGTGAATCTATCTCGGAGAGTAGTAGCCACGTTCCTCCTCATGACGATCGCCGATTTCAGCGATCAATTGTTCAGTTTCCAGGACGTGTTGTTTGATAATTCCGACGGAATGCTGAAATTTTCCGGAAACGATTGGGCAACCGCCTTATGGCCGGGGGATGGAAAGCCAGGGCTATGGATGACTTCCATTTCGAGAATGGGAGCAATTTACACACTGATTGTAAGAGAAGAACAATTGTACAGTTTGTACTCAACCAGCAGCAACCGAGACGAGGAAATCGAGCTTGTGACACCGCCAATTCTTCAAAACTGCACCAAAATTTTAACCGCCAAGGATCAGATAGAGGCAAGAGATCTGTACTGGGAAGGTGTTTGTGAAATGTCTAAGAGAGGATTAGAAGGATGTGCAGAGTTGCTGGAAGGGAGTGTGGTGAGGAACTCATTTGTTGGTGAGCCACATGTGGTTTTAGGGCAGATTTATCTGAGCCAGGGGCGGTTTGAGGAGGCGGAAAAGGAGGCGGAGCAAGGGCTGAGGCTGCTGTTGGAGTGGGGGAGTCCGTGGGATAAGAGAATGTCATGGGAAGGTTGGGTTTCATGGTGCAGAGTTCTGGTTATGAAGGCGAAAGAGAGATCATGGCCACAGACTTCTTGGGGGATCCTCAATCTCGGACTCGTCCGCTAGATCGTGTACAATGGCTGGAGGTTTGTTTGTATTCTAAATCTGTTATGAATGTTTAAATCTGGTTTAGTAGATGTATGTATTGAATATTTGAATAAGCATGCTTTTGTTATATTGAAGGTTATAAGATTATCAAGTTATATAGTGAAGAATTGATAGTAACTTGCTTTATTTCATCTTCTAAAGCTTTCTCATTTAGAAACACAATAAACATTCAGCATAAGTTTGATGCAGACCTGACAAACTTTGGTACTTTGGGTGAAAATTTCTAAAGCGGACCGCGTTCTAATCTACCAACAAACCGAACGACTGTTTCTCCGGACCGCATTCTAATCTACCAACAAATCAAATGACCGTCTCTGGCCGTCGAGCCAATGTTGGATATATTCGGGCTGTTTTGGGGCGGCTCGAGAGCATCAATGTCAATCTCCCCTCTCTCATCGCACCTTGAAATGAATTGTTTTGGATGGTGTTTAATTGTTCATATAATGTGTCAATGGAACATTTTCTAAACTCTTAGTTAATGATTTTAATGATATTGTTTTTTTTTTTACAAACTGGTCAAAGAATTACATAAATCAATGAGTTATATATTGTTAATGGTTTATACAAAGGATCTTCACTACAAAACCAATTTAAGATGACAAGTGCAAGAACTGTTTAAAAAATTGTACATTCTGGTTTTAAGGTAATACATTATGTAACCGTCTAACTCACTCTCTCTAATTAAATCGGCAAAACATTATATACAAGTATAATATATAATATACGGTCTTGGTGATTCTCAATTTATAAACAGTTATATATTGAATGTGTCCCATTGTACATATTATTATCAAAACAAGTAATTTTATTAGGAGTGTTTATAGATTAAAATCAATAATTGTATATTAAGTTATGATTTTAAATCATGGTTAACCTATAGATTATATGTTTGGATATTTTTATGACTTTTAACTAATATAACATAAGATTTGATAAACAAGTCTATTGTGCTAAAAGACTTTGACTACTATACTTCATAAATTTGTTGATACAAGTGATGCAGCCTTGTAAAATCGCATATAATGAATTAATGATAGCAAAACAAAGAAAAAGACAACGGCATAATGAGACTAAATAGAAGCGCGCCAAACCATATCAGTTTGAATTTGCTTTCGAAGGGAAAAGAATCTAAACTGATACGAACCGACTCAGATCAGATTGAAATTGCATTCAACGTATATAAAGATCTCGATCTTTTTAAGAGTAAACATGATCAGTATTAACTCATCCATTAGGAAAAAGGTTACATTGTCCTCTAATGCTACCACATATGTCTCCTCTGGAAAAGAAATACAAAATCTTATGAAATGGATGAAAAATTATGAAAGAACATTACTATCAGCTGCTATCTATCGTTCTATTACACTTAATTTGGCTATAGAAGACATGGCCAGAAGCAACACTCCCATTGATTACAAGTTTGCTAAGGTTTTGCTAAGGTTTACCCCCCTACATTGTCTTCTATCTTCAACAACACCGAACAAAACTGATGTTGGTAACATCAAAATCCAAATGGTGACTTTTTCCTGCTTCCGCCTTCTCCGTATTGCTCATTCCATTTCCTGAGTTCATTCATGCTTGCAGCATCATAAGCAACGGATGGCCCCACCTATCGATTTAACATTCATGAAAAGATTACGTGTCTTTCTCTCAATTCTAGTCAGGGTCCAAGATGGACAAACTGAGTCCGCTAGGTAATGGGTCAAAACAGATTTAAGTTGAAACATGTCGTTTTTTGATACAGAACATGTCAGGCTGCACTGACCACAAATTTTTTTTTTTCATTTTTTATTTGACCCGTTTGAGTTTAAAGACATCTCAAATCGACCCATTCATAAACAAATGGGATGAACGGAATAACATACATATAACAAATGAAATATCTGGAACATATACCTTGGCTTTGGATTGAATGAAATCATCCAAATTAAGTGATCTTAATGCTGGAGTCCTATCATATTTCTTTCCCTGCAAAGTTATATATTACAAAAATGGTAGCATTCGTTATCCAAAGTTCTAAGCAAAATGTTTGTTCATAAACGTAAGATGATGAGTTGGTCAGTAGGGGAGAAGGATGCTTACCTTTTTTTCTTCATCCAAAAGTTCTTGAACAGGTCTATATGCTGCAGCAATACATAGGTTCTGCAGAAAAGATAAATATAATATACAATTAAAACGAGTAACAAAAGCCATAGACTTAACTTGTGAACGGGTCAATTTCATTATTACATCAAAAGGTAAGTTGGTTACATCAAATGGTAAGTTTTCAAGTCCAATACATACAAAAACATTAGGTGTAAAGTTAAATACCATTCTGTGCACTTAGCCCGTCATTGTATTAAAAAAATTGGAGTGTTATTGAAATAACATAACTGTATGTAAAATAATAAATTACACAGCAGTTGTAGATACAAGTCGACCTGACCCGTACCAAAATTACCCATTTTGCCACTTCTAGTCAAATTGACTATAAATGAGAAGGTTACCTTCAAATCACTCCCTGAATATCCTTCAGTTGCATTAGCAAGACCTCGTATATCAAATTCAGGTTCTATGTTTTCTTTAGCAAGAAATATTTTCAGTATCTTCAATCGATTATCAGCATCCGGCAAGTCCACGTAAATCCTAAAACCAGTTAACATCCTTAAGAATTGAACTGCTTTGTTCTAGCTCAAATGACTCATCAATTTTTTTGAAGGCACGGGTAATAAATTTATAATCATATAAAACTTATATAGTTATAAACTTATAGCATGGGCCCTTAAAAGGTTGACTATTAAAGTATGTTCAACAAAGTATAAATTAACGAGAAGTACGTTTCTTTTACGTATAATTTACCCATTATAGAATACGCAAAAATTTAGTATTATCTTACCTTCGTGGTAACCGTCGGATCACAGCATCATCAAGATCAAAAGGTCGATTCGTGGCACCAAGAATGAGAATCCTTTGACTGTCTTTTGACCTCAATCCATCCCATGCTGCCATAAACTCATTTCTCATCCGTCTGGTAGCTTCATGTTCAAATCCACCACCACGGGCACCAAGTAAACTGTCAACCTGTTTAAACGTTCAAGATGAAATATTTAACCAAATTGTGATTAACATAAGTTGAAAAGATTTAAAAATTAAAACTACAGAAACCGTAACTATTTGAATTTCTTTAGATAAACGATAGGGTTCATAATGTATTCAACTTGAAAAGTATCTCTCACCTCATCAACAAACACGATTACAGGTGCCAATTTGCTGGCAAATGAAAAGAGGGCCTTTGTAAGTTTCTCAGCATCGCCAAACCACTGCATAAGTGGACAATAAAATCAAGAAATTAATAAAAACAATCTGCTCATGATAAGAAAAATGTTACATTTGGCAAAATGAGAGGGTCGGTGGATGGATAATGGGTCAAAACAAGTAATATCTAGTTCCAAATGGGCTGACCTGCAGACAGGTTTTGTATTTTCATTTCTTGAAATTTCTGGACAGTTAATGATTTGAAAACTAACATGTCAAAATTTTATTGCTGAAACAAAACGATATACGACAGCATATTGTGAATACACTTCGATAACTACCAACATGTTAACTCGTTTCCAATTTAGCTAAATTTTTAAGCATACATGTTTGACTTGTTAAAGGCAGGGTATTTTACAACCCGAATGGACCCAATTATCCACAAACGAGTTAAAATTGCCACATCGGAAAATAGCACAATGGTGCAACGAGTACACAGATGTGTACTCCCTTTTCAAAAATAATCACTTGCTTATGTGTTTGGGGAAAATATCTTAAATACTAGAACATAATATCATTATATGATCAACCACAGGTTTCATAATGTGTAAAGTACCTTAGATGTAAGAGTGGACCCTGTTATGCTGATAAAATTAGCTCCTGCTTCAGTTGCAAGTGCTTTTGCAAGAAGCGTTTTCCCGGTTCCAGGTGGCCCGAAGAGCAGTATTCCTTTGCAAGGCTGGCAAAAGACTTTTGCTCATTACACAAACTGTAAAATGACTAAATTACCTAAGGAAAAAACAAAGTACCCGCAATAGATTTCCACGAGAGAAAAGCTCGGGCCTTTTCATTGGAAGAATGGCTAATTCATGTAATGCTGTCTTCACATCTTCAAGAGCACCAATATCATCAAATTTAATACCAATTTCACCAGGAGGGACGACTGCTGAAATAAAGTTGCTTTCATATTCATCCTTAGCAAGATTCTGCAACAAGTAAACCATGTTACACATGTTTACAGTTTGCATTAAATGAGTGGATAAAATAACAATTCATTCTGTGCAGGTCAAAACAAGTTGGTTTGGTTCGGACTATCCCAGAACACTTATTGCATGAAATTTTTATAAACAATTACGGTGTTGAATATGATCACATAAATTTTATTGTTCCAGTAATGGTCTTATTTTGGATAAATCAATATAGCAAGTTATATGCATTAGAAAAACAGTGACCAAATTTCGACCCGTTTGACCTGTTCATTTTTTGCTTTTTTTACATGTTTATAACATGTAACCCAAATTGGGACATTCTTCATATATAATGTATCAAAATTGCCACCACTAACAAAGAGGAACAAACCTTTAGGTTCTGTGCAGGCTTCTTGGAGATCGATTCCTGCTCAGTTAACCTCAAAATTGCAACTTCAAGGCTGCATGTTGAAAATGTTGATAGCTTAAACATAATGCAATAAAGTGTGGGACCATTAGTTTAGCCTTAAATTACTTCATTTCTCAGCTCAATTTTGTGGTCACACATCACGGAGTGGAACACACAAGACGGGATAGTGAAAATAGATGAAACAGAACAGCTTAACAAACTGACCATTGGTTAATCAAAGTTATTAATACCTTTCATGGGGCAAATTCAATCTATCTGACTTAATGGAAGGAACTTCACAAGTGGATAAGTAATGATTTTTAGCCCACCCAACAACATTCTCAGCTTCTGCAAATTCAAAACAAATTTTACCACAAACATTACGCTTTTGACCACTTATATCTTCAACTCGTTTAATCAGATGTACAAACTGCCATAATTCTTGGATTTTTCAGAAATTAGAACATCATGATATACAAAATTTTTAAACACAGGGTGTTACATGGACCATAGTAATGAAAATAATCTTACTCTTTGTTGTTAGTATCACTCCATCAGTATTTACATGCAAGAGGTCCACACAAGTTAGCTCATTCTCCTCAAGAACCTAAAAAGTATAATAAAAATGAATAATGCATGGATGATGAAATAATGACATTATAGAAGAAAGTTACAGTTTTTTCCAAGCATCTAAAGTATATTTTAGTTGAATAGCTTCCGCCATAAAAGATAGATATATACACACCTTATGCAATTCATTTATATTACTTCGTGATATAACAATCCGTCTGTCTTCGTCAATTTGTTTATTGAATAATCTAAGGGGATCTTCCTCCTGAAATGGAAAAATAAAGATTAAAGAAATGAAGAAGCCAACTCATCTAATAAATAAAAATATATAAAGATTCTAATATACATGTACCTTTGGAGGATGTAGACACATAACATTAGTGAATATCTTGTAAATATCATTGTCCTCTGGTGTTCTTGTGGGCTTTAGTCCCTCAGTAAGTCGCTTTAAAGAAAGAGGCTGAAGGAAAAATATATTATTAATTGCAGTTAAAGATTATTTAACATGTTTAATGTTGTTTAGCATGAACAAGAATCGGTCATTTCGGGTTATGTTTTATCTTTGACGGGTCAAATAAAAATCAAATAAAAAATAGCTTAAAGGGGAAAGGAGTAAACAGGGAGAAAGTTATCAGAAGTGTATATTTTGTTGCATAAAAACTCCAAAATCATTTTACTCCAAGAACAAGACTGTTAGTGATTTAAAATAACTGATGCAATCATACTTGATGCTAAATGTTCATTTAAAAATTAATAACAGGGAGGAGAGATGGTTTATTCAGGTCAACCAAACTTAACTGACCCATACGTAAAAATTAGCTATTTTGACCTATTACGCAACCCACCTGACCAGCTCAGTTTGCCATTATACTCAAAGAGAAAGAAAAGAAGAATAATGACACAAAGTGTTCTTGAAAAATCTGAGAAATACCAGTTTTGCAAGGCGGCCCAGATTTGGAAGAATCATAGTCTGCTGACAAAAGAGAGCAAATGAAATTACCAAAATGTTTTGATATAAAGGGAGAAAAATAAGAGAAACACAAACCCTAACAAACAGAAAAGAAAAGAAAAAAGGTGCAGAGTTAAACTTACAAATTTCTCTTTTTCTTTCGATCCAGTTGCAGCTTTATTTTGCCCACATATTAAAACAACAGGCCCTGATATCTTGTCAAACATTTCTTGAAGTCTATTCACAAATTCTTTGCGGTTTGACTTGGAAACAGCCCGTGACAACCACAAAGATGAGTCTGGGAAATACACAATGAGAGGTTGCACAGACGACAACACCTGCCACCGTAATTAAAAATTATAATTGAAATAGATTTTTTAAGTTTTTACTTTTCATGATTTTTTAAACCGAAAATAATAGCTAGGAACAATAGAAGTGCTTATGTAACCTCGGATAATGCCTCCATTGCGATATAACAGTCTTCAGCTTCAGCATCAAAATCACGCTCAACATGCTTCACTGCAAATAAACAATTAGAGTGAGAAAATTTGACCTTGTTAAATAGTCCTTTGACTATTTTACGCTTTCTTTAATAAAACATGTAGCAAAATGTTACGACAATATTGGCTATAAAGTTCACTGAAGTTTTACTATGAAGCCAGTATATTGATGATGTAGCAGATGGCTCAGGTTTCTCATTATCTTTCGCATCGTCTGTCTTATCTTCTGCGGTATCTAGGATAACTGCAACTCTTTCTCCATCAATCTCATAGATCTCCCCACTTTGGCCTGTGGCTATGGACCTAAAGAAGAAGAAAAAAAATACCAAAAGGAGATTAAAACAAATACTTCAGAAATAATTATATGTGGCTCATATGAAAAATTCAAAGACGCTAAACAAAGATGACCTGTTATCTTCTTCCACAAGGACAGAAGGCCCAACATACTTGACACGATCCCCTGGTTATAGTAAGTAAAAGTTAATTACTTTTTATCTCGCAAGAAAAAGAAATTCACAAAATTCTATTTAACATGCACAATAACAACATGCATTTCAGATAAGTAACTGAATAAATCATTTGGGCTACATGGATTAAAAAATTTAAGTATACCTTTCTTAAATGGCTCTTTTGCTTCCTCGGAAGGCTCGGCATCCTCCTGCTTTGGAGACTCAGAGGAAATATCACCAACAACAGCGATGTTCTGTTACCATTGGAAATGCTAAATTATTAAACTTATTGAAATGGAAAATATACCACCTTCAATTCCGTCTACATAACCAATTATGTAGCATATCTGTAATATGTAACATAACAAACTCTATAGCCTCAAAGTAACTTCAAAGAGAATAATTCACACGTTGATGAATACACATGAGCTAGTTGTTTAAGTGAACCATACTGGGAATCTAAAGTGGTGCTTAACCGAAATTGCAAAAATCAGTTTTTAATGTTTGGATAAACATATTATCTGACTCATATGAGCCACAACTAATCTGAACTTCTAAAGGGTAAAACTATATTAACCCCTTGTTTTAACCTAACTAAACAAACTTCTATTCCCATTTTCACAACCATGTCTACTTTTTCACAAAAATGTCCACTTTGTAATTTTATCTATTAAATTCTTAGATATCAAAACTTGTCAAACACTCAAACATCTAAATATCTTATTATTACAGCCTCAAAACAAAAGACCATCTAAACACTATTTTACACCAACCGTTTTATCCCAGTTGATTACCAAGCATCACATAATCACTTTCAAAAGTTGAGAACCTCAAAAGTTGAAAATGATATTTCTTTTTTTTCTTTTAATGGGAATACCTTTGCTAAATCTTCAAGATTTCCAGGAACAAGCTTCTTCAGGGCTTCTGCAGCTCGAGCCTCGACATCTTCATCGTCTGATCGTGACTCACCACTGCTAGTCCACTCTTCCTCGTTGCTTGCTTCATCCTCAACTTCTGATTCAGAAGAAACTTCTTCACCTGATTCTCCATGTTCTTCGTCTGATTCGTTCTCTGAGTTATATTCACCAAAATCCTGCAACAGTTAACCAACAAGTTAAAGATCTTGAGAAAAATTGAAACAGAAAAGGACTGGCTGATTCTTGGAACAACTAAAAGACAAACTCACTATTAACTTACATAAGGAGCAAGAACACTACTGTCAAGAATCAATAAAGGGACTTGTAAATCCCGTGCAAGTGCTCTAATGAATCTCTCTCGATAAAGCTCAGTGCCTGCAACATCAAAATCATCAATCTTTCACATAGAAATAACATGCAAGGATGATTATAGAGGTGGCAAAAATGATCAGTTCAAACGGTTTCACGTCATGTTGATTGGCCTCCCTGTATTTTTTTTCTGTTTATTTTCTAATACTATATAAGCAACCAATTAATTGAATATTATTACAAAAAAAACAATACAATAGAATATGAACTGATTTTTATAATAAAGTGATCTAGGAGGTCGTAAGCATCTGAACACACTCCGGGCAGCTTTCACCCTGTTTGACTTGCCCACTTGTTTTTGTTTATTTTTTAGAAGTATATAAACAAGTAATGTATTAGATATGATCACAGAGATTACAACTACATAGAGATCTAACTTTCTTTTCCAAAAAAAAGCCACAATTACTTTGGGTGACTTTCAACCTGTTTGACCCCATTTAATCAGTTTCTTTTTCAGCTAAGTTCATAAATTTTACAAATTTGACCTTGTAAAAATAACCAAAATCAAGTTTTTTAAGGTAAATGAATTCAATGATCTAATACCTGGTACACTCTGAAGCAGTATTCTCCCACTTGAAGAATCTAATCGTGAACCATATGTAGTAGTAAACGTCTTGTTTTTCAAATGAGAGGCAGCACATTCCACTAAAAGGTTCTTGGAATGTTCACTGTAAAAGAAAAAATTAGCATCAAGCAAACAAATAATTTGGTAACAAAAGGTACAACTATAACACAAAAGGCTTAGTACTTACTGTATATAGTAAGGAAATGTGTCCCATGAAACCGTTTGTTTCTCCCATGGAATAATCCTCCTTGAAAACTCGTTTTTGAATCTTTGTCTTTTGCTTAAAAAAGGTGATTCTTTTCTTTTACTTTCAATAGCCAACTTCTCATTAAGAAGCCATTCCTTTTGATCTTGCTCTCCTAAACAAGCATGTGCATCATGGTAATTCACATTCTCCTTCGTATTTCCTTTACCGATAACACCCTTATCAATTTCGGACACGTCTCCTAAGGGAACATGCTTATTTTCACTTGCATTTCTTCCATCACCCTCTGAGCTATAAAATCTAAAAGGACCACCAGAATTTGCATATGATCCCACGAGGAATCTTGTGGAATTGGAGCCAGAAAACTTTGAATAATTTGATACATATCTTCTAAAAAGATTATTCCCAGAAAAACGGTTTGTTTCGTCTGTGCAGCGGGTGAAGGATCGATGCAAGGTTTGTTTGGGATAATTTAAGCCAACTAAATACTTGTATGGTTGAAACATGGCGTCCCATCTTTTATTCTTGTACTTTAGTCTCATTAAATTCATTATAGCCTCACACTTGTATAGACAAATGGGAATGGGTACCCCCAGTATGCTTAGTGTCGCTTCCTAAATAGTAGAAAAACAAAAAATTAAACATTAACTTGGTATACATAATTGCATAGACTAAATGGCTAATTTCCAAGGGGGCTTCCTGAAAACAAATTGATGGAAATAAATCATCATGGTATCATACATCCAAATATTATGCTGGTGTCAAAAACCAAAAGAAGAAAAGAAAAACAGAAGTGCTGCATTAACTATAGTTAGTGTTTGTATTTGAGTTTTGAAAAAAGATAATGTGAGGTTGAGGAAATAGAATCAAAAAATCAACTTTAGGTAAACAGACCATAGAAAATAATGTGTGGATGTGCTTATGGAGTGTAAATTGTAATAATCAGAAAATAATATGTTTCGAGTGTTTTCAAATTCTGAATTCTAAGAAATTAAAAGACAAACCGACTAATAACGACATTTTATGAACAAAAAGTTGAGATGCTTAGCTTAGTTATATGTTAGAACAGGCGAACAGACTTATTATTTGACCTTTAAATGATCAAAAGATGGATATTTTTATCTAAACATTAAAAGCTAATTATTGTGAACTGAAGTTACACTGACCAGATTATCAGTTCCAGAACACAAATCCAAACACCCCCAGATGCTAGAATCATTAAGCTATTCAATCCAATAAATCAAGAAAATCCCAACCATCACTTTTAGAGGCCAATTGAGCTTATTCTTTAGCTCCAAACCATAACAAGAATTGTCTTTATTGCAAGATATAAAAAGGGTTCCCTCATATAAATCATAACAACACATTATTAAGGTGGAAAACTAAAAACACCCATGTCACTTTAGCATATTGCAATATTCAAAAGTTTGTAAAAACCAAATCTTTGTTTGGATAGATGGAGGACGTTACTAACTTACAATCTGACATAGTGACATGACATTAACATCGGAAAATTTAATTGATAATCGATACTAACGATTTTACATAAGAATCCAAGGAGAAAAAACAAACCTTTAATTCATGTATGTATGCAGAGAAAGAAGTAGAATAATCTCAACTCAAATACGAAACCGTCTTGGCGTTGAAACAGACACAGATGGAGGGCGTGCCGCTAATTAAGGGGATGAAGGGATCTGGGTGCCTTCGGGAAAAAAGGGGGTGAAATTGATGTTTTTTAACCTAGAAAAGACATTGGTGTTTTGGTTCTATGATGTTCCAGACAGCAATGGGTTGGGACGTTGGGTTGTCGCGCAAGTCTTGATGGTGGGCGAAGCTACAAGGGTGTTCTGATACGCGTAAAGTGTGAAATTGCGAGGATCACTTTTGTAATGTTTGGAAAAGATGGCTTATCGTTTACGGTTCATGTTTTTTTCACAATTAAAATGTAGGTAACTAACACACGACATTATGTCTTAAGGCGTTCAGTGATGGAGGTATTGATGTAGAGTTAGAGAAACCATCTTGGATAACCAAATCGTTGCAACATTTTTCAACCATTTTACTATCCGATTGATTAAAGATAACTGTAGTTGCTGAAGCAGTTCCATCAGATATTGTGGTAGTCAAATGATACCTATTAAAAGTCAAGTAAATGTTTTTATACTTTATTTATACCGAAAAATAACATACACGACTTAAGTCAACACGCAGGAAAGATGGGCAACAAGTTGCGCCTTGGTTGGAGCATGTCAAGTAAATGTTAGTAAGAACAAAAAAACGAAGGTGAAATTATTTAAAAACTTACACGTGATTTGCAAGGTCCATATTCCTACGGTTGGGGCATGCCCATTTGTCACCAAAAACGTATGCATATTCTTGACAGCCAGTTCTGGTGCAGTAGCTTAGGACCTAGGGTCTGCTAGGTGTGTAGTTGGTGATGGCAGCATCACATGTGAAAACACGTACCTAATGGTAAATGAATTAAACCCTATGTATGCCAAGTTTATTTATGTATAATACTATAAAAGTGGAAAACTTAAGTATTAAGCAAAGTAGTGTATATTAGTATTATTGTATTCAGAAGGCAACAAGATGTAGGTTAAATGTACCACAACATGTTGGCAATCCAGCTGCATTAGTTCATGAAAGATTTCCGCTCATGTAAAGATGTTTCCAATGCCAGTCTGCGGCTAGAGTTATGTGGGTTGGATGTTGTTTGCAGCTTAGATGTGAATATAGGATTACAATAAGTTAACAAATCCACGTTAAGAAAAATAAGACATAGGTAACTATATTGTATTTAATAGATATATGGTCGGCAAGTTTCTGTACTCGCACAATAAAGAACTTGTGGTGTCGATGGCCGGGTTTAGGTAGACGTATGTTGCAGGAGTTGAAGAAAGTTGAAGAAAGTTGAAGCCATTATAAATGAGGTCAACCAATTTAGTTAAACCTATTAATAAATATTCTATGAGAAATAACGATTTTTTTTATAACTATACCTTTATATCTTGTAACTTTCACTTTCGTTACCGCAACAACACATGGTAGATTAGCATTATCTAAAGCATATCTGTCTAATTTGTCAGGAGCAAGCACAGTCTTTTTCCATAGTGTAACGATTATTCGCTGGTCCCTGTGATATAAGGGTTAAAACTGCATCCGGTTTATAAGAGATGTAGTTTTAAGGAAAAAAGTTATGATTTAGGAATGAGCTTAGGATATACGTAAACTTTAGTTGTTTGTCATAGGTAGCTGCTAAAACAGAAGGGTAAAAAACAATTTTGTTTACTATTAATTGCAGTTTGCAATTGAATAAAAAATTGAAGGTGTAAAGTTATTTTTGTGCAATAGTGAAAGTCTATGAAACTTTAGATAATACATATGAGTGTTAGGAGATAATACAAATAAGAGTTTACCGTATAATTTAGACTATTGTAATGTTTACATATAGGCTTATGACAACAAATTCCATTGATACGTAAGACCTATGAAAGTAAACAGATTGTATTTGAGATCTTTTAAAAAGTAATCATGATCATAAAGAAGGCTTCTGAAAGAAAAAAAATTGACCATTCCAAACACAAATCTAAGCTATTTATATGGGAAACACACGTATGAAATTAAGGAAGGTAGTCGATAAATGGTAATTGATAGTCAATTCATACCAACTTAAAGCTGCAAATGCATCAAACACATATAAACAATTATATAGCATATATAATATTTTTTCAAAAGAAAAATTTCGGGCCCCTAGACCCAGGGCGCCTCTGCATACTACGTTCCTCACCACTTCTAATATCTCCATCCACATTATCTTTGTGATTCTTCTCAATGGTTCGTTTAGGGTTTTTGAGTGACATATTTATCAAGCTGGAAGTGAAGAATTATCAATAGGTTAGAGATAATGCTTGTTATTGTTCATTACCGGGTTCATGTGACTTTTACTTATTTCTTTTCTACTATTGAACCTTAAGTAGACTATGTGTATGTGTTTTGCCACTAGGGTAGAGATGATTCTTATTACCGCTCGTTATCAAGTTTGTGTTCCTTTTGCTTATTCCTTTCGCTTTAGTATTGATGAACTCTAACAAGATCTCAATTCATTTTGGTTTGTTCTCTAGGTTGCTAGACTCCAATCTAATTCTATGTTATTTTCACAATGTTCACATGTTTATATGTGCTTATTGATAGGTATATAGAAGAACCCATTAATAGTCTTTTAAAACTTCTATGGTCAAACTCGACACAAATAACCTTTCAACAATTTTCTTTTACCAATGTGCAAAAGGCAACTTTACCATGATTTTGATCTTTAGCTTCTAATATTACGAGTATTGTTGTGGTATAACAAGTCAACCTTTTGTCCTTAATTTCAGTGTTTCGTTCTTAAGAAATTAATATGGACATGATTTTATGATTGCAATTCCATTTGGAAGATCCATTCGAGCTTCATTTAATCTTAAATTATAGTTTAGAGGTAATGTGTTTCTTCGCTCATAGTTGTGTTGAACCTTCGAGGTCTCGGTTTACTCATGAACTATTTGGTTAGAGCTCTATCTTGGGTTTCTTCGCTCATGTTGTACGTGTTTATAACATGTTTGCACATCGAGGTAGTCATGTTGTTTGTTAGATTTCTTTAATTTAGCCTACATTAAATTATAACTCACATACTTTATAAAATTTAATTACATATATAACAAAATTTGCAAACTTGATTCAGGAGACGAAGAAGACTATTCACAAGGGTTTCCTTTTAGCTAAATACGAGCGTAATAGTTGTTTTCTTTTAACACATATAAGATTAGAAAAATCATAAAGTTAGAAGTAATATTAGATAAATAAGTCCTTAAAAAGACATACTGATGGTTAAGTGTTGTGTTTCACAATGTTTTTTTTTTTTTTTTTTTTTGGAACGGCAAATTTGGATCACTGACGGGGCATTACCCGCCCACCCGATCATCTCCAATCCCTATCAGGAGGAAACTCACCATAGGTCGAGAGAACCCCCTGGCCCAACATGTAACCCCCATTTGTTTATTTTTTGTTACAAGTGCGACTTGAACCTAGAGCTCCCATTATAATGTCTTGGGTACCTCCCCTAGCCAATTGGGCTAGGGATCATTGGTGTGTTTCACAATGTTGAATGTTCAAATCCTATAAAGTGTAGATAGTGCCATGATAATGTAATTATTAAAATTTTTTTTTTAGGATTTGTTGTTAAAAAAAAGATTAGATAAATTATGAACTAGCCTTTGAAAAACACAATGACTCCTAATTTTTTCATCCGATTTTTTTCTATTTTAAATTAATGTTTTTCAAACAATTCGCCGTCACGTCGCACAAACAAAAAAGGCCGCCCGTTACATCAAGTGAAAACCTAAAACTAACGGCGTCAGACTCATAAATATCTTCTTCGGGTGTCGCTTCACTATATATTTACCCATTTAGTAAGGGCAAACAATCTGCCATCCTACCATTCTTGTAAAACCCTACTTCTCGTTTTAGGGTTTTTGTTTCTGCTGTTCTTTCCCGCAGCTTTGAGCCTCTCAAGAACCCTAATTTTAATATTCCTCTGTTTGTTTCTTCAAAATGCCTAAATCAGCCAAGAAGTCTGCCTCCAAGGTAACCGTTATTTCCACTTTTCAGTTTGTTAGTTTGCTTATCTATGTGCATGTAGCCGACTCTAATGATGTTTGTTTCGATTTTGATTTCGATTCAGGTTACTTCATCTCCTGCAGCAGCTGTAGCACAGCAGACCAAATCAAAGAAAAATGGTAGCTTTTTATGTTTTCTTTTGATTGTTTTTACTTTTGGGGATAAATTTTATGCGTATTTGGACTGTTACATGTTTATTTATCAAATTTTATGACTACCTGTAACATAAAAGTATATCTTTTGAGTTTTTGAATGTCAAACAGAGTTCTTTTAGTCTTGAATGTATATTGGTTGTGAAAAGATTCTAGCAAGTAATAACTATTAGTTGAGATGGAAACAGTTGGCAGTTAAATGGCTGTTTGTTGTGTGTTTAACAAATTTTATGACTACCTGTTGCATAAAAATTAAAAAAAATATATATTTTGAGTTTTTGAATGTCAAACAGAGTTCTTTGAGTCTTGAATTTGATGATATGTATATTGGTTGTGAAAAGATTATAGCAAGTAATAACTATTATTTGAGATGGAAACGGTTAGCAGTTAAATGACTGTTTGTTGTGTGTTTAATTGAATAGTTAAAGGCAAAAGAGATGCAGAAGAGATTATTGAGAAGAAGATAGTGAATACTAAAAAGCAGAAGACAGCCAACGGTGGTGTGCCACGTGCTGCTGAGAACAAGAAGGGTAAGGGCCAAAAGAAGCAAATCAAGAAACAGGAAAGCAGTGCCTCAGAATCAGAGGAAGAAGAGGAGGAGGTATATATAATATATATGATATGATACAAGGTTTCTATAAGAACTGTTTTGGTTGGTAAATCTGTTATTAAAGACATATTAGTGATTTATCTTGATGAAGAAGCTGAGTCATAGTTTGTGCATCATGTCACAAATGGATGACTTTTGACCCTTTTAACCTAGTGTTTGTACTATATTCTACATGGATACAAGTGTTTGCCTTTATATTAAGTTTTCTGTGTTTTTGTAGGAGGAACCAAAGAAGACTGCTGATGTGGCCAAAAATGGTGCTGTTGCAGCAGATGATGAGTCTGAATCAGATGACAGTGGCAACTCAGATGAAGTGAGTGAGCTTTTGTGTTTGGTTTAATGTTTTAATCATAAATACAAGTACTTATGTTACTAATAAATGTTTCTCTACAGGAGGATGAGAAGCCTGCATCTGAGGTGAAAGCGGCCGCTGAAGTCGAAGAGGAGAACAGTGATGATGAGGAAAGTTCCGATGAAGAGCCATCAAAACCCGAAGGTGAAGAGGGCTCTGATGAGGACTCTGATGAAGAAGAAGAAAGTTCAGAAGAGGAGGAGGATGAACCTAAAACCTCAAAGAAGAAAGTAATGATTTTTCTTACAATTATTTCCTTTTGCACTATTTGCTTATATTTTTGGGTTGCGGTTTCTAATTCACGTATATGCAGGGCGCTGATACGAAAATGGTTGACGCTCCATCAGCAAAGAAAAAGGTTTGTGCTTCATTTTCATATCTGTTTTCTTTTATTCTTAATGCTTATGATACTATGATTGCTCTACTAATAAATGTTACATCTGGCAGTCTGAAGCACCTGCAACTCCTCAATCTGGAGGATCCAAAACTTTGTTTATGGGCAATCTAAGTTTCTCTATTGAAGAAAGTGATGTGTATGTGCTTCTTATTATTTAAGTTTTGCAACTTTACTGTGTTTGACCTGTTCTGACATTTATCTGCCCCTCAGGAAAAATTTCTTCAAAGATGCTGGTGAAGTTGCTGAGATCCGGTTTTCCATGAGGGACGACCGCTTTGCAGGGTATGGACATGTTGAATTCGCCACCCCTGAAGCAGCTCAAAAGGTTCGTTTAGTTTCTTTCTTTGATACTTTTTCCCTCATAATATTACCGTGTATTTCTTCCGACTAATGGCCATAATTCTATTTTCAGGCCCTCAAACTTAACGGAGAATTGTTACTCGACCGTGCTGTGAAACTTGATATGGCTAAGGAAAGGGGTGCATACACTCCCGGTACTGGGTAATGATTCTTTCCCATAAGGTTTACATATGATTATAATGTGATACCGGAACTGACTGTTATATTTCTATAATGCAGTAATGAGAGGTCTTCGGGTGGACAGTCTCAAGGACTAACAGTCTTTGTAAGGGGATTTAGTACCGATGATGGTTTTGACGGTGTATGTTCACATACCATAATTTCACAATTGCCTTGGTTATACATTCCATTATTATGATTGAATATTGTTAAAAATCCTTTTTTTTTGGTCTGCTACACAGGTTAGGAGTACCCTTGAGGAGCACTTTGGGCAATGTGGAGAGATTTCTAGGATGTCCATTCCTAAAGATTTTGAATCTGGTGATCCTAAAGGGTAGGTTCTTTTTTCCCCAAAATATTTACTAGCCAACTCTTGGTGCTTTGATTTGATCTTGTGGGAACTTTGGTCATTTGGTGGTTGATGGTGTTTTGATATTATCCCAGTAAATTAATTAGTTAAATGATTTGTTTTTTCAGGGTTGCTTTCATAGATTTTACTGACAGCAAGGCCTTCAGTAAGGCTCTTGAACTTAGTGGATCTGAGGTCAGTGGAAGCACCATAACAGTAGAGGAAGCTAAGCAGAGAGATGGTGGCGGTTCTGGCCGTGGGAGGGGCGGAAGGGGTGGTGGCAGAGACGGTGGCAGGAGTGGCGGAAGAGGTAGGAGTGGTGGAAGAGGTAGGTTTGGTGACAGAGATGGTGGAAGAGGCCGAGGTCGTGGTGGTGGTGGTCGCCGTGGCAGATATTGATCTTTGCCGGGCCAACCATGGTAACACCTGGTACAGGAAAGAAAACTTCTTGTGACAATTAAGGATGAAAGTCTATGTAGCCGCAGTCTCTGCTTGTTCGGTTAAGTTTGAGTTATTTTTGTATGTGTGAGATTTTGAAGCTAGTTTAACATTATGTAATATTTTGGCAGTTTTATGTTTTGTTTCAAGTTTCAACTTAAAATGAAATACAATTTGGTCCATCTGTTTTGTCCCAGTTGTTGCAAGTTTGCAACCTGCAAAGATATTCACTCACTAAAAATACTTACTAACTTGGCTTATGATCATGGTTACCAAGTTCACAATATAGGTGGATTGAGAAGACAATAAGCTGGTTATATGATTTAGTTAGATTATATAGGTAAAGAATGTTGAACAAATGTTATGCAAGTCTACTTGCCATTTTAGAGTGCTTTTGGTGTAGTTATCAGTAGTTGCTAGTAGACTGTTATTCTGATGCTAAAATGGATATATATTTACTGGAATATTAACTGTTTCTCATTTTTTCGTATTAGATACATTTCTTAAGATTAAATGTCAAAAAACAGAAGACTTTCTGGTGGGTTACAGTTATCAGAAATGAAACTGTTGACTGGTGTGATGATGATCATCAGTGGTAGGATTGAACCGAGACCGTAGCCTGCGGGCCACCTTGAACATACACAAAACTGCATTCCGAACCAGGTGCAATAGCTTTAATCCATGCTGGAAGCTCATATATGTTCTTATTTTGAGTTGGAGATAATCCCCATAGCGCCCCTGATAAGTTTTCAATTTCTAATTTCAACGATGTTATCGGCTTTTCTGACTGGTTCTTGATGACCACCTTGTGCCTATAGTATGCAATTCTCCCAACTGTCCATGAATTTGTTATTGTGTGAAAGAATTCCACCTGAGATCCTGCTAGAAAAACACCATCACATAAGTCAGTTTTCCTGCAATTTCTATGTCGAACGACATCAGAAAGATGGCTTAGGTATCTGGTTTGGGTTGAAACAAGTAAAATTTTTGTAAAGGTCAAAACTGACCCGTTTGAGATAAAGCACAACCCAAATCCACCCTGTCATAACAACACGTTTGTCAAAACTTACCAGGTTTTTCGTATGGTTTCGCTGCCACCTTAGGGTGCGAGTCTGCAACAATTACAGATTAAATATGAGTCAGAATGCATAAACATATGATTAGTAGAATTACTACATGTCACATTAATGTAATAATGTGTTACTACTCACATGAACTGATTTGGCCCTTTGTTGGGGTAGGTCCTGCTGCATACTGTGAATTGATGCTATGTAACTTGGAGAAAAGTCCTACAAGTGGGGCAGTCCCAGATAGTGTAGGCTCGGTTTGTTCATAATTGGATCGATCATCCACAAAGTTGTCGTATTTGTCCGGCCCACCAACAAGCCCACCATAAACAACGTTTGGGTTAGCCTCCGGGCGACGATACCATGCATCAAACCCTTGTACACATCCCACTACCGAATGGAGTACATATATGGATGCAATGGATGCACCCCTGTGGTGCACATGAGTCGGGTAGTTTTGACCGTAGCCAACTATATAACTCGTTGACTTGGGATTTTTCCCTAAGATATAATCAGCCTGCATTACGCCCAACACCCGTTTTGTTAACTAAATGAACCTAATGTTTACATATTAGAGTTTAGGGTTTAAATGTAGTCATGCCTGTGATTTAGCAAACACAAGAAGTTCTTGAGGTTGAACATTGGCATCTGGACATTTTAGGACCGATTTAGCAGCTGATAGATAGTCCGAGTAGACGGCTAGCAGGAACGCAGCCGAGGCTGCGTATTGCATGTTGTTCCACTCATGTAAATACAGTAAGCCAGCTGCATTAGAAAAAGATGGTTAGTACAGTTTGACTTTTAAGGTCAAAAAAGGTCTTTTAAACAGTCAACAGACCAGGAGTCATAGGTGCATTGTATCCTGCATTCTTTTGGTGGCAAGCACACGCGAAATAATCGGCTTTAGCTTGATATTGTTTCAGTGTGGCAGTGTATGCACCACCATCTCCATCTATCAACACCTTGGAAAGGAGAATCTGGACACCCGCATATTTGTTATCCCACGAGAACTCCTTCACCGCCCATCCAGTGCCCCCCATTGAGGCGGCGTTATCCACCACATATTTCAAGTATGACCCGTCTTTGGTTGCTCGATATAACCATGCTGCAGCCCACAACAGTTCATCCTTCAAACCAAAACAAACCCATTATCAACTATACCATACAGTCTTGACCCATTTACATACTCTAATTTTTGATGCATTTAACATCCTTATTATAGACTCACCGAGTAACCTGATGATGTATAGAACTCTTTCGCAGACGGGATTGAGTCTGTAAACAGTCCCCTAAACCGATCAGCAAACCAAAAAAGCTGCAATGTGTGAAAATAAAACCAGAAGTTACATCAAAAGACCACAACAAAGTCATTCAAGAACTAGGAAATGATTCAGGTATCTGTTGCAGACCTGTTTAGCATGAACTAGTAGCAAGTCAGAGTAAGAAGAGTTGTAAGGCCTGAATGCAATAGCTGCAGCAGCCATAGCAGCTGCGGTTTCACCCGCAAGGTCTGAACCAGGGTGTTCAATGTCCAGTTTATAAGCAGTTCGCGGTGTGGTCATGTCTTCTGGCCGCTCCCAACAGTAGTGATCAGAGTCACCATCAGCTACCTGCACCAGAAGTTCGAAAATTTTTAGATGGCAAAACACTTATAAGTCTCTCTGGTAGATGGATTTGGTTTCAATTCATCTTCAACTGTTTTATATATGCCCTTAGACCCACTTGAATGCCATTTGTCCCGCGTAACTTCCGTTTATCTAATTCTAATCTCCTGGTTAACTGATAGGCTCTTTGAGTTTTCAGGTAACGGGTTTTCATGGTTTATAGAAACTTAATAGATTATAGTTAATTTGCAACGGCCCATGGGCTGCAGGCAGAGGTGCGCAAAGGCAAAATTGGGTTTTGGCCCAATCTGGTTCGGGTTGAGTTAACGAAAGTCAAAATCGGTTTTGTGAGAAATTAATCACGGGTTGGTATTGGTGCGGGTCGGGCTAAACCCATTTTCAACGTAAAAGGTAACTAGAGACCGATCTCAAACCCTGCAGGTCGAGTCGAGTTGAAGTGAAACCAGCTTAACGGACCTGGCCGGGCCGGGCCGGGTTTGAAACCATTTTTGGTTTTCAAATTGATTTTTTTTTACCATGGTAAATGGTCTTAAAAACAACATTAAGTATATACCTGTCCCCAAAGAACATTGGGCTGTGAATGGGCTTTGATGAAGTAATCAGTACCCCATTTGATAGCATTCAAAACATGGCCCATTTGGTTAAGATCCATCATACTTCTCCCATACTCAATGGCTCCCCATGACAGCATCGTGACACTATAGGCCATTGGCAGCCCAAACTTCACATGGTCACCAGCATCATAGTACCCTCCAACCAAATTTACCTACAATCCCACAACCACTTCAATTTGTTAGTTATGTCTTGGTGAACATATATTTACTCCAAACACCTAGCACATGTTAGCAACATATCTTACCTTTTGTTGGTAACCATCATAGAGACCCGAATCACCACGCCATTTTACGCGTTGAGTCCCAGGTAACTTGCCGGACCTTTGCGCCTCGAAAAACAACAGGCTTTTGTCAACGGCTTCACCGTAATCGAACCCTAATGATGCATCGATTATGGTCAAAGCTAAGATGAATATTATGGCGAAAACCGGCCGTCTTGAACTCATTGATATGATGATGATAATGAGTTTTTTTTATGGAGTAAGTAATGTTGAATTGAGGTGGATGAAGAAGAAGAAATGATGTATGATAGATATATATAGCTAGAAACAGATTATATATATACATATATATGTGAAGAAAGGTGGTAGGATTCACGTTGATGATAGAGAATCCGGGTTACTTAGAGCTCCCCACGTTGTGTTTGGTTTGGTATACTACTTCATCTTTATGATTGCCATGACAGTTGACACAATCTAGATTTGACTTTCTCCCTCAAGTCAAACTAAAATATATAAATGGAAAGGATGGTTCCTTTGTATTAAAGATTGATTACATATCTCTAAGATTGATTGCATATCATTAATTTTGAATTAGAATGCGAGGCAATTTAGTAAATGTTATTATTTTATTAACTTTTTAAAGACTAAATTAACTTTATATAGTTTATAATTTCTTAAAAATACTTATACCAAAAAGTCAATCATTATCTTTAATATGTGTATATAATATTGCTATATAATTTTTTTAAAAATAACATTTTTCAAAAAGGTTTACAAAAATATGTTATATAACTAATAACACAATGCTATAATCATATTGTTTTAAGAATTACAAATTACACACTGCTATAAAACATTATACAAAGCTATTATAAAAATTTTATATTTTTTTACAACTTAAAGCAACATGATAATATCACTATGTTATTTTATAAAATAACACTTTGTAATCTGTAATACTTACAACTACAAGTATAATTAGAAAATTTACTTATTAAACTGATTTATTTGAAAATATTTATCAAAATAGATGATTTGAAAAGTATTTATCAAAATGGATATTCTTTTGAAAGATGCCCTTTTCTCCTATTTTTATTGGATAAAAGTTGTATCTAATAAAATTTTCATTGAAAAATTAGAAAATAAAAAGATAGTTTATTAGATTATGATATTTTATAAAAGGCCTTTTTAAATATTTTCTAATTGTTATATAAATATTTTCTTTTGATAGTTTTTATTATGAAACGCTTTTTTTTTCAAATTCAAAAACAAAAATGTTTATGAAAATTATTCCTTTAGATATATCTTTATAATTTTATTAAGAATAAATTTTTATAAACTTTTTAAAAAAAAAAATTGGAAAAGAAAAATATTGTTTCTATTAAGAAATATCAAAAGGAACTCTCTATAAAAGAAATAAACTATGTTTATAGAAAACATTTTGTAAAATATCTTAATCTAACAAAATATTTTTTATTACAATTTTTCTCTTTAACATTATTAATGAATATTTTCTAAATATAAATTTTATCCAATAAAAATAAAGGTGAGAAATCAATCTTTTAGAAAACACTCATTTTAATAAAAGATTTTAAAGAATCTATTTCGATATTTTAAGTTTTTTAATTACATGTATTTGAGAAAGAACTTACTTGTATACCGGTAGGATAGCTTAGGATTATATGAGGTGGCATACATAAAAACGAATTAAATGACCTATCACGGTTATTTTTTACCTTTTAAACGTAAATAACGTTTTCGTTTTATATAATAGTAAGTTAGTAACCCGTGTATTATACGGGTTGAATTTAGGTTTATAATATTAGTTAAATATAAAATAAACGATTAAGAAATTTGAAAATTATAAATGACATAATTCATTATAAAATATTTATTGATAAATTAATACATTAAAGATGACAAAATTTTGATTTGTTTCATTAAAGAAACTCAAATTATTGAGTAATTTATCAAATCTATATTATGTTTGTCATTTTTTTAAATAAAAATTTTATGTAGATAAAATTGGTAATTAGACTTAATTGGTAATTTACTAAATTGATAATTGAATCTGGTTTTGACATTTGACACTGATGATGTGGACACTTTAAAAAGATGACATGTGGAAACAACTTTATTGTTTTATTAGAATTAAGATTAAGATTAGTTAGTTCCTTTTTTTATAATTATAAATTATAAATGACACCATATAACCAGTTATTGATTTATTGTATTCTCTTTACTTTTAGTATAGTATTGTTAAAAAAAATTTACAAGGAAAATAACTTAAAAAAAACGTAAATGTGTGGTTCTACATGAGTAATTAGGTTTCGTAATTTATCTACATACAGAACATTGTATGAATAATATTGAGTAGTCCACGTGTCGGTTGTTTACTGTCGGTTGTTTATCGTCCACTTTTCTATTTACGTTTCATTTATTTATTTATTTATTTTTAAACGTTAAAGTGCTCAGGGCGAACCATAAACCGGCCAATAGCTCAAAAAAACATAATAAGTTCATAATTTTGAATCGAACCGGAAAGAAGATGAATCTCTCCCAAAAAAGATACGGACTTTGCCTTTCTCGACGATATCATAGGATGAGTTGGTGACAACATGCAGTATTTTTTCAGTATCTGCATATAACACACACGAAGTCATCTCACCAACTCATCTAAGTATTGTGGTTAGGCGTATTATGTACACGTAGGTGACAATATGTCATGTTTAACTGTTCAAACAATGCTCTCGACCCGTTTGTTGAGGACAGTTACATGACATGCTATATCATGGAATCCGATACTTAGATTCGGGTTTAATTGGTTATTTTGTTCAAATGACAATGGATCTTATTCTTGTAATTTTACAAGCTGTGAGTAGCAACTAGTTTGATCCACATAATGTAATACATACACTTTGGAGTTGAAGTTGTCAAGATACTGGTTGCAGAACAAACATCTTGCAACCATGTGAAGCTACAAAAGCAGTTATGTTCCCTGCAGGTCTTTGCCTCCATTCCATGTGCTGCATTCAAAATCCATAAGAAAAGCATATAAAGACCATGCCAATTAAAACAGAAATAATAAGAATTATAATAATCGAAATGGAAACGAGATTTACAAGCCAAAGATCTCTGGTAACCACGGCCGTGTTAGGAGGAAGTCCTATATCATCCCATTGGGCTGTGATCTGAGTATTTGCAGGACCGCGGTTCACGAGCAGTACAACCACTCTGTAGTTGGAAAGGGGTCCAGCCCAAACCTGCCAAATGAGCAATTAAAATAAAGTGAAGTCTTTTAGAACGAGTTGAAATGTGCTGGCCCTGGGTTGGGTCGGGTTGACCACCAACGACTTTTTGTCTATTTTTTTATTCTTTTATAGTTGATCATAAGTACAATTGTTATTTGGAAAATAATATTACTAGTAATAGTAATATGAAATCTTTGAAAGTTGTATGCATATATTTTGTTTTTCGTGTTTAAGATATAACACAACCCAAATCGACCCATAAGTAAAGATGATGACACTAAAACCCCTATTCTTGATTCACAGGTCATGCATATGGTTAAACTGAAGACGGGTTCAGTGAGATACCTCAAGATCACCTTCCATCCTAACCTTTTTAGCCTGAACACCGAGTCTATCTATGGAGATACAAGCATATGATCAAAGCAGAACAAATTAAAGATTCAACATTTGACCTTTAGATGTCAAAATTGGTGACAAATTAACTTATACTTCGCTAAAAAAACAAATTGATTCCATTACAGGAAATTTAACCCAAATAGCCCAAACAGAAATTTGGACTTTTTAAGTTTTAAACCAGACAAGTTTGACTTTTAAAGTCAAAGCAGCATACCTTGGTTTACAGCAATGACCTCCTTGTTTCCAAGGATATCAAGTGTCTCTTTCGCGATAGTTCTAACATCACAACCAATAAGAAGAGGAGCCTGCAATATCACGAGAGCATAAGTCTACAAAACTCGCACCTTTAGCATGATCATAGTCAAGCGACAACATTATAGTATTTATTATACTTTTGAAATAGCCCATATGCTAAAATGGACGGTGTATTCGTCTTTTGTCATTCCTCCATTCCCAACCTCAAGCATGTCTGGATCTGTGAGTAGTACAAAAGTATGAATTTGATCTAACTGGTACAAAATGGTATTATAAAGATTATTATTCACGGACTCAGAGAAGAACAAACAAACCGTTCCAACCACCAGGTCTTGCATAATCTGCGTAATACTCATTCATGTCTGCTATATACATCATGCTGTATAAAAACAAGAGGTAATTCAAGTATTAAACATAAATGTGCTTAAAAATACAGCGCAAAAACATGAAGCATGCTTATGAAATTACCTACTCCAAGTATCAGTAATGTCATTTGTAGTTCTCCAACTATTTCCTACCTTAGAACCCCAAAGAGCAGGATGCATGTCTCCCCTATCCCATGAGTTTAAAGCCAAAAAATTTAGTTTTGATAGTATTTAACGTCAACTATAAATCTATATATGGTTGAAACAGTGAACTCACCATTCACACAGTGAGAAAAAGATTGGACGGCCTGTATTCATGAGAGCTCTAGTCATTATCGGGTATCTGCATCAGTTAAAACGGAGCATAATGTTATTAAAACATATAGAAAACTAAGTTCATGATGTTAGAACATTGAAGTCACTGGGAATTACCGAACAGTTGGTTTTAGCCCTTCGTTGTTACAGTTATCGTACTTCAAGTAGTCGATACCCTACACAAGAAGGTGTTATTTGTTTGTAAAAGAATCAGTCAACTTTAGAACAATAAATATACTTCAAAAACCATAAATATATATATTTTTCTGTCCTTTGAGAAACAACTAAAGTCATACCCAAGAAGCGAACATTTGAGCATCTTGTTCCTCGTGACCAAGTGAACCAGGCATCGTCTTGCTACAAGTCATGGAACTGCAAAAGCAGATGTAAAAAAAACAATCCTCTATATGTTGCACATTTTTTTAGATTTGGCTCAAACTTACAAAAAAATGGCCCGCTGTTTTTTTTATCTTTAAGAAAAGCCAAAATATGAAATTAACTAAATAAATGAAGATCATTTTGTAGAATAACATGTCATAGACAGAAACCACTGATTTTTCATGGTTTGCCTAAAAAATGAAAATAATCAGAAAACAAAAACTTGCAAATAACCAAAAAAGCTTAACTTGGAACTAAAATCAAGGTTTTTGTTATCACAAATCTTACCCTGAATCAGCATATATACCGAGCTTAAGTCCCTTGTTATGGACATAGTCCGCAAGAGCCTTGATGCCCGAAGGGAAAGTTGATTTCCTAGCCACAAGGTCACCCTTTTGATCACGAGTTTTTTCAGCCCAACAATCATCTACAATGAGACAAGAATTTTCGGGTTATATTTTTAGTTCAAAGTAGCAATGAGACAACAATATAATGGTGAAAGGTTATGAAGCAACATACCTATATTTACATACTTGTATCCAAGCTTAGCAAGACCAGTAGAAATAAGTGCATCAGCTATAATGTAAGACATCATAAGTTATTAATCAAAGATATTAAAACAAGTATTATTTAAAATTTTGATAATAAAGCAAAGATTTAGCATAAAACTCTGCTATGCATCACTTTGCTCACCAGTTTCTTTGATCACTGTCTCATTGATGTTGCAGCTGAAGTGATTCCAACTGTTCCACCTGAAAAAACACCCATGAACTGTTAATAAGCCATTCATGGGTGGTTAAATCATTCTGTTTTCATTGTTAGTGATTCTTAAATATATTTTTAAAATTATTTTTGGTGCAAAAACTTTTTGTTTATAACTTTATGTAAAGACTAGGTTAGAAACACGTTTATTACATGGGTTAAATAAAGAAAAGAAAAGCTGATAAATTTTATATAAGTAAATAAATACAGCTTATAGCATTGCAAACTAGTGAAATGAAAATTGCCCCTATAAAAGTGACAAGGGTTCAAAAGGTTAGATGGTATTTATGAGTAATAAAAATGGTTATTTAAAAAACAAAATAATTACTATATAAAGAATTGTAAGATGATATGAACCGTGCTCTCTCCTCATTAGGCCAGGTGGTTGCCATGTAGTATGTAAAGTATTATTATTTTATTTTTATCAAAGCGCAACACATGTATCACACAATAGTTGGTGGTGTGACATGTAGAGTCGTGTGACACTAGTTAGTGGTTGCCACCTTTAATTAGCATCCGGCTTCTGATTTTACCATCGTTATGTTGTTCTTTTGTATTTCCGTTTGATTTACGTTGTGTTATAACAATACAATTGTTTGTGTTTTCATGTTATTCCTGCGACAACGTGTAACCGCACGTCACTGGTCCACGTGTTAACGTAAATTTTTTATTTATTTGTTTTTTTTGTTTTTTTTAAACGCAACAAATTTAGCACAATCTTTAGTTTTAGTGATATAATAGGTATATTCGTTTAACATAACATTTAGGTCCTAGGCTGGATAATTTGGGTGTTTGGCTTCTAACATTAATGACAATATGCACTGTATTTCCGTTTTCTTTACATTGCGTTATAACAATACAATTATTTTGTGTACCCAAGTTATTTCCGTAACAACACGCAGAAAAGCACACATTGTAAATCTAGTTATCATTAGCTCAATCAACCCATACTTAGACCAGTCACACACACCATCCATCAGAAACAATCCGAGACTGCACTTTTTATGTAGAAAGTTGATTATATAAACACACTTTTAGTGGTTCATCCATCCATCCACTCGATCTAATGCTTCCTACACAAAAACTAATTTCTATTTTAACCCAACTCTCTCTCTCTCCGTATATAAATCCAGGGGGAAGCTTAGTACGGGTCAAACTGGGCCCAGACCCTATCCGTTTTTTCACTCTGTAGTGTAAATTTATACCCGTTCAGTCTGAACTTTTAACTTTTTTTATATACTTAGTCCGGCCCATCCTTTTTGGCCCTATGACTTTCGGCCCCCAACCGCCTTTCGGGCCAAGCTTTGCCACTATATAAATCATTACTTAATTTGAGATTTTGAGGTGCAATTTCTTAAAAAAAATTATTTCTTTTTAATGATTCGTAGTATCATGTTAATTACAAAGTAAGGGGAGGAGAGACGAACCCCATGGGAGGAGTGTCGGCGAGGCCATTGGCAAGAAGATTGCGTCTCTCCGGCGGACTGTTGCTGTAAATACGAGCGGCGGCAGCTTCCGCCGTGACCATTATTATCAGCATCATCATCAATTTGATTATCGGCATTATCAGAGTTGTTTTTCTTCCGCTCCAGAGTGTTGGCTGGTAAATTAGTATAAAGTAGGGATGATTTGATTTGATTTGATGACCAATAGAATGGAATGGTGGTGGTCGCAGGAAGGGAAGACCTCTCCAGAAGCACGTGGACCCGTTTCCAGAAACGGGAATTTTGGTCTCATGTGAAATTGAAATCAAGTGTCACGTGTGGATAGGACGACTTACGAGTTACGAGTGTTTGTTTTGGCCACTCACATTGTTTCTCGGCTTCGGTAGTTCGGTTAAAATAAAAAAGAGTTAATTACGGATTTCGTCCATGTGGTTTACACGAATTTCACATATAGTCCCTAGTTTTCGTTTATTACGGATATGGTCCCAACCTTTTGATAAATCGTTGCGGATTTCGTCCTTTTATTGGATGGCCGTTAACTTTTTCTGTTAATTTATTGTTAAATGACATTTATACCCTTCTTTTAAATATTAAAAGAAATTAAACCGTAAAAAATATATATAAAAGAAAAACCAGGGGCTGCGATCCAACAGATCGACGAGTTTTGGTTCGTAGGATCAACCGGTGACACCTAAATTGTAGTCATCTTCTCCGACGATCCACCGGTGACACCTAATTTGCAGTCGATGATATCCATCGGTGCTACGCAAGCTATGGAGTCGGAAACTAGATCCAAATCCATGGACTAGGGTGCTAGATCGTAGACAGTGGCTGCGATGGTGGTTGACGACGGAGAAATCGCCGACATCGGAATTTGAATCGAATCAATCGGACCGGTGCTTTTGGTCAATCTGCTTAAGATGAGCTCGTCGGATTTTAGCAATTAGGTTTGTAGGACACAATTGTGCTTTTGGTAGATTGAATTTGTTCGAAAAAGTTATTTGAATTTTGTATGATTTCTATGTTATATTCTATGTATGCGCTGTTCAAATGTGTGGATCATTTACTGATTTCATCCTTGTGTACATCCTCTTACTTTACTCATTTTGGTACTGAGTGGTTTCCAGTAGATTAGTAGAACACCATATGCTAACATACTTTGAGGCTTGAGTAAATAATCACTGATGGCTTTCTCCTACAGGATTTTAATATTAAAGAAGGGTTGTTGAGATGGTTCGCCGGAAGTCTGCAGGGTTTGCCGGAAAGAATTGACGGTGGGGTGGAGGGGTTGGGCCGGAAAGATCGACGGTGGGGTTGGGGATATGGGTTGGAGATAATAATTTTTTTATTAAAATTAAAATTAAAAGGGTAGGGACATATTAGGAATTTTAAAAACTTAACAGTTTTTTTTTAACGTCTGTTAGGCTTAGGGACGAAATCCGCAACGATTTGTCAAAAGGTTGGGACCATATCCGTAATAAATGAAAACTAAGGACTATATGTGAAATTCGTGTAAACCACATGGACGAAATCCGTAATTTACTCAAATAAAAAACAAAAAACTCAGATTTCATTGTTGAGTTACTTACGTCATATCAGGTGGGAAATTTTTTATTTTTAATAAATTGCTTTGTTAAAAGATGATGAAAACATATATTGTATCTAGGTGGAGACGGGAATCTAATGATAACCTGTTTTTAGATTCCGGCAATTTTTAAAAGTGTTTTGATCTGCACCCAGTGGCGAAGCTTGAAAAAATTTCTTGCGAGGGCGATAAGTCATAGGATAATTTCTTTTCCTATCATGTATATCCTATATGTTCGGGTCGGCAATCCGATTCAGATCGGGTCCAACAATAAAATTTAAATTTAAATTTTGAAAAGGAAAAATGGCCCATGCAGGTCTAGAACCTGCACAATAGTATCAATTTGATAGTTGATTAGTTAAGAATGAGTTTTACGACGAAGTAACGAACGAGCGATTAAGAAATGAATTTATGAAAGTCACCCTTCACCAAGGGAAGAAAAGAAAAAAAAATATGACAAACTATGAAAATTGAAGAAGGTTCAAACTAACTTGCCATTTGGATAGGGAATAACTCAAGAACATAAACTACTTTGGGTCTGATTTTATTAACTTATTATGTTTTCACAATACTCTTGGAGTTAAAGAAAAAAAATATTTGACAAATGTAAATCTTCAAACATGAAACCTCTAGGTTATTAAAAGAATACTCTAACCAAATGAGCTAATGATATGTTTGTTTATTCTAGGAACAAATGAGTAATGAACCTCTGAAATTGACCTTTACCGAGGAAAAAAATAAAAACAGGCTACAGGTTTCGAACCCTATACATTTAGGTTATTACATTAGCAACATAACCAAGTGAGCTAGTACGCCTTTTGTTTATATAATCTGAGGGGGCGAGATTAATACTTATAAACAATATAACAAAAAATTAAAAAAAAGGTAGTTATTGCCGAAAAAACCGCAGGGGCGGTCGCCCCTCCCGGCCCCTAAGAAGCTGCGCCCCTGTCTGCACCCATCTTGATCCATTTTTAAGTTGACGTTCTTCTGACCCATACTCATCTCGACTCATAAGATTAAAATAATTTTTATATACTTGTAAACTTTATGATCTGCACCAATTTTTGAAACTAAAATAATTTTAATATATTTTATATTTTATAAACTGTACCATAAAATCAAACATTTTTTATCATTAATATGTGTATAATATTACAATATATATATTTTTGAAAAGTTTACAAAAATATGATATATAATAATGCTATTAATAAAACAACACAGTGTTATTTATCGTGTAGCTATAAGTATTACAAATACGTAGTGCTATTTTATAATAATAACACGATGCTACAGTCGTATTTATGTAAATATTACAAAAATATATAAAT
This sequence comes from Deinandra increscens subsp. villosa, assembly GCA_039602395.1. Lineage (NCBI taxonomy): Eukaryota > Viridiplantae > Streptophyta > Magnoliopsida > Asterales > Asteraceae > Deinandra > Deinandra increscens. The sequence goes on along the minus strand of JBCNJP010000027.1, from coordinate 26,812,143 downwards.
TTTATAATAGTTTTGTATAAACTTTATAATAGCACTGTGTAATTTTAATACTTAATAGCAGCATGATAATAAAACCTTGTTGTTTTTATAATAGCACTGTTATATAACATATTTTTATAAACTTTTTTTTAAAGAAATGTATTTTAAAAAGTTATGTATAGCAATATTATACACATATTAAATAAATGCTTGATTTATGGTATAATTATTTTTTTTATAAATATATAATAGTTAATTAGTTTAGGAAATTCGATTGAATTGGTATTTATTAAATAAATAAATTACTAAGTTGTCCTTATGCCTAATCATCAAAACGGTCCATATGACATTTGGATATTGATTCTTACGGTTTGTACTAGAACCATACCCATATGTTTTATTTGTTTTTAATTTCTTATTAAATCAACTTGGCATTTTCAAGATCGCGCCGTGTCAAATAATTGATGTTAGGCTAAAGCAATTTCATATCTATGTTCTCTCGCTTTTCTCTCTTCATCCAGAGCATTACCGATGTTAGCTTACTAAATCGTTCATCCTCCTCGTTATAGTATTTAGACTCTGATTGTAGCGGGGCTCATTAGAGGATGTTGCATATTTATCTTAATTTGTTGTTCCTATCTAGCGGCCAATCCGGTTCCTCTTAGGCTTCAAGCTCATTCTTATGATGAAAATCAACTTTGAGTGTATCGATATTAATTAAAGAGTGAATCCGGTATTATTAGTGAATGTAAATAATAAAACTTTTAAAACACGCAAACTTGAAAGATAAAACTTGTAATTCACTCTTAATTAAATGTTATTAGGCTGTGTGTAATGAGGTGTTATATGCCCAAAATACACAAGATGGCGCCCCTCCTCCACCCCCTAGGCGCCATCTTAGGGAATTCGACCGCAGGCGTTATAAACATGGCGCCACTCCCCCCTTTCACTCATTGGTTTTTTTTTTCTTTTTTTTTTATTGGGTAGGTTTATTTGAGTGTTTTTTTAAATAGAATAATATAATTATGTAATCATTAGAGGGGCGTTATGGAGGATTATGACTACACACAAGTTCAGTTATAAAGCCCCTTAATGATGTGGATGACACGTGTTGTATAACTCCCCTCCATAGGATTATGACTACACATAGCCTTACATATAACATTTAGAAAAGTTGACATATTTGATTTTCACCATGAAACTTTGGATTTCTAAAGCATGGCGATATTAAATATTAATACATATACATATATGGATTCAGGTTAAAAGTGTGACAGTCACTTCCCCATTACCATTCCTCCATCAATGGAAAGGACCTGCAAGTCATATGATCTTGTGTGTTACTTTCACATGTATTAGAAGTAACATAAAAAATGCAAGAAGATTTAGCTAGGTTTTGTAAGAACCTGTCCAGTCATGTAACTCGCCGCGGGATTTAGAGCCAAGAATTCGACTAGCCCAGCAACTTCTTCCGGTTGCCCATACCTTCCTGCATGTAGATCAAATTGAAATTAAACCAATTGAACCCCAAGTTTGACCAATTATTCCCAAATGTGCATGAAATACAACATCAAAGCCCTAATAGCATTCAGGGCAGGTTCCATATCCTCATCTGTATAATTTATATTTTTATTATTATTTTTTCTCTCTAACACTCATAATCATAATTAAATAATATTTTTTATATTTTTATCATTACATTTTTTCTCTCTTCCCATCCCCAAATTTTAGTAAATCACCAAACTTTTTGTCAAATATACAGCTTTTGTAAAGTTTTCTCTCTGCTCTACTCACAACCAATTACAAGCAGACCTTGAATTATACAGATTTACACTCACATATTTTTTAAGGAACCTATCGTGAATGCTCCAAGACGATTTGTTGGTGTTTTTTTTGTCAACATTGCCATGTAAGTACCAACGGGTTTACTCAAGAGCAAATTATAAGGTTTATATACAATAAACATCCACATGAGTTAAAAGGTCCTTTTTATTCAAAATTTATAGAAAAACTTTTTAAAACCAACGAACCGATCGTTCCACGATCAAGTTCGTAATCTACAATCCCTTTCATTTCTCACGTGGCCTATTCTTATTGGTACATGATTAAATTTTTTTTTCTTTTTCTTTCATACTACGTATTTCATTTTATATACAATATCATTTTTCTTAAATAACTTTTAATATTTAATCTTTTCAAAAAATCTAAACGCACAATCTTATTTAATTTTTTTTATGAACATCTTGATATAAATGTTTGAACCTTGATCTCTATCAATGAAACCTCTTACTACTAGGCTACCACCATATATCTAAAGTACTTGAAAGCTAGAATCTAGCATCTAAAATTCTGAATGAAGGGAAGTGTTAATGAGAAGGAAAGATAGAAAAATCTTACCCAAGGGGATTTTCTCCAAGTAAGATTTCTTAATGTCTTCATTGAGCTTAATAGTCATTTCAGATACAATAAACCCAGGGGCAATAGCATTCACCTATAACAACAAAAAGCCAAAAAAAAATATATAATCATTTGTATATTGCACCCCTTATGGCTAAAAAAAACTCACATTTATGCCACTGCTCGCGTATTCTTTTGCTGTGGTTTTAGTAAGCCCGATTACTCCGGATTTTGCAGCACTGTAGTTGGCTTGCCCAACATTGCCAACCAAACCAGTAATGGATGTCATATTGATTATTCTTCCCTAAGAGAAGTTAACATGATAAAGCAAAATGAACCTACTTACCTACATGCAATTCCCATGCATACTCACAAAAAAAAAAAAAACATATAAAGTTGTTTGGATAATATTAAAAAGAGTGTGTAAGTTCATCAAAAAAGAACTTTATGGGTCTACCTTTTTCTTCTTCCTCATTATTTTAGCAGCTGCCTGAAAAGAAAGACAATTTAGAGAGATAAAACAGGTTATGAAAGTTTGAGAATTATCAAGAACCATACCTGTGTACATAGGAATACACCAGTGAGATTCAAATCAATAACCTCATCCCATTGAGATGTCTTCATCTTCATCATCAAAGTATCCCTTATAATCCCTGTATCGATTTAAGTTCGCATTATAAAAAAGCAAGGGGGGGGGGGGGGGGGGGGTTGAAAAAGGCAACCTGCATTGTTGACCAATACATCAATAGTCCCCCAAGCATCAACTGCCTGCAATGATTATAAAGTCAACAGATTTCCAAATGGCTGACTAAATGAAGAATTAAGAGAAGACAGAATCATCACTCACAGTTTTGATCATAGATTCAACATCACTTCCTTTTGAAACATCTCCCTTAAATGCAAGTGCCTGACCACCCACTCCTTCGATCTGAATCAAAATTCAATTACTTTCACACATGATTTTATGGCATAAATGCGCGGTTCCAACACTACATAACAACTTATTAAGATAACTAGCTATTTCTATAAATTAACCTCTCTACAAACTTCTTCTGCTTCCTTGGATGACTTCACATAATTAACCAGAACCTGCAAGATCAAGCCTACCATGAGAATGATAAGTACAATATTTTCCAATCCACCTCTGGAGCATCTTTTTGTTTTTTTTTGTAACTATAAGAACCCATTACCAGAAAACTTATAGGACCCACCTATATCTCGCTACACAATAAGATCAGATAAAATGCAACTTGTTCTTGGCAGCTGACCCTTAAGGGGATTAAAGACAAAAAACTAGTGGAATCCCGATAAGAACGTTACTGTAGGCAACATCTATCTTAGAAATGTGTTAATTCCATAATGAACGCACTAAAGCAACTTAATGTTCAACTTTGTGTAATATTTGGAGGAAGTGCCTAATGATATTTGACATTTCAGTGTGCAAAATTTGCCACTGACCTTACAACCAGCTTTGCCTAAAGCTAGAGCAACTGCTTTGCCAATACCTCTAGAAGCTCCGGTCACAATAACAACAGGAGCTTCAACAGTTTTTGTTGCTTCAACATTTGCTTCTTGAGTACTAGCCACCTGAGCTTTTATACCTGCAACAATCATTGTGATATTGAATTCAGATTTATATTGTGCCAGTTATATTAGATGATGTATTCCTATCATACATAATCACTTTAAGGATATGCAATGTCTCCAATTCGATACGTCTACGGATGAATTAAGCATCATTTTCATGAAAGGTCATAACTAGAAGTCATAAACATTCTGTATGCTCTGCAGCTACATAATGACCATAGTTATTTGTTTACACAGATAGTTATTTCTAGTTTCTACAGTTACACCCAGCAATCATGACCCATTCATCAAGAAATGGGTCGATTTGGGTAACTTTTATCAACTTATGGGTTCATTTGGGGGTGAATTATCCAACAGGTCAAGGGTCTATTCAAATTATACAACTGCAAGTTGCAACTCTTATTAACCTTGTTAACTTAAAACGGGTCCAAATGGACAAACACCACCCACCACTGGTTGCCAAAAATAGGTAAAAGAAAACACAACAGCAAATTTCGCATAAGGTACCGGTTCTTTAGGAACCGGTTTTGGGACCGGTTATTGTGGAACCGGTTCCGAACCGGTGCAACCAGTTCCAGTTTTTTTGACCGAGAACCGAATCAGAACCGGAACCGATTCTATGAGGAACCGGTTTATTTTGCCTAGACTGGAACCCGAACCGGTGCGGAACTTGAAAAAACCGATATGTGCACCTCTACCCACCAGCATTGTGCATGATCACCTCAGCGACATCACCGTCCAATTTTGTTAAGCCATTTTCAAATATTTTTTCTAAGTCGACTCATTTCAACCCGACTCATTATGTGAATATGAGATTTTATTTAAAAAAGAAGATGAGATGCAATATTGTGATTAGAGGGAAAAAAACATGTAAACCACGATGATCTCCACCACACCCCTTGATCATGCCCTCGGGGCGGTGTTCGGCATTCGGTGATGGCATCTCGGCCATCATCTCGGTATGACTACCTACCAATGGCCTTATACAAGTACTCTTCTATATTTGATTTTATATTTTTTTTTATCTAAACACAACACAGTTAGAATGAGAGTTAGTGGTGTAACAGGAAGAGCCGTGTAACATAACATTTAGGTACTCGTTTCGATACTAAGAGTCTTTGGCTTCTAGTTATAACTATCGTCTTTACATAGTTTTTAGTATTTCTGTTTTTTTTTACGTTGTGTTTTAACATATACATGTTTTAAAATCTAGTTGTGAAAAGAAAGTCGTACCAGATGGAGCAACTGAAATCCTAGATCGACAATGCGAATAGTAAAAGCCAGAGCGGAGCTGGATCGAAGACACATTCTTGCCGGAAAACAAGACTTTCTGATCATCGCCATCGGCAATTCCGGAGATTGAGGAGTATTTGAAAGCGGAGAAAGAAGCCATGAATGTCGGAGATGGATACGGAAGCGAAGAGAAGCAAGGCTATAGAGAGGTTTGGCAATAAGAGTGTCATCAGTTTGACTTCCATTCTCACTAATAAATTCCCGTTTTCTTCCACTTTATCGTGCTCTCCGATTGCCAAATATTTAACGCTTGTTTCGGGTCGTTATTTTTTTTTTAAACAGCAACCAATTTTATATATAAATATAAAAACGTCCATCTAGCAAGCAGCTCGATGGAAAGAGATACAAGGAGAGAATCACCGAAACAAAACAGAACAAAAAAACATTACAAACAAAAAAGGGCATCACGAAGCCACGAATCCCAATCTAAATTTTTAATTTTCACTGGAAGTGTCAACCACATGCAATGTTGTAAAAATCGGCCTAGGCGGTCGCCTAGGCGGTAATTTCTCTTAGAATTTTAAGCTAGGCGGTCAATTAATCGGTGGAATAGCTAGGCGGTAAAAATCGGTCAAAGCCGGTTAAAAACCGGTCAAAAATTGGTCAAAATCGAAAAAATGGATTTATAAGTACTTGTTTTGTTATAACTAAGTTTGAATTCTATAAATTATGAAGTATTAATGTGGATTTGAAAGTATTATTTTCATATAAATGTGTGTATATATATAAATTAAAAAAATTACAAATCGATTAATCCCGATTAAATGCTAGGCGGTACTCGACCGCCTAGCTACCGCCTAGCGCTTTCTACAACACTGACCACATGTATGTTTCAGACTTGATTTCATCCACTACTCTTCCCGGATGTCTGTTTCGCCCTTCGAATTCTTTCCCATTTCTTGCCTTCCACAGTTCCCATACCGTTGCTGCGATGATTACTTTAAGGATTTTGCAGCGTTTCGAATGGATTCCCGAAACTGAAGCTTGGCAGTAAGCTTGTACAATGGATGTTGGAGTTGTGACGATGTGCCTTGTCCAAATGCCAATTAAGTCCCATGTTTTTATGGCAAAGAAGCAGCCGAAGAGTAGGTGGTTTGTGGATTCAATTTCAGTGGAGCACCAGATGCAGGAGGGGCATTGTAAAGTAATCCCTCGTTTAAAGAGCTTAGATTTTACCGGAATTCTATTTAAAGCTGCCTTCCAAACAAAAATGTCCACTTTCCTCGGAGCCCAACTTGACCAAAGGTGTTTGTAGGGGAAGTCGACAGAGGATCTTTCGAGCCGAGTTCGAATGTTCCTTGAGGTGAAATGGATTTATTCTATATTTTTCTAAAATATAGGCTATTACGTGTAAACTTCAAGTAACATGATAGCAACTTTACTTTTTTTTTAAAAAAAAAAAAAAAAAAAAGAGCAAAACTATATTAAACACAAAGCAAGCTAGCAAATGTCATTTCTCTAGTTCCACCGTACAACGAAGTTAAGAAAATCACCGTTAATTGTCACCTCCACCAAGTCCCAAAGATGTTGCGTTGTACCAGCAGCATCCAAGTTATATATTATGGTACCTATTCTGGACTTCATAATATTTTTGTATTTTCCCTTGTAAATTTGTACTTTCCAAGTATATTAAGACGTAAATAAATAAATAAAATTCCAGGTTAAACGGGCTATATGGGTGTCAAGCCATGGATATTGGCATCAGAAGAATCAGTTGTATCACCATCCAACCATACTATTCATATGTCAAAATCTGAACCAACATAGGACAAAGACAATGGCTACCCAACTAAATATGATTAAAAATACAAAGACTTTTGTTTCAGTTCTTTCATAAGTTTGACAAGTCTGCAAATGCATGCTTAATAGGCAACTAATTATTTTGTAGTTATCTCAAGGCAAAATCTAAACCTGCATGAATTTCAGTTGAATCTTCACATAACCATTCCTCCATCAATGGTAAGCACCTGCAAGAAATATATAAATGCGTAAAATATCAAATATTGCTATTGAAGGGAAATGTTAACTGCCAACATGAAACGGCTACTTAGATAGCTAAATTACTTTATCTTTTATTTTACTTTACTATTGGTTTCTTAACCAACAACTTTTCACAACCAGATGAACTTTCTATTGACAGGGGATCCAGCATAATGGTGGCTATAGGTAGTTACTCTCTTGATCATAGTCCTATGGGTTACGATTAGCAGAACCCTTTTATATACATATGGATGGTCCTGTGGCTCTACGGTTACCATAGGACCATTTGTGTAATTTACTTTAAAACAATGACGAGTTTCAAAGAGTTTGTGGAAAATATGGTGGTGATATATATCATCTTGCTGAATGGGATCATTGTTATGTTTGATTAAAATAAAAGTAACATATATTATTGAGAGAATAGGTTTTATAGGAACCTGTCCAGTCATGTAAGCAGCTGCAGGATTGAGAGCCAAGAATTCAACAAGCCCAGCAACTTCTTCAGGAGTGCCATACCTCCCTGTAAATCAAATTAAAGAGACTCAATTTTATGTCACATTTTAAAAGTCTTCTTACAATACTTTGTTACTCTGTTCTTACAGTTACATCATTAAAAATACAAAAATCAATTGCAACGTTTGACTTGACAAGTGCTTGGAATAAAATATTTGACAGCCCTCATATTATTAAATGCCCTTTAATAAAGATGAACCTAATGTTATTTGTTAGCGAGATAGCTGAAAAAGCAGATTAGCATCAAAGACTTGCCTAAAGAAAAATTTGTATAGAGTATTTTTTTTGAGAAATCAAAAATGGAAATTTAGAAAATGTTGTTTCTTTTTCGGGGATGGAGGGAGGTAGAATAATAAAATATGTGTGTAAGGTCATCATATTGCTTGCCATGATTATTGTATTTAACAAAGAAGTGACATGATTGTTGTATTTTTAATGCATAAAACCTCCTATGTCTCTTTATTTGAAACATTTGAAGTTGGACAAACTAGTGTTTTCAACCTGGCCCACACTAAACCCATTTTCACTCTACCAAACAGCTCGAACTGCCCAATTTGTCACCTCTAGAAAAGCTGGGAAAGAAAAACTCACCTAAGGGAATTGTCTTCAATATGTTTTTCTCAATTTCTTCCCCAAGCTTAGCAGTCATATCGGATGCAATAAATCCAGGGGCAATAGCATTCGCCTGTAACAGAAAAATAACCAATTTACAACTATACCTACAGATTATTTAAGATGTAAATACGAAATGCAGTACAGCTGCAAGTCTCACATTTATGCCTCTGGTTGCGTATTCCCTAGCCACAGTTTTAGTAAGCCCGATAACTCCGGCTTTTGCAGCACTGTAATTAGCTTGCCCAAGATTGCCAACTAGACCAACAACAGATGCTATGTTGATTATTCTTCCCTGAGAAATTTACCATGTGTTTGCATTTTAAAATGTGGATGTTGAAGCAACCAAAAAGGTGGTAAAGGGGGAGAAAGAAATAAGAAACTAAAGACAATTAATGGAGTAACTACCTTTCTCTTCTTCATCATAATCTTGGCAGCTGCCTGAAAAAGAGAAAATTCAGTAAGAAAATAATACCCGTATATAATGTAATTGTCTACAAATACTTGGGAACATTCTAGAACTAGACCTGTGTACATAGGAATACGCCAGTGAGATTCAAATCAATAACCTCCTGCCATTGAGATAGCTTCATTCTCATCATCAATCCATCCCTTGTAATCCCTGTATCATTGTTAGAATTAAAAAAAAAAAAAAAAAAAAAAAACTAGAGAAGATGAAAGAAGAAAGAGAAAAGTGAAGAAAATGGATGCTAGACTGACTCTGTTTCTATGTTGGATTAAAAGAGAACAATAATCTCTGCAACATTTAGACCAATACAAAATAGAATTGACAGAAAAAAGTAAGAGCAAAAGAACATTTTTTCAATCGGTCTTTTACTTTTCTAAAATATAATACAGATGTCATAGTCAATGCTATATAATTTACCAAATTCTTTGCCTTTAAGTATTGTCGGATTTTTCTTGGTTATTACAGTCAGTTACTGTTAGGATTAATTTGTTTTATTTACTTGATACTTGTCTTAACTCTAAATGAATCTCTTCTCTTTATGTAATTTCTTTCCTACTAAACAGAAGCAGAAGCAGGAAGTAAGACTTGCGGAAAAAGGGTTAGGGGAAGCAGAAATAGTCAAATAGGTAACCTGCATTGTTGACCAGTATATCTACAGTCCCCCAAGCATCAATTGCCTGTAATGTTTCCGAGGTCAATGAAAATCCAAATATTTAAAAACTGAATCAAGATATGACAGCATTTTAACTCACTGTTTTGATCATAGAGGCAACATCTTCTTCTTTTGAAACATCTCCCCCAAATGTAAGTGCCTCGCCACCTGATGCCTCAATCTGAAAGAAAATAGCCCATTCCATTTTATGCAACCACAATTTATTACAAGATTAACCCGATCCTTCAATTTGTTTTCCCCCTTATGTCATATTAAAATTTTGGTACATGTCTTAAATTTACCTCTTTACAAACTTCTTCTGCCTCCTTAGACGACCTTGCATAATTAACCAAAACCTGAAACATTAAGCCATAACTACCATGATCATTGAGAAAGAAAAAAAAAGGTACAGTAATCTCCCAAGTCCCACCCACAACCAAAACATTTTGTGAATCACACTCACACAAATGAATGTAGAAAGCCCCAAGATTAAGAAATGTACAAATGTCTTAGTTGCTCATGAGCTTGATGATATTTAATATTCAGTGTGCAACAAACTTTTCAGTCGTATTACTCGTATATACTAAATATTTCTCTGACCTTACAACCAGCTTTGCCTAAAGTTAGTGCAACTGCCTTGCCGATACCCCTAGAAGCCCCAGTCACAATAACAACAGGAGCTTCCACCTTTTGTATTGGTTTGGCGCTTGCTGGTTCAACGGCCGCCACCTGTGCTTTTACACCTGCAAGCCTCATTACAATAAAGAATTCAGATTTATATTGTACAAGAGGTGAGATCATGTCATATAAATTCATGTGTGCTAAACAGTTTCAACAACATAACACAGTTGCATCTTGTATAGCAATCAATAGTACAGTTTGAAAATAGTAAGAAAATGTAATGTATCCAATTTAGTGCCAATGTGTATTTCTGTATGTAGGTTAAATCCTCATGAAAGATCAAAGATCACAACTAGAGGACGATCACCCTGAAACACTTCTGAATTAGCTCATGGTATAAAATAACAATTAAGAAGGGGGGATCGATCTATTTCCGTATGGCTCATGGCATAATATAACTCTTACACTCAAATTCATATCCCCAATTAATCATTAATTTTCAAGATACTACAATAATTTGTTTACATTGATAGTATAAACCTTACTGGAATTAAAGAGAAAACTACTCACTTCTTATCTCGGAAACTATCACTTTACGAAATTAAGGTTCTGAATTTGAAAGCTATGTTTTTAAACATAAGTCTATGATTTTGTTCTTAGTTATTCATTATTCAGGTGAATAGTTAAGTTCATCAGCAACCTAAAACAGGCTTCTGATTTAATAAAACAATTCAAACTAATTCCTAATTCCTAAAAGAGACAACAATTCATTCTCATCCTGGGCAGATACGAGCATAAAAGCTGTGAGAAAAGCTAATTAGCTATACAATTTTACTAAACAAAAGCGTATGGAATTACAAAACCTAAAATGAATAGATATGCATACCGGATGAAGCAAATGATACTTTAGATCGGCATTGTGAGTAACTGAGGCTCGGTTGAAATTGAACTAGTGTCCGACGGGCGGCGGTGATTGCGGAAGTGTTTGAGATACGGTTGGATTTGACGGCGACGGCGGCCGATCCGGCGAAAGAAGCAGATGCAGCAGCCATGAGCGTTCGAGATAGAGAAAATGAAGGGAGAGAATAACGAAGAGGAGCAATCGTGAGAAGAAGAAGAAGAAGGGTGACGATATTTTAAGAGTGGGTTTTCGTCTTGGAAGCTCCGACCAATGGCGATATAATCTAAGCTGGAAAATGTTGGAGTAAACATTTTTCCCCAATGCCCCTGCCCACCCCTACCAACCCACCCATGAATTATGAATTATAGCATTAATCCCGGTAATTATTTATTTTTTTACCGTAATAGTCGATTGGTTGACACGTTATTGAAGGAAAATTTGTACATCACACACACTATTTTTTTTGTTTTACTAGTTCAGGAGGAAATCGGTTAAATCTGTGAAAATCTTTCAGAGTCGGGATTTTATGTGTGGCCTTAAAAGACCCCAAACTTTAACTTTCATTCTCTATGTCACTGAACCAAGAGGTCAGATGCTAATCTTGGTATTAGACTGATGTATTCGTGGTTAACGAAAATGACAACACACATATACAAACAGACAGCAAGACAAAGATAGATGAATGACATAAAAATTTTAACATGGTTCGTTTGAAACGTATAAAATATAAGTGAAGGAATGTTATAATCTACTAAATACTCTTATTTCATCAATATTGAGGTGGAAAAAATGACAAGTGAGTCAATGAATTCCATGAGCGCATTAGCTTACTTTAATTATGTCATTATCTCTTCCAAAAATGATGAGTGGAAATTAGTAGATAATACTATAATTAATGGTTGCGGTCTTTACTGTTAAAAGCACAAGAGAAAGAATTAATCATCTCCATTCACATCACAACCACTTTAATCTCCTTGGAAATGGAATAATTGGCTTTTAAAGAAATTTAATTCATTTAAATAGATTCCAACTATGAATGAGTTGTTTAAGATGCAAACCCTTCGTCTCAAGAGGGACAACACCTAGTTATCTTTACACTAACCCGTTTTTGGTGGGGCTTCAAATTCTGACCTCAAGATGAACAACACTAACTCCAATGATTTTACCAAATTGACTAAAGGTTGAATTTCTTAGAACCCTCAAATTGATGTATTTTTTAACTAGAAAATTGTGGTAAGTTTGATTGATTGGTTTCGTATGTCTAGTATCTTCTATTATGGTTTCTAGCTCCCTGCTTGAACTGTTTGTTAATGAATATATTTTACTTGTCGTTATAAAAATATGTGTTAATAATATTCCTTGTTAGGCGAAGGCAAGTGGGCGGCTTCGGCCCAAGAGAATTGCAGGCTCAACAATCTACTAGTCTCCTAGATATAATAATGTCACTTTCTTTGCAATTCTCTTTGAGCACAAGAAGTGAACATAGGTCATATCGATCGAACCACTATAATCCTTTGTGTTTCTGTTTTCTTCTATGTTCTTGCGTTTGTGGGTGTCGTGGACCTGTTGCGTGTTCGCTTCATACCCCATCACTCTTTCCCTATAGATTGAAGGTTTGAGTCTTGTCGTGAATTATGGAGTACTGGAGTAGAATTAGAAGAGGTTATACGAGTATATGTATTTATCATTCTAGAAAAATAAGTACTGCGTGCTTTATTTATTCTAATCGGACTTGAGAAATAGATAGTTGTTATTCAAATAGAATTTGAATTTGGATTTCAAATCAGAATCAAATTTATAATTTTCTAACCGATTCAACTGAATAATTAAATTTAAACAATATATAAATAGAGAGAGGCATATAAATTTTATTTTTTTATATAAATAAAAAGGTATTATTAAATAGGGGTTCTTACATATATTCCCTTTTTTATTTGTTTTTCTCATAATATAGTTTATTCAAATCAACCCAAATTCAAACCGGTTTTTCATGCTCAAATTCAGTTTCATAATTTTCTATTTAATTAACTTGAAAACCGAGACAATAAACATAACTATATAAAAGTTACAGAGAAGTTTTTTTTTTTTTTTTTTTGACATTTTTAAGCTTATTCGTTTATGGAAGTTAACCTTGTATTTGTTAAGTATTGACTAAACGTGGTTAATGCACTATTTTAACGGAAGTTAACCTTGTATTATTTAACTAGTTACTAAACATGTTTAATGCACTATTTTAACGGAAGTTAACTTGTATTTATTAAGTATTGACTAAACGTGTAATGCGCTATTTTATCATAAGGTGAAGTGAAGTTACAGTAAAACGGCACTTGAGTTCATATATGCATATAGAATGACTCGATGTGCGTATAGAACGACTCGACGACTTGATTTATCGTCTTTCAGAAGTATAGTTAGCAAACCAAACCGTCTAACATCCCTACTAGAACCATTAGGAGAGAACGTATCAAAATACATTTGAGTTATATATGAAATTAAATGACTAATTTGTTGGTTTGTATTCCTTATTTATATGAATGTCTTTGACATGTTTAAGAGAAAACGAACTTTACCCACCCAATGACACACCAAACGAAGAATTAAAACGATCAAAGAAGAATTATATCATGTCGTTCTTGAATTCATATACAAGGATTTCGTGAAAAATCGCACTTAGTTGGGTTGCTCACTAAATACATCATAAATTCAATACAAATGAACTTACTTCCTCCATGGTACCCATATATGTATGGCACTTTTTTCGCCTTTACAAAATTACAAGCTTTACGAAACCTGCACAAAGCTTGAATAGTTAGGTTCACTATCATCGTCTGACAAATTTTAACACAGTTATAAGTAAAATGGGTCAATTTGGGTTATATTTTATCTCAAATGGGTTAGAATCACTAAACGTCTAGTTAAAACTTAAAACGCACAAAGCCTTCTGAATGGTCAAATTCTAAAACAAAAGGTTATTATTGTGATAACGGTTTATATAATCATATGCAGTACATTAAATATTTATTTAAAGGTTTAAAAAAAGACAGAAATCTTTGCGGGTCACCCTGACCCGCACATTTTGCCACATGTACTAGTCTGCAACTCTCCATAAGTCCAACATTTTGGGGTAAAAACAAAAGGCAAGCGTTAATGGGTTGCATACCATGAAATCATCCAAGATACTTTAGCAAGACTCCATCATTTCCTAGCACGAATCCTTGTCTATCGTTGATAAACCTACAAACGATAGGTAGGATGATGATCAAAATAAAGTAAGCATGTTATACAAGATGTTCAGGTTACGAATTTTAACTTTAAAACATCAAGAATGTATAAGTTCAAATGGTTTTCTAAAAACTCACTTTACTGAGTAAAGATTCGCGGCAATATTATCAGCCGCTTTGTCACGACTCCAAGACTTTCCACTATTGGTAGTTTTCAAAAGGACCCCACTTCCTCCAGCTGCCCAAGCCTCCTCCTGTATATTCAAATTGACAAAATCCAGTTACAGAACACACAGTTAGCTTAAATTATCTGTCAAATGCCATGTGTGCAAACCAAACAAAAAACTTAATACAGATGGATATTACCTTTGATTTGTAACCGACATCAAGAATACCAAAACCACGACTCTGTACTGGAATTTCTTCAAACTCCTCGGTTATCTGCAGGATTAAGGTTCAGGCAGTCAAACAAAAGTCGATAAAAATAAGAATCGTACCACTTATACGAGATCGTGTCACACTTCAATTCCCCGGGGAGTGACTTTCGTTGGCCTAGTGTGATTAATCATTTACCTTACAGTAGTGTTCTAGTTGTCTCCTATCATGTGCTGTACTAACATTCCTACTTGTCCCCTGGATTCTAGTTTAAGTCTAGGTAACCAAAGACTCGCTTTGATACCAACTTTTCACACCCTAGTTTTCCAGGGGTGACTTATGTTTGATTTACACAATTCCTTACATACAACAAATACTGTACTAAAATACAGCTGAATACTATAAGTGACACTAAAAGCAAATCTTTCATATGTTCAAAACATTGCTAAACAAATCAAAATTTTAACCATAACAAATGAGATATACTTTCCCTTATAGTTAAACTCTGTTTTGTTTAGCAATGTTTTGAATGGATGTACAATTTGCTTTTAGTGAATTCCTTACGTACAAATACTGTACTAAAATACAGCTGAATACTATAAATTACACTAAAAGCAAATCTTTCATATGTTCAAAACATTGCCAAACAAATCAAAGTTTAACTATAGCGAAATGACATATACTTTCTAGGTAAAGAAATGTGTAAATCCGATAAAATTTACGCCTTGGGAAACTAGGGTGTGAAATCATGTTAACAAGGGCATTATTGAACTTTTACGTACCCCTGTGCCTTTGCTGAGATAAAGACCGCCACCACGTACAAGCAGCCAAAGGCCACCATCTGCTCTCCAACCCATGCTTTGGATTCTTCTAGCAACTGCTCTATTATGGGGTTGCCAGTATGGCTACAATTGCACATATTTATGTAAACTAGTTGATCATTTCACACAAACATTTCAATGGTAAAACGGTCATTTTATATAGCATCAACGAAGGCCTAACCTGTCCTGGTTCCCAAGTAAGATAGAAATTACCCCGACTCGAGACAGCAACATAATTTCCTTCAGGAGAACGATTCACAGTATTGAAAGTGCCTGTATAGTAACTAGCGCCACTAATACCACTAGAAACTGTTCTGCAATTGAAATATAATCATATGACTGTTAGTTTGACCAAGAATATGATCGTGGATTTTATTTGATGGTTAAAATTGAAGAAATAATCGTGTCAACCAAGCGCCATTATGAATAACATATCACCTATTAAGAGTAGCAGAAACAGTTTCTTGTACTGCTGCCTTCCAGTTGTAACCTCTGTTTGCTGTAACATATATTGCTCCTTCATCAGTTACCATCTCTGCGCTCTTTTCTCCTGTTGCCTTTATATACACCTGCAAATTAATAAAAAGAAATAAGGAATTAGATATATAATCTTTCCATCCTTCTTCTAGAATCAAGATTAACGAGTAACAAGTAATAATATAGCCGAAAGGTTAGCCTTATGAGCCATAGGAGTCTCCATTTCTATTTATATTTTATACCCCATTGACACATATAAGGTACAAATCTTTAAGCTACCAGAGCCAACAAGATCTGATATTTCTTCTCTCTCTAGATTCCCTCCCCCTTAAGATATTAGCCTAATGGGCCATAGAGGCCTTGAAATTTGTTCCATGAGCTTCATTGTCCAATACCACACACCATTATTGTCTATCGTGACAGCATCAAAATGCCAAACATATTGAGACTGATATCTACTTTGTTCAGTAAAAAGTTACGGTGGGTTAGCTTCAGATTATCCATCCTCCATTTAGTTCTCAATACGCTGGCATCTTCGTAAGGGTCTACTGTCATCCTTATCTAATGATTTTCACCCTAGTTTGAATGTTGCCTCCCCACGTTCCAACCGGGGGATGTAATCGTGTATAATATTGTATTGATAATCGTGGCCTGTAAGTTAGCCTAATGGGCCCTAGGGCTTTAGAGTCCTCTACTCTATTTATACCCCTTCTATGTCACTGTAATAGACAGCCACAAATATACAAATCTTTAACAAGCTCATATACAAGCAACAAAGGCACAACAACACTAAAATTGGTCTAATGAAAAGACTGTTAAAACGGAAAAGCGAAAAATGGTTAAAATGATTGAAAGTCATCCGGACCAAAATGTGTGCTAATGCATATCAAATCCTAAATCGCTTTGTAAATAACTTAGATTGCTATTGTAATAAAAAAGACTTCGTAATCATCTTAAGACATATAATTATACATAAAAGCAAGTAGATTAATTAAGGCTTTACCATGTCCCCTGGGAGTTCAGCACTTAACGGTATACGTTCCCAACTATCTCCGCTGTCTGATGTATGCAACAGAATTGCTGGTTTTCCAACAATCCATCCTTCTTTTCCCTTGAAACTTATGGCATTAAATCTGTAATTAAAATCTTCATCTTCAGCTGATGATATTGAGCGAGAAACCCATGTGTTGCCCCCATCTTTGGTCTCTAGCAGAGTTTGTCTCGTCCCCAACAGAAAACCTACCACAAATCACCATCCAAACATTACTCAAAGTCGATTAAAATCATCTCAAAAACTATGTTTCTAACTGTTTTTGATCAACATCTGAGCTAATAATTAGGTGTAGTATCCTGAAAATGTGAAATAGCAATGCCAAGAAACAGCTGAAAACTGTGTGAAATTACTCAAAATCGATAAAATCATCGCAAAAACTTTGTTTCTAACAGTATTTGATCAACATTTGAGCTGATAATCATGTGTAGTATCGTGAAATAGCAATGCGAAGACGGAAACAGCTAAAAATTGTGCGTGAAATTACTCAAAATCAATTAAAATCATCGCAACAACTATGTTTCTAACAAGTTTTGATCAGCATTCGAGCTGATAATCAGGTGTAGTATGTGAACTAGCAATGCGAAGACGGAAACAGCTAATAACTGTGTGAAATTACTTAAAATCAATTGAGAGAGAGAGAGAGAGAGAAGAAGAAGAGACCGTGAGAAGGATCATCGGGAACAAAAGCGATGTCGAGAAGCACGACGCCGGGATCAATCGGAAGGAAAACCCTCTCCCATTCCGAAAGGCTGTCAGCTTTGGCAACCGCGGAGGTGGCGTCGAATCCAACAACCGGCGCAAGCGAAAGCGCGACGGCGGCAGCGGCGGAGTCGGCGATGAAGTCCCGACGGTTGAGCGCGGAGGCTCTGATTGTATTTGAGGTCCGAGAAGGTGGATGGAAGGTTCGAGAATGAAAAAGAGTAGCAGTGGGAGTAGGATGACGATGATTGAAGAGAGAATTGAGGAGAGAGGAAGGCTTAATCGGTGTGGATGAGTTTGAACAATCGACTAGCAGTTTAGAGGCCACCATTTTCGTTGTGCTCCAAGCTGCTTTCTCTTCTGTTCCTCTCGCTCCTCGCCTTCTTATCCAGAATCTGGAACCCTCTTTCGCGGGAGCGTTTGTGAGTGGATAAAAGATGTTGTTTTCATATTTTATATTTAATTAATTCTTTATTTATATCAAGACATTTTAATATCTAGCATTCTTTGTAGATTCATCTCCATCTTTACAATTTATAATTTTATCATTATTTTTTTATTTACAACAACAATTAAATAATATATTTTTATATATTTATCATTACATTTTCTCTCTTTTTAAACCTTCTAAATTATTCTCAGATATCGGAATTCATCAAATTTTTCCACAAATATTTATGTATCCTCTACTCACAACCATTCACAACTACTCCTCAAATTTTAAGGTTTACATACACCCATTATAAGAAATGGGCATTGGACTCTGAATGCTCTTAGAAACTACTTGATTGTTGTATATTTGTGTGAAAATCATTAGTCATATATCAAATACTTTTAACTATCTATGAAGATGGGGGCGAAGTTTCATTAGAAATTTCATTAGGACTATCAAGGGTTGAAATTCTGTTAGGACCGAAGTAAGTATATTAAAAAAGTTCAGCCTGAACATGTATAAACTTCCACTTCTGAGCTAAAAAAACGGGTAGGGCCCGGGTCCGGTCGGGCTTACACTAATCTTCACCCCTGCAAGAAGGCCTAGTGATAGAGGGCTTGGATTCTTTAGTGGAGATCCCGATTTAATTCACATTAGTATATATACCTTGCGTTGTTAGAGTACGGCGAGATAAAGGATTTCATAAGATGAGACTAATTAAAAACTAACAAGAAATACCATTGAACGCATCGTTACTATCATATTTTGACCACTTATCAAGATGAATCTGAAGTCCAAAAGATCATATAGGGTTAGGTTCATTTGAGAATTAGTTGGTTTTGAGAACTTTTGAGTACGATTCTGGGTCATTAATTTTCAGGAAGATCACTTAAATCCATAGAGATATTTCTTTATATATAACTAGTGGATGTCATATGAAACTTATGGATGTCATTACAATATACTTTTTTTTAACGGCAAACTTAAAGAGTTTGGATGTCATTACAATATACTTATGGATGTCGTTACAATACACTTATGATTGGATGTCATAAGAAACTATGTCACTACAATATACTTATGTATGGATGTCATTACAATATACTTATACAAAACACTTTAAAATGACACATGCATGAAAATGCTCAAAGGGTTAAAAGCATCCAAACATTAGAATCACTACCTCGTACCTAAGGCAGGACGGAGTGGGCGGCGTCCACGCCGCGGCGCCGAAATCCTTGGCGGCAAACACCGCCGCCGGTCGATCGGCAACGGCAAAAATCGAAGATTCCATCTACATGTCGCCGATCGGCAATTGTTGTTCCCCATAATTTTCTAGCTGTTGAACGGCTCTTTGAATAAAAATAAAAAAAAAATCTTTTATTTTTTTCAATATATATATATATACATACATTATCACTTAGGCTAAACGTAATGGGGCGTTTTCGACCTCGATAACGCCCCATAACGCCCGTATATAACGCCCCATCTATTTTATAAACTTTCACAAACATTCACAATGAATATGGGTAGTTGGAAGATCGAAGACGACGTAGCTGTGGCACAATCTTTCGTTAACGTCGCACACAATTGGAATGGTGGACGCCCGCCAAACGAGTTTTGGCCTGCCGTGATTGATGACTTCAAACGGCGACGTGGTGTGGAAGATGTAAACTTTAACTTTATCAGGGCGAAATGGTGGGCCTTGCAATCGAATGCACGAGCTTTTAATGATATCTATGTACGACTCGAGCGACAATATGGCGCGGAGGGTAAACGCTCAGTGCTGCAAAGGTCGTAATACTGTGCACTTAATTCAACTCTTTTAAATCAGTGGGTTTGGTGATTTGGGTTTATTAGCATCTCTTCATGGTTAGGTTTAGTGGAAAACTCGCAACCTAATAATTTACAAGTCTTGTTTGTACCAAAAAAGGAGAATATTACTGTATTACATACTTTCAGTCAACATATAAACAATCAAACCTTCTCTTCCATCTGCTATCTAAAGTGTGTATCCTTTGGACCAAAATTACAATAAGGGTACCAATTCTTTCTATTTTCTCAAAATGACACCAATTCAACTCCTGGGAAGACAGTATATGTTTCTTGTTTAAATAGACAGGACATTTTACTAATCGCGAGCAGCCTTTTTCTTTCGCCCGCTTACTGGCTTAGGCAATCCGTCAAAAAGTGGACTTGTTATGGCTGCTATGGACATGGCTTGAAGATCAGCAGTGAAATTCAGCACAGAAATTGGCCAGATTGATGATGAAGCCGGACTATTGTTATAATAATTATTATTATTATTGGTCTCTGAATGTTGAAATGTTGGTGCACTTGAAGATTTTCTCACCCCATTGAAAACCTGAACCATTGATGAATCTCTGGATCCTGATGGAATCATGTTGGGCACACCTGATTCGGGTTCGATAGTTGTATGGTTGGATATTTTAGGCCGCAAGGCTGCCAAGTCTTCTGGAGTGTGATTGTCAAGGTCAACGTCAGATTTACGCCTTCTTACCAACTTATCAATGCTTTTATCAGAACCAGCTCCCTTATTGTTTGGAACAGGAAGAGGAACAGGAACACGGAAATTATCCTTTTTATAAGTCGTGGAGAACCCATTATTTTCGCTTTTTGACTTTCTGTGGAGACCGATGGGTGTGCTGGTTTGCGTCATTTCAAAACCTTTACTGGCACCTTTCTGATCATTTGGTGGAAGACCATAATAGTCTCTTAACGAACTGATTGATGATGAGATGTTCCTTTGGGGTGAAGATGATAATTTTAATGTTCTAATTGGACTAAATGAATCTGAGTATGTACGGCTGGAACTTGTCACCTCCGAGCTGGTTTGTCTGCAAGAATATAACCACGATTTATAGACATTCTATAAAGTACAGTTTGTATAAAATAACTAATGAAAATGAGACCTGATGCTTCACTAATAAGCACTATGATTGCTGACTCAGGAGGGACTGTTACTTCCATGACAATTGAATAAATTTGGTAATTACAAAGAACCCATATATTTGACTGAAAAATCAATGTCACCAAAATCTTTGAATGGTTGTCAATGGTTAAATAAGTAAACTGGATCATTATCTTGATAAAAAGAACACATCAGCATTTTTGGACCAGCTGATATAGAAAGTGTTGCATTTTCTTGGGAGTTGAGACAGAACAACAAGTAGCAATGGTACAAAATCATTGAACAACCCCATTGAGTTCCAGAATCAATACTGAACCCTAATTTTGGTATGATGAAACAAAATACTTCATGGAGATCATAACATAAAGCGAAAGAAAAATAAAATGTAAATACCCTTGTGTATGACATCCATTTGACATTATGTGAGACGGAGGATGCCTTCCAGGTAATGGTATCTTAAGCGACTTGAGTGCAAACATTTGTAAATCGGTTGTTAGGCCATTCATCCTCTTGATGTCAGCCACCTAAGATAGAAATTGGCATTACATACAAAACAAACCAGTAGAGCATTATTAGGACAACCTAAAAGCAACAAGCAATTTACAGTGAAGAAATCCATGTAACCATTATAAAACACCATGAGAAGACATCCAAAACATCCAGACCTAACTACAATCCTTCCTAGAAACACCTCTTTTCAAAACAGCACTTCATCAACTAAAAGTAACATCCCCAAAGTAAACTCATAGATATATACTGCACTCTGTTGAACTATGATTATAGTTTCTTAACTTTTTTGCTACAGATTCGGACAGATTTGTTATTCAGTTATTCCAAACATTGAAGATTGTATTAAAGTGTAGAACAATCAAAAGTCTCCAAAATTCATCAAGCAAACTATCAAACAAGAGCGAACTCGGAAAACAAAAAGGAAACGGAAGATAAACAGCTAGATTCCCTATGATTACTACCGGAATGAATAAACAAACTACCTCAACGCCGTATTTGATTGCCACGCCGGCGAGCGTATCGAATTTTGTGACGGTGTGTTGAATACTACCGACACTTGAACCACCACCGCCATAAGACGAAGAATGTTGCACCGCCACCGGAGGAGAAAAACCGGGATGCAACTTCGAATCTGAAGCCAATTCCATTAATAAACCCGATCGACTTAACGCGTATCGCAATAATCTTCAGTTTTTCGCCTTTTCATCACCTTCCACCCCCAAAAATTACACTAAACCCTAATTTCTCAGCTAATTCAGAATCCACCGCAAATTACTCGATCGATCCGGTCAAAAACTAACTGATTTCTCAGCTAAATCAGAAACAAACTCCAAAGCACACAGAAACAACGACTGAAGAACCAGAACCGATCGATGCTAGGGTAAAAACAAAACAAAACAAAACAAACAAAATCCTGCAGAATCCGATTGATGATGAGTCGAGTGTGCTGATTGCCAAATGTAGGAGGGAAATAGTTGTGGATTAGCTTTGCTGCTCCGCCATTGATGTAAATGTAAATTTTGGGGAGATAGTCAATGTGGATTCTCAATTTATACCGGTGGGAAAGGGTCAGATACTGCTGCTACTGAACAATGTACAACTGCTACATCATAATGTACAACCCATAGAAGTTTTGACGTGTTGAAAGTTTCTCAGTGTGTTTTTGTATTTTAACATCAAGTGTTTGGATGATATATGTTTTTTTATGAATTAATTATTTAATTATCAAGCTAGGGAGTATAGTATATTAATATTATCAAGTTGACATGTATAACACACATGTTGAATACAAAATTAATTTTAAATAGAAATTTATAAAATTCGTATAATCATAAAAACTAATCACATGTAATCAGTGGCGGTTCTTAATGGGTACCAGCAGTGACCTCGGTCACTGCTGATTTTTTGTCCCGAGGTACCGAGTATAGGCGTTTTACGAAGAAATTTTTTATATATATCGTTTCGGTCACCACTAAATTTTTTTATATATATTGAGTTGGTCACCACTAATTTTTTTTTTTAATATTGAATGTATTAAGTCAGTCTCCAACGTAAAATTATTTATAAACGTTATGTATCTACTAAAAAAATATCAAAAATTAGATCTTAAATGACTTATTTTAACTAAAACAAAGTTTAGGGTTGTTTTGGTAACTAAAACAAAGTATAAGGGTACTCATTTATAGTTTTTTTGTTTGAACCGACTCGACCTGGATTCAATATTTTTTGTTCTAATGGATTGACCCGACCCGAATTCGTTACTTATATATATATATATTGGTTTGATCCGACCCGAATTCGTTAGTTATATATATATTTTTTGGTCACATAACTTTCGGTCACCCACGAAATTTTTTTCAAGATCCGCCACTGCATGTAATGGTAAAAAAAGAGAGATAACGATCAGCTAAAACGCGTATCATGCAACACATTTAGATGGTGCAAACAATGGCGTGTATAACATGTGGGCAGATAAACCTAGCGTGGTAATATTTTAAACAATGAAGATGAGGTCCTTAAGTTTACAATACGCAACTTACAGTGGCGGCTCCAAAAATTCAAAAACAAGATCGGGCCCGAGTCGAAATAAAAACCGGGCCCTTATAAACATAACTGAAAGAAGAAAAAAAAAGGAGTAGGTGAGATTCAAACCAGGGACCTCTAGGTTACACCTTTATATCAAACATTAATACCATCTACACCAATGACTTTTTTGTTATAGTTTCAAAATACAATATATTAATACACAATTTGATGTATATATATATATATATAACAACATATTACAAAACTTCCGGGCCCCTTAAAATCCCGGGCCCTAGGCGGTCGTCGTTCTTGCCCTCCCTCATAGCCGCCCCTGGCAACTTAACCTGCGAGATCAAGTTAAAAGCATATGTATAAGATAGGGTGAGTGAAAAGGTGAAATACGGTAATGTCAGTGTATGATATGAGATACTCACTCGCATCTCATTCTAGGAGTGGTATGGTATGGATGAATAAGTGGTGAAATGTGAGTCACATTTTTAAAAAAAATATATTTATTAAATAGAAACATTGTATTGCATAAAAATACACATTAAAGAAATAAAAAGATAAGTCCCCAAGCAGCCAAGCTCTTAAACATTGGAACGGTATATAGTCCCCTAATTTGGAGCAAAATTACATATTTCCTTAAATACAAGTTTTCAATGTAGAATTTACAATGCTCTTTAAATGTGATATGAAAAAAAATATACAAATTTACAAGTTTAGAGAGGGGCATACACAATTACCTAAGTAAAAAGGTGAAATACGAGTAATGCCAGTGTATGATATGAGGCACTCACTCGCATCTCATTCTAGGAGTGGTATTGATGATTAAGTGGTGCAATGTGAGTCACATTTTTTTTAAGTACATTTATTAAGTAAAAACATTGCATTGCATAAAATATATACATTAAAGAAATAAAAAGATAAGTCCCCAAGCAGCCACGCTCTTAAAGATTGAAACGGTAAATATTCCTTAATTTGGAGTAAAATTACATATTTCCTTAAAATACAGATTTTTAATGTACAATCTATGCTGCTCTTTAAACATGATACGAAGAAATATACAACTTTACAAGTTTAGAAAGAGGCATATGCAACTACCGCGTTACCTAAATATGGTAAACCAAATCCATGCACATGTCTTAGTGTTTAAAGTTGCAAAGCTCCTAAGAGTTGGATTGTTTTTGTTTATCATCTGTTTCTACAAAAGTCGGGTTCCATTTCATGCTCATTTTATCGACCCCATGTTGAACAATATGCCACTTTTGCTTCTAAATACCCATCGTTCGAACAAATGTCCCCTTTTGTTGATTCTCAAGCTACTTTGAATTTTAATGTCACACCATGTGGATATGTGAACTATTTGATTAATGTTGCATGTTGAGGATATCTTCAATGGGCAAGATAATACTAATACTTGGGAGTGTATACATCTGACTTGAAACAGAGAATCCAATGTAGTTCCATCTATGATATCCTTGAAAATAGGTGACCACATCCAAAACATTGATATCATTGTTGAAAGTTATAACCAACAAAATCAAAGAAAGCATGTCAAACCCATTAATCTTGAGACGCAGAAACTTGAGACAACATCACCGGGTGCACATAATCACCACACCATCTTCTGATGACATATGTTGTTTACAAGATCTAGGTCCGTAAACGAACCAAACAGAACGAGGTCTTCTTCATGTTCGTTTGTTAAGCCTTAAATGTGTTCACGAACGGTTCACAAACAAACAATGAACGAAAATTCATGTTCTTGTTTATTTGTTAAGTGTTTGAACTTGTTCAAGAATGCAAACACACATGTGTATAATTTCGAAAAAATATAAAACAACATTCCTAATTACAAACATCAAACACATAGTCACCTTAAATAAATATATAGGGTTAGGTTGGGTTTGCTTAAATTAAAAACCATTTGATTTTGAGAACTTTTAAAAACCATTCTAACCACTCAAACTTATGGGAGGGGCTTTTTCTTAAAAATTTTCAAAATAAAAATTCTCAATTTATCCTAACCCTAACATTTGACATAAAATTATAAACATAATTATATATCCATAAAAAAAAGCACAAGTTAGAAATAAAATTAATGATCATAAACGTAATTAACCTATAATAATATCACAAAAATATATATTTTAAATGGTAAAATTTTAACAAACACCCCACCGGACATTTCATCGAACGTTCACGAACACAAATGAGCAAACGCGGTCTTTGTTCATTTTTGTTTGTTGAACTAAACGAACAAAATTGTGTGTGCATGCCCGTTTATTTATTAAATGAACGAACATAAACGAACTTCTCAACAAACAGTTCACAACTACTCGCCGAAAGTTCGATTCGTTTACAACCCTAACAAGATCAATGGATTATAGAGATAGGAATGGAGATAGAGAACTATTGGAGAATGATCTTAAGGTACTTGATTTTCATAACATATATTTTATTAAATTTAAAAACTGACTATACATTATTATTTGTTATCTTTTCGCTCCATACATTCGTTCATCCGTCATTCCTTCTTGAGTACTTTGTGTTAGGGATCTTATAACACAGATTTTGATGAAAGCAGTTCAAATTACCCCTAAGAGAACCCTTCATAATTGTTATGTACATGATAACCAAAAACCAAGACCTATAATAAACCCAACCCAAATACAATGATACAAAATAGCAAACAACAGACTTGTTTAAAAAAAAGTTACCTGAACACAAAGAATGCCTTTGCTAGTTCAGAATTGTGTGCAATGGCCTCACAGACTCCAGTCTTTCAGAATGTATTCCACTATATGCCAGTCTTCACATAAACCTGATCTTTTTTTTATCTTATTAGCATCAGCACAAAGATTCACGAACAGGGGTGACCGCCATTGACAGTGTATTGAATGAGTCAAGGAGAAGAGAAACGTAACGCAGCAGTCGTATAACTAACTATTACAAAACATGATTCATAACCATCCACTGTGTAATAAGCATGCACAGAAAGACCAGTGTTCAGAAACAGTTGAAAGGCAAGAGAGCCCGTTGGGAGCTAACAAATACATTGTTTGTTATATTGCACATCAGAAGCACCAGATGAAACTCAACATTATTTGTTAAACACTTTATATTTTACCTTTTGTTTTTCAAATTTTTACAGGTTTGTTAAATTGGGAAAAAAAATTAAATAAATAAATAAACTACACTGGTATCATTTTGTAGGTACTTATGAAAGCTTTGTGATGTTATATTTTATTTAAGATAATTCATAATTCTATGCTACATGTTACACCAATATTTAAGAAAATAGACAAAATAAAAATAAATAAAAAAGTGAAAATATTACTATTATAGTTGATTACTAGTGAAAAAGCCAAACTAGGAAAATGAAGTGATGCCCTAATTAGTCAATTACCCAAGGCTTCATTCTAAAATTTCATTTGGTAATATGTGATGGACAAACTTATATTACTAATAACTTAAAGAGCAAATTACAACTTACGACCTTTAATAAGTATGCTAATTTCAATTTACGTCCTTAAACTAAAGAAATAGTAGAAAATGTTCTTTATGTTCGTAATTGGTTGCAGATTACGTCTGTTTCACTAACAGACGTTAATTTTAGTTGTTAAATCTAGTCATGTGCATTGCACAACTACACATGAGAGCCATTTAGTCAATTTACTTGTTGGGGACTACTTTTGTAATTTAAACTACGTGAAGGGCTATTATGTAAATTTTACAAAATTATTATGATAATTTAAATTAAACCCTCTCTCTATTAACAATCAGACAAACAACGATTATCCACCCACATTCGCACACCCCTACCGGCAACCCTAAGCTGACGACGAGCGGCAATCCTAAGTCGGCGACCAAGTCCACCCATCCTTACCTCTTTTCACTCTCGACCATCGCAACTCCTATCCCCTCCTTTTCACCATCGCCAACAATCACCGGCAACCTCCCCCTTCCCGGCATTCCCACCACTGCTAGAAACCCTAATCAGCGATGGACTTAAGAAACTTTAATCCATTCTATTATCTCAACCGATTTCTCTCCTCGATTCAGTAAAATTGAAAAGGGTTTTCATTTGTAGATACGGATGTATCGTGATTTCATTTAAAAGGGTTTTCATGTGGGATTTCATTTGGGGTTTTCATTTGCTGCAACAGTGGTGGCTATTGATGGTGGTGATAGAGGTTGTGGCGATTGATGGTAGTGGTGGCAGAGGAGAGTAGCGTTGCTGATGGTGGTGGCGGTGGAGAGAGACATATAGGGTTCATAGAAGTGGTGGTGGTGTATGCGAAATTCAGCGACAGAGGGGTTCGGGATGCCGCTGACTAGGATGAAGAGAGAGAGGAGGGGGAGAACTGGTGGAGAGAGAGACGGTAGGGATAAAGAGGGTTTTCTTTTTTTTTTTTTTTGTTTGGGGGGGGGGGGGGGGGGGGATTGAAAAATCTATATATCTAATAAAAATAAAATTTAGTTCTTAATTACAAGAATAGTCCCTCCTATATAATAGTTTACAAAAATAAATCTCTAAAGTGTGAAAAGACCAAATTACCCTTCATTTAAGAGAGAAAAATAATGTCCGTTGGTGCAAAGGACGTAATCTGCAACCAATAACGAACATAAAGAACGTTTTCTGCTTAGCGTACTTATTAAAGAAGTAATTTGTAATTTGCTCCAACTTAAATTTAAACAAATATGAAAACGACAATAAACGAACGAAACATAAAGAACGTTCACAAACGTAAATGAAGTAAATAAACGAAAATAAACAAACTCCTCGCCGAAAGGTTCAACGATTTTTGAATAGTTTACATGCCTAGATAGATTTGTCCCGTGTATAAACATATGGAAGAGTAAGTCGATAAATGTATATTGGTAATATTTCAACACCAAAAAAAATCCAAATATGAATAGGGATTTAAAAACCAAGAACATTAAAGGTGTTTTCAATTTCTATTTTAGCCAAGTGAGAATCTGGCTAAGAGATGAAGTAACCCATCCGTTCGTTCATTTTAAAGATAAATGACTCGTCTAGTTTACAATATAGTTGAAAAAAGAGATATATAAGTGAGTGATGTGGGCTTACACTCTGTAAATGTGTCTGGGAAGAAGCATTTGCCAAGAGAAAACTACAATATACAGTCCTGAAAACGTGCCCTTCACAACTCCATCAATCACGCTATCAGATATGCAGACAAACACGCACTAAATCTTTATAAAAAATGTCAGCCCAGTTTTCCGCCTGTAAATAAAAAGGAAAATAATATATATCAGAGATAATGAGTCTGACTCAGTCTGAGTAGGCAGTGTATAAAGAATATTCTACAAAGAGTGAAGTCCTAGCTGGCAGCTTACTTAAGCTGGTCTCCAGGAATTTAAAGATGACATCATCAGCAAACCACTATGACCTGAAAACGAATAATTAAGAAGCTAGATTAAGCTCACGAGTCGTAATTATAGAGGTCGAGAAGCAAGGTGAAGAAATAAATGCATTGCTTAAATAACCTGGATTTGGAGCTCCGGAAGAAACTATATTCTGGCCCACGGGTTGAAAGCTTACATTATTTGTTGGAGGTCTCTCAATAGGTGATCGAAAATACCCTGCCACAGTAATAATACATTAGTCAACAAACTAGAGTTCATGCAGAATTTTCAAGTAGAATGAAAATTATAGAGGTACAGGGCACTATCCAAAGCAATTCTTCAGCTCAAATTTAAAGGGTGCTATGACAATTTCTAATTAAAACGTATCACAAAATGCTGTTTTCCGGACAAATCCGTAGGATGATTTCAACCAGATAATGATAGAAGATGGTCAACTAAAAAATTTATCAGCAAAATGCCTAAAGGTTATTACTCTATAAGACAGGTGCCAAACCAATACTTCAGCTCTTGAGCGATAGCTCGATATATCACACGACAGGTAACAGGTTAGTATAATAGCTACATTAGTCCCCTAGGATGATCAATGATTCGGAGAACACAATGACATTGGACAAACCCACAAGCTTTCATGTCATTTTTCTATTTGCGGATGGTGAACTAGGAAAATCAGATCAGAATGACACTTTAATTTTTAGGGATCCTATATGACCCTGAATTCCTTTCATTTCCTCACTCTTTTGCTCTATAAAGAGGTATAGTAAATATACAAACTTTTTATCTAACCTTCATATGGCAGGAGTGTATTAAAAGAAATTTCATGACTTTTCAGCCTCCATCATGTATCAACACCAGCAGGTTAACTCTGTTGGAAGTTTAATCTTGATCTGTATCCACATGTAACACGGGTTGTATGGGTCAAGAATTGGGGGCAAGTTAGCTCCAGGTTTTCAGTCTTTGGGTCGGTTTCTATTTAGTATTTGAGCTTGATTTGTTTATTTATTTGGTTGGACGTTGGATTTGTTTCCTGATTAAAAGAACGGGTCCACATTAGAATAGTTCGGTGATCAAGCTAGAGTTATAGTATAAAAAGAGGTTAGGGGTTAATGTAATTAGTGTGGTTTTGTTCTTAATGATATTGAGAAAGAGTCATGGGAGTTTACACAACATATCGGTGTGTTTTTCGTGTGTGATATATGATTCTAGGCCAACATGTGGTATTACGAGCTTAGGTGAAGCTCATATCCGGCAAGAGGCTGTTTATCGAGATCTAAGGAGAAGATCAAGAATAGGCTATTGATGACGAAGAGTCGAAGACCAAGGGAACAGCGAAACTATTGGTCGATCTGTGAGAGATTGGTCAAGAGAAAGATGACCCGTGCGGACCCGTGAATGAATTTGAAGAACCTGCAACTTGCAACTGGTTCAAGTTGCCTGGAAGACGATTCTGTGACAGGTCCGTGTGATACAGGTTTAAATCGGGCCGCGACTATGGGATGTCAGTTGTGTGAGACAATCAAAGCAGAGACAAGAAGATTACAGAGCGAAGCTGTGATGAAGAAAGGTGCAAGCATACATGTGTAAAGCAGGATTGAAGATCTGTGTACAATCAAGACAGAATCACAGAAAAGTAAAAGGTGTTTTGTTGCTGTGAACGAAAATCAAAAGGGAAGGAAAAAAGGGTTGTTTGTGTGAATCCAGGAAGAAAAAAAGAGAGATTGTTTTTGGTTGATGACTGTGTAATGTAAACAAAAGAGGAGACTGCTGTACAAGAAGAAAAGAGGCCAAAACAAGTTTTGATGATGACCAGTTTGTGTTTATTGGTTAAATTGTTTGGATGTACTTTGGGGTGGTGTGTATCCCTGAGGAGCCGAAGAGTATTGATCACGGGTAGGGTGATTATGTGACTATTGCAGAACATGGTGTTGATGATGGGAGTTTTATGAGTAGCAATAGTCCAAAGATTAAAGTTGAAGAACTAAGAGGCTTATTGGGGATTCAAGATGCAGGTAGTACAAAAAATCAAGATTAAGGGGGGTAATGCTGGAAGTTTAATCTTGATTTTTATTCACATGCGAAACGGGTCATAGGGGTCCAAGACTCAAGACTTGGGGCGCAAGTTCTGTCCGGGTTTAAAGTTTTTTGGTTGGTTTTTGTTTAGTATTAGGATTTTAGTATTTGGGTTTGATTTATTTATTATATAGGTTTGGTTTAGTTTACTAATTCAAATACTCAGTCAAGATTAGAATAGCTAGGTGATCAATTAGAGTTTGTGTTTGACTCAGCATTTTAAGTTCACTTAACCTTCCCACTAACAGAAGGGTTTCATTAGAACAAATAAGTTGTATATCGAGAAAAAGAAGTGGTTATATTTTGTCATCAATAATGTTCGACTAAGCATTTTACTTGCTAGTAGCCTGCTAACAGTCCCATTAGTGTTTCTTTATTGATTATTTAGCTTAGTTTGTGAACTCCTGCCTTAAGTGTGTTCTAGGTCTTTTTTTACTACCTTTGTTTTACACGCACATCTTTTTCATTTATTACCGTAGCTGACGTCTCATGAACACACAAAAAAGTGGAAGGGAAAAAACACTGCCAAACTTATAGAACTTATGTATGAGGCTAAATGTCCACTAGCTATGAGCTCTTTTAGATAGCTGCATCAGAAACTGTAAGTCACATAATCATCCCCTTACCAAATTAGGCTTTAAGCTCCAAAAGAAGAAATTCAAAGCATTAACCTCTGCAAGATTTGCACATTCTTTTGCAAGCAGCATAGTATATACCAATAAAAACACATCCAAGACAATAAGCATATGCAATACCAACATAACATGGTAAATGCAGAAATTATTAAGAATCAATCATGCAAAAATTATTAAGCATCAATTATGCACCAACTAGAAAACAAAATGCAAGCATTTATATTACCGCCAATTAAAAGTAAAGCTCCATACCTTCTGGACCAAAAGAAGGAGCAACAGATAATGAAGGACGTCCATTACTCATCCATGCACCACGCTGACTATCATTGCTGAACTCATTTGAAAGTGGCCTCCATTGTTCATCACCACCATATCTCCTTAGGCCATCAGGTGGTTTTGTTAATCCATACAAAGGAGGGTATGGGTGCTGCATAATTGCAGGATTAGGATACTGAAATTGACCAGCAGCAGTCTGATTCAGCATGGGAGCTTGGAATGTTCTTCGAGACAAAAGTACATTGCCGGTTTGGTACTGTTGATTTGATTGAGAACCTTGAGGGTTTGTATACGCTTCATGCCCATATTCGACAGTCCTCGAAGAACTAAATCCAGAAAGTTCACGTAAACTGGTTGATACAGTTGGCAGAAAGGAAGATGGTTGCTGGGAAAACATTTCAGCCCTCACTGCAGAATCAAAATGAGCTCCAAGACGAGAGGTCAAAGGTACCTGAACAAATTGGTTTTCAAAGCACATTATTAATATTCGATGACACAAGGTCTTCAGGTAAATGAATATCATGGAAGAAATAGTTGAGTCTTACATTGGATGGCATGGGCGGCATTGATGGTTGAGAAAACACCACCAGAGGTGGACCCACATGAAGAGGATATGTTTGTGATGAAGGTAGGGGTTCAAGAGGTGGAGGTGGTGGTCGAGGAGGCAATGGGGTTGATGGAGGTGGTGGAACCATGGGTGGTGACAAAGGTGGCGGTGGTGAAGAAGGCAAGGGGGGTGTTGGAGGAGGAGATCCAGATGGCAGTGGCGGTGAACCCTCACGAAGGGGGGACACCTCATTGGAATTACTCGAGGCTGTATCCATAGTCCTATTGGAGCC
Organism: Deinandra increscens subsp. villosa; assembly: GCA_039602395.1. Classification (NCBI taxonomy): domain Eukaryota; kingdom Viridiplantae; phylum Streptophyta; class Magnoliopsida; order Asterales; family Asteraceae; genus Deinandra; species Deinandra increscens. Next base: position 26,779,378 of record JBCNJP010000027.1, on the reverse strand, counting down.
TTCATCCTCTTGAACAGCCGTATAAGAGCCATCACCTGTCAAGAATTTTTCATCTTTTGGATGTCCAGACACATCTTCCATTTCAAGTTCACCATCCACATCCTCCAAAATGCAGTGGCGTCTCTCATTTGAAGTTGTTGAACATGTTTCAAGCTCTCCTGTGGTAGCGTTCAGCTCTGGTGACAATTTACAAATGCCTTCTTTATGTGAAAAGTTAAAAATGACATCTTCATCTTCTTCTTCAAAGACATTAGATGACAAAAGTCCAGGCAATTGAAACGTTGCATTGCTGAAAAGTGTAAAAAGAACAATATTATATAACAAATATCTGGAAATGTTAAAGTTCTAAAAACATATCTGGAAATGTTGAAGTTCTGAAAAAACACATGTCGTAATGGACATTTTTATTTCCAAAAAATCTCGTATTTAGATTGAAGCAAGTCAATAGCCTCAACTCATTCACTAACAAAGAACAGAGAGAATTAAAGATTTCACACCTCCCATATTCATCAACAAGCATGCCCTCCATCTCTCTGATAGGATCATCAACAGCCCGTTCGGCTCGCGATGGACGCTTGGAAGAAAAAACAGCCGAAGTACCATCGTTTGAAGATCCAATGGCCTCTATATAGCTCCGGAGTAGAGTATCAGGCAAAATTTTCCTCTCAAGCCACAATTTTAGAACCTATAAAATATTTTTAACTCAAATTCTGTTAAAAATACTGTAAGCCAACTTACAATCTGAAAGAAAACAGAAACCAGAACCACCTTTAAACATTGACGACGGTTCTCGCGAGCATTAACACCTGGGGGAGCAGCAGCTCCTAAAAGACGAGGCAGTGCTGCTTGAACAGTAGGGATATAAGAGGCTCCAGCAATGCCTGAAAAAAAAAACTTTAATACATCCCAAATTCATAATCAATAAAAAAACAAGTAAAAACAAAAGAAAGCATGTATAAACCTTTCTGTGAATGAGAGCACTGTGTAATGGAATCAACCAGAAAGAAAAGATCCACTCTCCGATGAAAACTGGATTCATTTTCCAATTTCCTGATAAGAAGTTCCACAACCTACAGGAGACAACAAACATCACACAATATGAAATTCCAACCAATTTAATATCTTCAATAATGATTCCATTTTAATAAACTTAAAAATAAGATAAATAAACAAGAACATAATGCAGGCATAAAACCACATAAACAAGAACATAATGCAGGCATAAAACCATCACTGGTTATAATTTGATAAGCAGAATTCGGTGTGGTACAGAAAGCAGTATATTTCAACACTGTTAAAATGAGTAGAAAGATTTCAGAAACATATCATAATAATAGAAACCCTAGATGCAACAAGTTTGACCCAATATTTGCATAAGCAGCCAGATAGTCCGGCACAAGAAAGCTAACAGAATTTGGAAATCTTTGTCCATGATAATGAATCTCATAAAAACGAACTATATCACTTCAAGCATCATCAAACTATCTTCTACTTTCCAGCAGTTAATCAAATGGCTTTTTAGTTTGACTAAGAATCACAACCACTAGCTTAACCTAGTGGCAAAGGTGTATGCCCTCATCCTAGAGGTGTTGGATTCTAGTCTCATTTGAGACGTAGATGTTAGGGTTGAAGTCCTTGGGCTTGGGTGTTTAGGAGGCCCGTTGGGCTTACTTGTTCACCACTCCTAAAACCCTAGCTGTTCTCTATTTATATATTATTGTCTATGTATTGTAATCATCGTACCGAACTTAATAAAATATCCCTAGTTGCAGCCCGTGGACGTAGGTCACACCAACCGAACCACGTAAAACTCTCTGTTCGTGTTTCTTTATCGTTTTCTGTGCGTGTTCGTTGTAAATCGGTATATTCCGCTGCGTCGATTAAACCTAACAGTAGAGTGGAGTTGGAGTGTAACATTTAGCCGTTAAAAAAAAAGTTAACTAAGAATCTACCAACTGTTAAATCTGCAAGGAACTCCAACCTGTGGCTAATAAATCTCCAGCTATTTATTCAGAATTACCATATGAAATCCAATTTCCTACATGCAGAAACAATAGATTCTGATAAACAAAAACTGTCTCAGATTCAAACTTTAGGAACTTTTATCATCACTACCGAAGTAGAACATGTAAGCCACTATAGGTAAAAGGAGATCACAATTATAAGCTCAAAGCCTGCAGCAATACACGTAAGACCAACAATGTAATTGCCACAAGAGTGTCAAAGGATTTATGACAAAGCACAGAAAATTGTTCTAATGTCATAACACCAAATATTCACGCACAAGCTCACAAGGCCACAAGATGTGACCAAAAGAGTAGGTTATTTAGCATAGCTTAAGAGCTGTAGCTAGCGTGTTGCAAAATCAAATAGATTTAATGTCCATGTAATAAAAAATAAAGACTATTCTCTTCATTGGACATCTCGTGGTGAGATATATTTGACTTAAGTAGAATATTTGTAAGGTGGTGTTATAAAGCATAATGAAAACCTCCAACATGACGTAGTATGCTCATTAAAGAAGCTAATTATAATATATATGAAAAATTTTAAGACAGCATACGGACAAGTGTGAGGAAGTATGATGGTAAGAAGAGCTTTGTTAGCTAATATTGGATCACATATCCTACAATGAGTGCTTGTTGTTTTTAGGATTATGAATGAGCTTGTTAAAGACAAAATAAGTTCACATACCAAAATGCATGCTTCACACTGATAGCATTGAGTAACTTCCTTTGACATGGCTAAATAAAGTTATAAATTTATAATGAAGGTGGAGGTACAGAAAAATGTTTTACATTTTGCTGTTCACTCTCTTCATCAAAATATATAATAAGCATGCAACAGCCAAGACATCCTAAAATCTCACAATAAAAGATTTCTCTATATTCTTACATTTTGGCCCTTGCTCTCTCCAAACCATTGCATTTTCTCATCACTAAGAGCATTCACAACCCATCCATAGATTTTAGGGAAAATCACTAAAAAAACACTTAAAAGTCACTCCATCCCATTCCCATCCTCATATATTTGGGGAAAACCACATCCACCCCCCAAATTTGATATTCACTATTCATCCCCCATATTCATTAGTTTATATTATTTGTAATTATTTGTAAGTGGATGTGAGTGGGAGATTTTAGAAAATGATATATAAATTTAGATAGTAGAGTTTTTTAGTTAAATTATAGGGATGGGGATGGGGAACGGGCTGTAAATGCTCTAAGATATTTAAACTTTAAAGCACCATTGCAATATGCAATTGAGAACTATCTACATCTCAAACTTCCTACCATCATAAAGGACCACATGTCTTGTGTGTGAGTCTCTACCACTAAGTAGATATTAAACAAACAAGAGACCCAAAACTGCATCCCCAGTCTGTTAGCAGTTCGTAGTATTGGATATAGCAAATATGTCAGGTCCTGTAACACATGCATTGATACAATATATGAAAGTCATGAATTAATTCTACCTCGTTGGCAATACCATGCTTTGCACAGTCAATCGCATGTCGTGTAGCACGCCCAATGCTTTCTTTTGTTCTTGATAAAGTTTCTATCATTCCTTCAAAAGCATCACGAGCAACAGCAGCCTCGGTTCCGCCACTAAGAGATATGCCATCAGGGCAATGACCTGAACTAGACCTCCTCTCCTCAAATTCTGCAGAATCAAGTTGATCATCCATACTAGCCATAATTCCATGACCCGTTGTGATTGGCTGAACAGCAGAAATAGAATCGGGGCTTTTCCCAATTGTTTCAGCATGTGGAAAGTTAAGACTTTCATGCACAAGGTTGTGCGGTTGAGATTGTTTTCTTTTTGCCTGGGCAACTGCAATCAGATGCCTCATTGATTTGTTTGAATCTGCATTTCTTGAATCAGACAATGTAGTTGTTTGAACCACTCGAAATTCTGACCTGCATCAGCCAGAGTATAACATTAGCCCCAGAAAAGATTTGTGTAATATACAGTTTTTTTTTTTGAGAGAGAACAATAACACAGGCATGTTCTACACACCTTTCACTAAATAACAAATTGCTATCGCTAGGTTTTTTCAAGACAGTGGCAGATTCAGTAATCCGTGAGCTTGATTTTGGAGTAGTTTTTTGAGAGTTTTTCTGCTTCTCCTCGGATAAAATAGGCCTAATTCTCTCATTTACTGCATTATGCTGAGAACGATTTCCACCATCATAAACCTCACTTGAGGGTTTAAATGAACCTGATTGAGCCTTCTTTTGTGAAATATCACCAGAAACCTTGCCTGAAGTCTTGTTGACTTTAGAAGGTTCTACCACTTGGTTGTAAGCATCAAAAGGAGACTTGACGGGAGAGGCGAACCCCTTTAGAATCTCTTCAGATAATTTCTTTTCAGGTTCTGTTTTCCCAGGAGTATGTAACAACTTCCCTTCAACTACTTCTGAAACATCTTGCTGAGATTTAGGCATACATTCATTCAGATGCACGTTATTTCTCACACCAGAGGAATGTTGAATAGCTTCAGTCACTACAGCAACTTCTTCAACAAACATTGAAGCGTGTGAGACCTTATCAACTACTTTAGATGACCTTCTATGCACGGGAGTCTTTCCATGCACGGGAGTCTTTCCATGTACAGGAATCTTTCCATGCACGGGAGACTTTCCATGCAGGGGAGTTTTGGGCTCATCTTCATCTTCATCAAAGATACGAACAGCTCTCCTCTTCATGTGCACTTGAGGTCCAGATTTAACAGAACCAGCGTGTTCCACCTTTTTAGGTGTAATAGAGCTTTCAGTTGTCCTATCTTCAGACATGCCCTCCAACACCAGACGACGGCGCTTTGTAGGCTGTGCCACATCTTCATCACCAAGAACTCCGGATCCATAACCAGAACCATTTGTCTGCCCATCAAACACCAAGGGGTTTTTTGTTTTCAAACTTGGTTTTGCCTTCTTTACTTCTTCAATGCCTCCATTGCTGGACACATCGTTTTTCCTGAATAATTGGGACTTCTTGGGGGCCTCATACCGAGAACTTGGACTCTTTTGCAGAGTGCAAAACTCCATTATTAAGAACATTATCTTTCAGAAGCTCCCTTCTATTACCTCCAGCATCCTTTAATAAATCCTCAGGCAACCCAACATGTGTTTTATCTTTAAGTTTCTTTGTTTTTCTAATAGTATCGGAAGATTTTGGGTTTGCTACAGCCATAGTAACTTCACTCTTGCTCACATGTGAGGTACTTCTTCGTGTTCCTTCCTTTGAGTTCTTAGTTATACTGGTACTGGATTCAATACGACTGGTCTGAAATGCAGAACCTGCACCTGCTGGACTAAGATGTTTGTTTATTCCATCAACATTGTCATGATTATTCTTTAAAGCTTTTGCTATCTTCTTGGACTTCTGCCCATTAATTTCTACATTTGATCCCATCTTTAAATCTGCATTATGACCTAAAGCATAAAAAAAGAAATTATCAATAACATATTGAACAATGATCAAGTACTGGCCACACATAAGCAACTTTAGCAACCACCAAAGCCCTCTACATGATTAACTTACCTTGATACTAAACATCAGTCCCTACTTCAGTTAAAAAAAAATAAGATTAATAATAAGAGTAAATTACACAAAAGGTCCTTTATGTTTTATCTAAATTTCGAATTAGGTCCTTTAACTAAGATAGTTACGTCGAACATCCTTTATGTTTCATATTAGTTTCAGAGAAGGTCCTTTGTCACTAACCGGGTTAAAATTATCCATTAAGCTAGGGGTATTTTTGTCATTTTAATATCTTTTTTAATAAAAACTTTAATATAAAAAATCACATTTAAAACTCATAGTAATCTGATCCTTCATCTAAGTTCGGGCTCCAATTCGAATTTTCATCTGACACGGGCAAAGGAATGAACAAGTACATGAAAACGATTCCATCGGGAGGATCAACTGCCGCCGATTCAACCACCTCCGTCATCACCGACACTAACCCTAATACGATTTCTCTATTTGTTTGCCACCGATTTCCACATATCCGTGATGCATCGGTAGCTTTATAACATAATTTAACCGTCAATTGCCGTTGCTTCGCATTCCTGTTGTGAGATTTGGTGGGTCAAATGGATGAATTCGGCATGCTCGCCAAAGATTTTGGGTTCCGGCCTCAAGGAAAATCTACTCCGATGAAACTGCGCGGTGGTGATCGCCGGAGTCGTCCTACATCATCGTCACCAACATTCACGGCATACGAGGATGATATGCTTAACGACGTATTTAGCGGTCCTCCTAAATACACCAACAGTAACTCCAAATCAACATCGCCGATTTCTGATTTCGATTAAGATTCAATTTTCAAGGACTCATTGTCGGTGGATATTCATGAAGTGATTACTAAACCTAAGTCTTAGAATTCGCCGGTTTATCATGATGACATTTTTGATGGGTTGCCAGGGATAAACAACAAATCGACATCTTCTTTGCATCAGCGAGATAAGAAGATAACATTTTCGTAGTAGTGACTAGTTCGATGATCAGTTCGATGATCATCTTAAATGGGATATTTTAAAGTTCGATGATCTTCTTGGGAATTTAATATTTTTTTATTTTGAAGTTTTTATTAAAAATTTATTATAATGACAAAAATACCCCTGACTTAACCGATAACTTTAACCACGTTAGTGACAAAGGACCTTCTCTGAAACTAGTATGAAACATAAAGGATGTCTGGCGTAACTATCTTAGTTAAAGGACCTAACCCGAAATTTAGATAAAACATAAAGGACCTTTTGTGTAATTTACTCTAATAATAATAATAAGAAGTTGTACCTCCACCAGAAGTAGATATACTCTCCACCTTAGGTGAAGTTATATCATCACTGCAAAATTCAGCTTGTTTTTTGGTAGAGAGAGATGGAGAACGATCATTAACAAGGGGTGAAACGCTAGGGTTTACGTCCATTTCACTGTGTATCTGCGAGCACCGTTCTAAACCAGGGCCAGGATTTACAATGTCATTAGAAGATGTTGCACAACTGGGTCCATCAGTAATCATCCCATCATGCACCATCTCTATAGAGTTAGCATCAGGCTGAGAAGCATGTCCATCATTGTCATCTTTTAAAGAATCTGAACTCTTGTTCTCTGACTCTTCAAACGTGTCACAGATTTCCTTCACGGCTTGGGAAAAGTATTTTACTGTCTTTCCTTTACATCTAGTCAGCAACTTGTCTTTTGACGCGCTGGTAAATGGCTGAATGTCAACCGGAGCTACAAATGCTCTGCAGTAGTGAAACATTTACATGTCATGAATTATGCTTTCTAAACAGTTTAAAACACAACTGTCAACATGTTTACACATTTAGTCGTCCTTACATCATGTCCTAAACATACCACGTACTGATGGCTCTTGGCGTACCTCATCTATGAAGTTAACTTTTTTCCCAATTGGTACGGGACCCAAAACAAGATGGTAAATTTACATAATTAGAGCAGCCTCTACAGGTAGCAGGTACTTACATTTCTTCTGTACCAAAGAACTGTACAAAATATTTCCTCGGATCAGGTGTCCGTTTCCAATCTTCAGGCTTGCTAATCTGCATAAACAGAAAGATACAAGCAAACAAAAGACTTTAAGGTACACCATGTACAACTGATACATTAATGTAAGCTGACAGCAGAAATCATAAGCTTCAACAAAATACATCAACCTTCTCAAATTTTTATCACGAAATGATAAGTTAATGAAGGTTGGTGCAATATTAAAGTCCTGAGAATAGTATACCCTCAACAGAACACTCCGCTAGACTAGCCTCAAAACACATCCAGAATCCAACCTTGAACAAATTTCCATGACAACATCATCCAAGCAGAAGGTCTAAATGGGGACTTCGATTCAAATGGCTTCTAGGTAGAAAAGGACTGCTAGTGTGGTCTAGCACGTGATGTTCATAAGATACCAGCCAAAGGGTGATAAGTTAGATCCAGAATGAGGGTAAGTTGGTGGATACACCACTAAGCAAACTGGAACTGGAAAATCAAATAAACATCCTAAATAAAAACTGTGATCTTGTTATGACCAATCCAACTAGAAGATCAAGTACAGGAGTTAATGAGAAAATTAAAAGCTACTACTTAGACTGTGGCCAAAGTCAAATTAGGGTAACTGAAGCCAGAAAAAAGGCAAATAGCTTGAACGAATGCTTAACTAATCACCACAATATAATTTGGAAATTGGAAGTATACCACCACCCTCCGCAGCCTACGAGATTATCAAAAAAAAAAAGTAATTCAAGTGATAAATTAACAATTCTCGATAAGATGTTAAATTCAACAAGATTTAGCAAGGAAAAAGCGATCAAGTCCATTTAATGAGATCATTAATGGCTCTTTCCTCCAAACAAAAGCTAAACACAGGTACAAATACTCGAAACTGAACCGAATTAGGGCACAATGCATCACTGTAAAACATCATTATCAATCTAACCTTGGCAGGCCATGCAGGAAACCCCTTGACTTTAGCAAGAACAAGATCGCCGAGATTCAACTGATTATTCCCCTTGGCTCCTTTCGCTCCACCACGTTTTCGCCCTGGAGCCATATGGCATCTCTTCGGCTGAAAAGCCCTAGGGGAGAAAACAAAACGGAAACAACAACCTGACGCAAGGTTTAGATTCTGATCGGAAACCTAACTAGTAGATACGGTACCAGAAAGGCAAAACCCTAGGGTTGCGGTGGCGGAGGGCGGGGGATCGGCGACGGATAGTCCGGTGTAAGTAGGGAGGGTAAACCGTAACCGTATGTATGTTGTTGGGTCTGTGTTTTGGAAGATTCGGTAGCAGGGAGGGAGAGGGGGATTTTGTTGGGGCGGTGGATTAGAGTTTAGAGAGAAAAGGGTTGTGGTGAATGGTGATGGCGAGTATTTTTGCAACGTAACCGATTTGTCTAAAGATAAATTTATTTAGCATAAGTGGTTATTTGACCATTTGAAATTGGTTAAATAGTCATTGAATTTTGTTTTTGTCTTTTTTTTTTGTTTTTTTTAATAATATAGGATTCTATTAAAACAAAGTAACACGAAGCTGAAATAAATTAAGTAGAGAACATACTCAATGAAAATTATAAAAACATGAAAAAGAAGCATATGAACGATGAAGGTAGACTTGGAATTGAGAGATCATAAGTTTGATTTCTGAGCTTTCAGGTTTTATCACTCGGCCGCTTTATGATAGTGGATTTTTTATAAAATGAGCTCAACTTGCGTAAATACTTCCCAGGTTTTCCGAAGGATTCGTTGACCGTTCAAAAAAAATTAATAAAATACTACATAACATAAAATTAACCAAACAAGACAAATGAAAACATCAAAACAAGAACATATTCAAAAGCAAAGAAGTTGTATTTAACATGGGAAAAGAACTCTAAACTAAATGAAGAATAAAACCAATTAATAAGGAGTCATCGTAAGTTGTTTTTTTTTATAGTCTAACTATAATTAGATGTATCAACGCATTGTCGTGTGCTCATTAATTTATATATTTCTGTTGGATAATGTGTTGTCATGTAAATGACCGGTTAAAACAGTTACCTTGCAAAAACACCACTTAAAAAAAGCAAGCAAAGTTACAAAAAGACAAACAATTTATCTTACTTAAATATAATACTAAAAAAGTAGACGCTTAATGGCATCGCTGTAAAAATAAAACTAAATGTTTTAAAAACGATTTAAAATTAATTAAAAAACGGTATAAAAATAAATATAGTAAAGAATGTCACAAGACTGACGCTTTCATACGTCACCAGGATATTAAAAAAACGACTCAGACCTAGATTGACGCTTTCATCATTGTCATCTCAGGTCTTCACTCGTGTATATGAGTGACGATGTTTTATGAGTGGAGTGTAGTGGAGATTAATATTGTTTTGGTAAAAAATTCACAAAGGAATTCCGTATTCCAAACTTAGAATGTGAGGTAGTGTGCTTGTCAATATGCTCGAAATGTAAAACTGAACACAAGGATGTAACGAGAGAAAAATCCAGGATTCTTCGAGTTGCCTCTAGGAATCCTAGCAAAAAAACCTCGGGAGCCGGCCTGAAGAGCATGCTTCCTCACAATTTTATTGATAGGAAACTGAAAATTACAAGTATTTTGGAGGTGTAATCGATCAAGCTAAGTGTTATAGAGATCGTATGCTATCAGAGCTAAAGCGTGAAGGAGTTGTGTGTGTTCCTATTGATCGATTCCTCGATTTATATAATGAATACAATGGTAACAAACTTTCCGGGATTCCCGGGATCCTACTATCCAACTAATTCGACCGTTAAGGGCCCCTTCGTTCACTAAGTCCACGATCTTCTTTAGCTGGAGCGTGAGTTTCGGAGGTAGTTGATGACTTCGTCGAAACCTGGTCAAATAAACATGTGGCAAGTATGAGGGTTAGTTAAAAATATATAAATCAGGATACATGGATAAATGGGATTCCCAGACGATAATAGGATTCCTGCACTGCGTGAGCTTCCTGTGAGCATCCTGAAAATACACCCTCAACAAATACTACTAGCCGGAGTGAAGTGTGTCGAACGGACTTAAAGCCCCATCCATTAGGTAGTTGAGGGTATTTATAATACTCAACCTTTTGTCCTAAGCATCATTCATGCGTTACCCGATTTGGGATGTGGAGGTGCACATGTCGGACGATGCAGGTATCTATATTGAGTAACAGCGATTAATAATTGGTATTAAATGTGTGCATGGTCCGGAATGAGTGGTCACATACCAGTTGGGTTTAGCTCGTTGTCCGGAGCGTACTCTATTCGGAATTACTTGGGTGTCTAGTTGTGTGGGTGATTCATTTCCAGAGCAGGCTTTGCTAAGGCTGGTCTGGTGGTTTAGTGATCTTACACTCTGAGTGAGTTAGATGTGTGTTTTGGGATGTCTGACCTTTAGTATGAAGGTCGTCCGATCTGGACATATGACATCAGGATGTGTTTCTTGTAGTCTATTTGATCATCTTGTTTGAATTTTTGTTTTGATTGGTTGTGATTGAATGATTCGAATTTTCAACTACTCTTGGTATTTGTTATGTGTGTCTTTTATTGTAGTGTTCTTACATGTTCGTCGTAATGCATAGGTTCGTCATCTCTTATATATGTAATTTCGGAGAGTAATTAAGATATTATTTAACATTAGATGGAGACGTATGAAAAAAGCAAATGGCTACGAATTTTTTTTATATTTTGTATGTGAGTACCTTTAGCTTGGTTTTTGAGGGGAGTGTGTTGGACTTAATTCTCAACGTGGACCTAATTACAATTAGTTCAATTAGTTTACAACTTGAAGGACCTAGTTGTTTTATTAGAAACTCAAAGGATTAGAGTAGCTAGTTAGCAATTGCATTAGGTTAGTAACTCTTATTCATTGGGCATCAAGGATTGAGGAGTCTATAAATATTCTATATCTTGAAGGAATTAGGTATGAGAGCAACTTTTGTAATCTTGAATTTTGAGATAATTTTTTTAAGGTTTTTAATAAAGAAGTGAGTTTTATTAATATCGAGTGTTTTATTAGATTGGGACCTTGAGGAGGGGGGGGGGTGTTGCGATTTTTATTTTTAGTTTATGTGAATACTTCAGAAATACTCTTTGCTGTAAAGTTTGAAAAAGTTTGTTTAGATTAGTTGTTAAGGGCAAGGTGTAAGTATGTAAGGGCGGCATTCAAGAGTTATAGTGACTTGGGATCAAATCTTGGTAGTTATTGTTTTTTTCCCCCTTTTTTTTTCAAACAAGCCCAAGTTTTTTTTTTCCATTTATACATTTCTTTGTTTGTTTTTTTTTTTCCTCTTTTTCTTTCCTACTATCGCACATTTTTTAGCCCATTTATAATATTTGCTTGTTTTTCTCTTTTTCGAAATTCTCTTATATATCAAAATAAATAGCTTGTCAGTCACACAAAGGAACTATTTCCTTGAGCGTGTTTTTTGTTTCTGTTGGAGTTAAAGGGCGGTGGGCTGGTATCTTTCTTCTTTCTGTGGGTATTTGTGAGTGGATTCTGTGGGTATTTGTGAGTGGATGAAAAGGGCGGTGGGTTTGTTTACCCACAATATATGTTTCTTTTTTCTGCTACACATTCACGCATCTCTCTCTCTCTCTGGTATGCCGCCGTTCGGTTTCTCTCTTTCCGGTGACGGTGGCTGTGTTCTCTCTCTTCTGCTCCTCGCCGGTGGCTGTCTCTTCTTCCGTCGATGCTCCGATGACGTTGAAGCGGCGATTTCGTTGCTCCGTTCACGAGAGGCAATGACGATGAATCGACGATTTCGTGAGTAACCTCCGATGTCGTCAAAGCTATGATTTTGTTGCTCCACTTATCGCTGTTTTGTTGGAACGATTTTGGGTTTAGGGTTTTCTGTAACCCAGATCTGAAAATGACGGGAAAGATCCGGCTTCGGCCAGTGGGTTTTCCGGCCACAATCACTGTGAATCTGGGGTTATTCACTGTTGCATGTGATAAATTATTCATACCCTAACCTGAGCCTGTTAGGCGGTGATGGTGACGGTTGTTAGGGTTTCGGATTGATCTTCTTTGGTCCCGACTGAAACCCTAAAGTCTGGTGGTTTTTTACCTTCTCTGATGCGTTTTCTGATATGTGTGACGCCGGTTGTCTTACGGGTGACGGTGACGGTGGCTGTGGCTGTGTAACGTTGTAGCGGCCGCCCTAAAGGCGTTGCTCCGTTAACAGTTTCCGGACACTGATGTTGGGGTTGATGTTGATGCCCTTGAGGCGTTTCTCCGTCGATCTGGCGGCTGTACATTGTTTTATGTGATTTCGGTGGTGCATACGTGCTCTGTACATCAAAGAGACTCTCTTTGGTCTATGTTGCTTCGTTTTTGGCGATGATGGTTACGAATTTTAGGGTTTTAATCTGATCTTTGATGTGTAATGAATGAATCTGTCGGTGTTGCCTTTGACCGGAGCCTTTACAGCTGTGATGGTTACGAATTCTAGGTTTTCTTTTGCTATGATGAATGAATCTGCCGGCCAGAGCCTGTATGGCTGTGATGGCTTTCTGTGTGTTGTTTCCTGATGTGGAATTTCCTGATGGCTTTCTGTAACAGCAAGTCTGTATTTTGTGTTACCGGTATCATTTTAACTTTTTCGGATGCATCAGTTTTTATTTACTTGATGGCGATGCTTATTGATCCGGTGATGCCTTACTATTCTGATGATGCCTATTGTTTATATGGCTTTGGTGTTTACTGTTCCGGTGACTTAATATTTTGGATCGGGCGATGATGATTCCTTTTTTTTTGGCTTTGATGGTTGCCTTTACGGCGTGGCGCGTAAACTCTTTGTTTATCGCAGCCGTGGTTTGACCTCAGCCTTCTATTTCATCTTAGTCTTTTAAGACTTAGTCTTTTAAGACTCTGATGATCCTTTCAAGATCTGAGCTCATTATGATCCATTACCTACCTATTTTGTTTCTTTCTTCTTACAAATTTTGTTTTTCTATTTGCTTATGTTATTTGTTGGTTGTTGTAATTGATTTGGGATACCAATTTCCTAATAGCTGCGGCTATGATGATTAGTTCTAAAATCTGAGCTTAAAAGGTATGCAACCTGATATACAATGAAATATGAGCTTAACTAGAACAATCAATACATTCAAGACATTTCAAGACTTTGACAAACAGTCCATACATTCAACACACTTATATCTTTTAAAAAAATTTATTGCTGACAAAATAATGCTTTGTACTACAATATTAACAACGGATCCTAGATTGAAACGCACTAATGGCTAAAATATTATTTGATAAAGTTATTAATAAGCTAGAGATTAATCAAGTACATGTAACTCTAATATGATCAATCAAGGGTGTTTGGTTGATTTAGGAGCAAATTAGCACCCCTGACAAGTAAAAAAAAAGTTATATATGACTATAGTTATAGTTAGTTCACAAAAACTTACAATCCGCAGCAACGCGCGGGACTTTTGCTCGTAATATCCAAGTTTAAACACTCTAGAGACAGGTTGTTGTCACGTTAATTTGCGTAGAGTTTTATCTTATACCGAACCGTTATATGTTTGGACGCATATTTTATATTAAAACAATGTTGGTCAAATATTGTATGATTTTACCTTCTTTTACAGTTTTCATGGTTTTATATTTTCGTTATGTATCTTTTTTTATATTTTCTATGCGTTCTGTAAAACCTATTTTTAAGACGACCTGGATTGTATTCAAGAGCATGTTTTTATTTTTATTTTATATATATTTGATTATGCTATATACATTGCGATTTCTATTTTGTTTCAAACCAAGCCTTCTAATATTTCATTTATCAACTCTTTCTAGACAAACAAGATTTTCATGACAACAACGCGGAGAAAATTATTGCACACTTGGAAGTAGCAGATTTATTCGGTTTATGTTCTCGTACTTTTTTTTAACGGCATTTGTTCTTCTACTTGACTCACCCACTACTTGTGCATTCTTGAATCTATATATACGATTTTTATTTCTCCAAATCCAAGTTATCACCGGATCCAAGCTACCTTTCAATAAAAAAAAATGTAGAAAGAGTTGATAAAT
>JBCNJP010000027.1:26668343-26764311 GCA_039602395.1 Deinandra increscens subsp. villosa | reverse complement strand
CATTAAATATGTGCATGCTCCGGAATGAGTGGTCCCGGACCAGTTGGGTCTAGCTCGTTGTCCGGACCGTACTCTATACGGAATTATTTGGGTTTCTAGTTGTGTGGGTGATTCATTGCCAGAGGAGGCTTTGCTAAGGCCGGTCCGATGGTTTAGTGATCTTACACTCTGAGTGAGTTAGATGTGTGTTTTGGGATGTCTGACCTTTAGTGTGAAGGTCGTCCGACTCGGACATATGACATTAGAATGTGTTTCTTGTTATTTGATCATCTTGTTTGAACTTTTGTTTTGATTGGTTGTGATTAATGATTCGAACTTTCAACTACTCTGGAATTTGTTATGTGTCGTATTCTTACGTGTCCGTCGTAATGTATATGTTCGTCATCTCTTATATATGTGATTCCGGAGAGTAATTAAGATATTATTTAACACTAGATGGAGAGATATGAAACTAAGCAAATGGAAAATCATGTTTCGTGTATTTATTTTTTACTTTTCATTCGTATTACGTATAGAGTTTGTTCGAATTATAGTCAAGGCTTTTTGTTACAAAATTCATAACTAGAATTTCATATGATACATAGTTGGCCTCAAGCAAGGGTAAGTGGATGACTGCTCGTAGCTTTGTTTTTTTTTTTTTTTTTGGGAGGGAGGGGGTTGTAAATTTTTTTTTGTCTTTTATGTGAGTATCTCATAAATATCTTTTGACGTAAAGTTTAAAAAAAAATGCTTAGATTAATTTTTAAGGGCGCAAGATGTAGGCATGTAAGAGTACCATCCAAGAGTTACTCACTTGGGATCAAATCTTGGTAGTTTTTTTTTTTCCTTTATTTTTTCAAACAAGCTCAAGTTTTTTTTTTTTTTTCATTTCTACATTTCTTTGTTTGTTTTTTTCTCTCTTTTTCTTTCCTACTATCGCACATTTTTTTAGCTCATTTACAATCTTTGCTTGTTTTTCTCTTTTCAAAATAATATCTAAGTTTAAACACTCCAAATAGATTGTTGTCACGTTAGTTTGCATAGAGTTGTTCTCAATACCGAACCATTGTATGTTTGTACGTCGATTTTATTAAAACAACATTGGTCAAATATGGTGTGATTTTACCTTTTTCTTTTTAATAGTTTTCATAGTTTTATATTTTCGTTGTGTATTATTTTATATGCTCTATGGGTTTTCTGTTGGAAATTCAGTAACGATTCAACAATCGGTTGATCAATTACAATATAAAGAAACAGTAATACAACGAATAGAAACAACTAAACGTAATCACCACCAAGTCTAATCACGAACAGCAGCAGGATCAGGCCCTGCAAAACAGAAGAACACAGAAAAGAAAACGAGAGGAACCGGGCTTGTGTTTGACACAATTCCCTTAAACAGATTCGACGTCTGTTCCCAGGGTACACCGGTTCAAAACTGTGTGTACAGCCGGACGAGAATACTTGCCTGAAACGAGACCGGAATGAAGCAGCAGCAGCAAGAGATCGTAGCAGCAGAGTAGTACGGATGTGGTTTTTGTGTGTATATCCTATGACCCAATTCACGTGTTTATATACGAAAACAAAACACTAGATTAATGTCCCATAATGTCACATTAATCCATGGTAATTAAGCTCATTAACCATTGTAATGAATGGTCAGTTTGGAATGCAAAGGGTTGGTTCAATGAACCAAAATTCGTTCTAGAATCTGCCAAAAAGAAAGCTCTCGAAAATTAGCAAAAACTGGTCACTTCTTGACCCCCGTTTCGGAGCTGCATTCGTGTCCGCAGGTCGCGCGGGCACGAGTTCAGAATTTCAACCCGAATTGCCATTTTTCGCACCCCCCCCTGCGCGAGGGTATGAGCTAGAGTAAAACATGACACAAGTGATGTCAAAGCCTTTGAGGTTTATCCTTATAAACCAATTACCCTTTTGTTCCCACACCAATGTGGGATAGCTCACATTTTTCCAAACTTGAACAAAAAATCTTTTGAGATAAACATCTCATTCACACACATTTTCCAACAATCCCCCACATGAATGGAGGTTGATCTCAGAAGTAACTTAATCCCGATCGAATTTCAACAGTTGAATCTTGCATACGATAGGTAGGTGTTACCCTTTGAACCTTCGCTCATGAAACACACTTAGTCTACTGGCTCTGAGTAGGCGGTGATGCCTTTGAACTCGTCTGCCGTTTGTGTAGGCGACAATGTGCTTCACACAAGACTCTCCTTGACAATATCAAGTCCTCATAGTTATGTTCGTTATGGTCATGAACATTAGCCTGGTTCTGCGAGAGCTCTTAGGTATTGTGCCCCCTCAAATACCCTTCGAAGCGACCCCCACTTCTCTCTCACATAGGTGATTCACCACGTGTGGCTGCCTCAGCTGAATCATTAAAAGCCATAGGCTTAACCTCGTACTTGTCACTTTTAGGAATGGACTAGGAGATGTATCGATTCCAATTATACATCCCCTTCTTAAAGTGCGTGGAGTTATCAATTCTTTCCCCCACAGTGACCTCACTAGTTCATACAATTAGGTTGTCCTATTGAACTCAGATCTTGGGATCTCCAGTCAACTGAGTTAGGTTTTCCTTCATATGAACTTTAATCTTTCAAGGGCTTCAGTCCCATTCCCATGCACGACTTCTGAACTACCTCTCTACTTAGGCCTTTTGTCAGCGGATCCGCAATATTATCCTTTGACTTCACATAGTCAACAGTGATAATTCCAGTAGAGATTAGTTGTCGTATCGTATTATGTCTACGTCTTATATGTATGTTCTTACCATTATACATTGTGCTATGAGCTCTGCCAATTGCCGATTGGCTATCACAATGTATACATATGGCCGTTGCCGGCTTAGGCCATCTTGGTATATCCTCCATAAACTGACGTAGCCATTCTCCCTCTTCACCAGCTTTATCTAAAGCGATGAATTCTGCTTCCATCGTGGATCTAGCAATAACCGTTTGTTTCGACGATTTCCACGATATGGCTGCACCTCCAAGTGTGAATACATATCCACTCGTTGCTCTGGAATCCTTCGTACCCGATATCCAGTTTGCATCACAGTGTCCTTCAATCACTGCAGGATATCTGGTGAAGTGCAGCGCGTAATCCCTTGTGTACCTTAGGTACCTAAGTAACCTAGTCACACATCTCCAATGAGTTGAACTTGGATTACTCGTGTACCTACTTAGCTTGCTTACAGCATATGCTAAGTCTGGTCTGGTACAACTCATCAAATACATCAAACTGCCAATAATTCTTGAATACTCTAATTGGTTAACAGGTTGTCCTCTGTTCTTAGCTAGATGTTGACTTGTGTCAATGGGAGTTCTAGCTACATTAGAGTCATTTGCATTGAACTTTTCAAGAATTTTATCCACATAGTGGGTTTGTCCTAAAGCAAGTCCACTTTGGGTTCGTGTGATTTTAACTCCCAAAATCACATCTGCTAAACCCATGTCTTTCATATCAAATCTTGCTTTCAAGATGTTCTTTGTTGATTTTATCATTTTGTCATTACTTCCAGCAATGAGCATGTCATCAACGTATAGACACAAGATGACATAACCATCTGGTGTGTCTTTCACATACACACACTTATCACATTCATTGATCTTGAAACCAGAATCACGCATGACATGATCAAACTTTTCATGCCATTGTTTTGGTGCTTGCTTTAGTCCATACAAGGATTTGACCAGTTTACACACTTTCTTTTCTTGTCCAGAGGCTCTAAAGCCCTCTGGTTGTTCCATGTAAATCTCTTCCTCTAGATTTCCATTTAAGAAAGCGGTTTTCACATCCATTTGGTGAACTTCCAAATTTCTAATGGCTGCAATGGCAAGTACCAACCTTATGGAGGTTATTCGAGTTACTGGTGAATATGTGTCAAAGTAATCTAGACCTTCCTTTTGTTTGTATCCTTTGACCACCAGTCTTGCCTTGTACTTTTCTATGGAGCCATCAGGCTTCATCTTTCTCTTGAAGATCCAACGATGACCTAGTGGTTTGCATCCCGGAGGAAGATCCACTAGTTCCCATGTATGGTTTTGTAAAATAGAATCTATTTCACTTTTGATGGCCTCCCTCCATTGAGGTCCTTCTGAGGAAGTTACCGCTTCATGGTATGTTTTGGGCTCACTTTCTACCATGTACGTGTAGAAATCAGGACCAAAAGACTTTTCAGTTCTAGCCCTCTTGCTTCGTCTAAGCTCAACATCTTCTTCCTCAGTTTGCTCGTGTTCTTCCGGAACACAGTCTGGTTCTTCCGGAACACGTTCTGGTTCTCCCGGAACACGTTCTAGTTCTTCCGGAACATGTTCTAGTTCTTCCGGAACTAGATCATCATGAATTGTATTTCCATATTCTTTTGTAATGCATGGAAATATATTCTCAAAGAATGAGGCATTCTTTGATTCCATTATCGTTCCTTTGCGAATATCGGGAATCTTGGATTCATGCACAAGGAAGCGATACGCGCTACTGTGATCTGGATATCCAATGAATATACAGTCAACAGTTTTGGGTCCTATCTTTTGAGCCTTAGGTAGTGGAGCAACCACCTTGGCTAGGCACCCCCACACTTTGAGGTATTCGTAGGACGGTTTTCTTTTCCACCATAACTCGTATGGGGTTTCGTCTTTTTTCTTATGGGGTATCCTATTCAAAAGATAGTTTGCCGAAAGGATAGCATCCCCCCACAAGTTTTGGTTTACACCAGAACTCACTAGCATGGCACTCACCATTTCTTTCAAGGTTCGATTTTTCCGTTCAGCAATCCCATTTGATTGGGGTGAATATGGTGCAGTGAACTCATGCCTGATTCCGTTTTGCAAACAGAATTCAGCAAATGGTGAGACATACTCACCACCTCTATCACTTCTTACAACCTTGACCTTCCTTTCAAGTTGATTCTCAACTTCAGTTTTATATGCAATGAAAGCTTCAATTGCCTCGTCTTTACTTTTAAGCAAGTAAACATAACAATACTTCGTGCAATCATCAATAAACGTGATGAAGTATTTAAATCCATTTCTAGTTGGAATGGATTTCAAATCACACACATCTGTGTGGATCATACCCAAAGGTTCAGTGTTTCGATCGACCGGTTTGAATGATGATCTAGTTAATTTTGCTTCAACACACGTTTCACATTTATAGTTTGAGTCAATATCAAAAGTTGGTATGCAATTCAATTTAATCAAACGACGAATGGAATTAAAGTTAACATGACCAAGTCTACCATGCCACACATTAGAAGACTCAAGCAAATAAGCAGAACTGGTACCAGTCTTATTCATAGCATTGTTAACAACCATTACATTCAGTTTGAACATACCATTGAGGGCATAGCCCTTTCCAACATACACACTATTCTTGGTCAACACGACCTTATCTGACTCAAACACCATTTT
Organism: Deinandra increscens subsp. villosa; assembly: GCA_039602395.1. Classification (NCBI taxonomy): domain Eukaryota; kingdom Viridiplantae; phylum Streptophyta; class Magnoliopsida; order Asterales; family Asteraceae; genus Deinandra; species Deinandra increscens. The sequence continues at coordinate 26,758,897 of JBCNJP010000027.1, read as the reverse complement.
GAAACCAAACTTATTCAACAACCACCCAGACACAAGATTCTTACGAATCTCAGGAACATACAACACATTAGTCAAGGTAAGCTCCTTTCCTGATGTCATTTTCAGGATCACATTTCCTTCACCTTTGACTTCAGCAGTGGCAGAGTTACCCATGAAGAGCTTCTCTCCATTAGTAACCTCCTTGAAGGTGTTGAACAAGTTCTTGTCAGCACACACATGGCGGGTGGCTCCGGTGTCAACCCACCATTCCTTGGTATTCGAACCAACCAAGTTAACCTTAGAGATCATCATTGTGAGGTCAGAGATCATGGCAACAAGATTCTCATAATCATCAACCATATTGGCTTGACGAGAGACATCTTTCTTTGGTTGTCTACATTCATTTGCCCGATGACCTGGCTTGTCACAGTTGTAACATTTGCCATCAAATTTCTTCTTTGCAACCCCACCTTTGGGTTTAAGATTAAACCCTTTCCCCTTGTTCTTCTTCTCAGCCCGTCCTCTACTTTTGTTACCTTTGGAGGATTGGCCATATTCAACAATATTGGCCTTTGCTTGCTCGGGGACATCACTCTTCTTTTGAGCAAGTTTGTTGTCTTCTTCAATACGAAGACGAACCACAAGATCTTCAACAGTCATTTCCTTTCTCTTATGTTTGAGATAATTCTTGAAATCAACCCAGCTTGGTGGCAATTTCTCGATCATGGCAGCAACTTGAAATGTCTCACTAAGTGACATTCCCTCCGCATGAATATCATGAAGAATGATTTGCAATTCTTGGATTTGGCTCATAACAGTTTTTGAGTCAATCATTTTAAAATCCAAGAACTTGGCCACCACAAATTTCTTTGTGCCTGCATCTTCGGTTTTGTATTTCCGTTCCAAAGATTCCCATAGTTCCTTGGCCGTGTTTACTTTACAATAGACATTGTAAAGCGAGTCCGCCAAACCATTGAGCACATAGTTCTTACACAAGAACTCAGAATGCTTCCAAGCTTGAACTGCGCTCACAGATTGAGCATCCATTTCCCCTTCAGACACTTGGGGAGCGATTTCAGTCAAGAACCTCGCAAGGTTCAACGTTGTCAAATAAAACAGCATCTTCTGCTGCCAACGTTTGAAGTTCAGACCGTTGAACTTTTCGGGTTTCTCAGCGTGGCTTGCAACCGCGTTAGGCAACGGTTCGACCATCACTGTGGTAACAGCAACGGAAGAGGTGAACACAGCAGAGACACCAGAGGTCGGTACACCAGAGGTTGGTAAAGGCTGAGATGAGTCCATTCTGAAACGAGACCCACAGGAGAACAGTTAGAAATATTCGTACACAGAGTGTACACCAATCTGTTTAAGTTTGTTGGAAATTCAGTAACGATTCAACAATCGGTTGATCAATTACAATATAAAGAAACAGTAATACAACGAATAGAAACAACTAAACGTAATCACCACCAAGTCTAATCACGAACAGCAGCAGGATCAGGCCCTGCAAAACAGAAGAACACAGAAAAGAAAACGAGAGGAACCGGGCTTGTGTTTGACACAATTCCCTTAAACAGATTCGACGTCTGTTCCCAGGGTACACCGGTTCAAAACTGTGTGTACAGCCGGACGAGAATACTTGCCTGAAACGAGACCGGAATGAAGCAGCAGCAGCAAGAGATCGTAGCAGCAGAGTAGTACGGATGTGGTTTTTGTGTGTATATCCTATGACCCAATTCACGTGTTTATATACGAAAACAAAACACTAGATTAATGTCCCATAATGTCACATTAATCCATGGTAATTAAGCTCATTAACCATTGTAATGAATGGTCAGTTTGGAATGCAAAGGGTTGGTTCAATGAACCAAAATTCGTTCTAGAATCTGCCAAAAAGAAAGCTCTCGAAAATTAGCAAAAACTGGTCACTTCTTGACCCCCGTTTCGGAGCTGCATTCGTGTCCGCAGGTCGCGCGGGCACGAGTTCAGAATTTCAACCCGAATTGCCATTTTTCGCACCCCCCCCTGCGCGAGGGTATGAGCTAGAGTAAAACATGACACAAGTGATGTCAAAGCCTTTGAGGTTTATCCTTATAAACCAATTACCCTTTTGTTCCCACACCAATGTGGGATAGCTCACATTTTTCCAAACTTGAACAAAAAATCTTTTGAGATAAACATCTCATTCACACACATTTTCCAACATTTTCTACGTAAAACCTATTTTTAAGACGACCCGGATTGTATTCGAGAGCATGTTTTTATTTTTGTTTAACATTGATTTGATTATGCTATAAACGTTGCCATTTATATTTTGTTTCAAACCGAGCCTTCTAACATTAGATTTATCAATTTCTTCGTAGAAACGTGATTTTCATCCTAGGAGCTAGTTTTATTCTTGCCTCGCACCCTGAAACTTAAAAAACTATAGAAAATAGTTATCCTATAAAAAATATTGGAGCCCATTTTACACTTGGAAATAGCAGAATAATGGTTTATGTTCTTGTACTATTTTTTAACGGCATTTGTTCTTGTACTTGACTCACCCACTAGTCCACTACTTGTGCATTCTTGAATCTATGCATAAAGCTACCGTTCAATAAAAAAAATGTTACAACTTTTAGACATTCAAGAAATTGACTTATATATATAGGATTTTATTCTAGTACACAAAAAGTGATGTGAACTTAGCAAAACAATTCAAACTATCTAATTTTATAATCACCTACAATCGACCACCAACATTCCGGTGGTTCCTTTGCAGAAGTCCTTCCAAAACCACCTTTTTCTTGTACTCCACAGACTCCAAATCCAAGTTATCACCGGATTCCGGCGGCAGTTTCAGTTTATCACCGGAGTGTCCTCCGGCGGCCACCAGGCGGGGCGCAATAAACAACCATGCAGAAGTACAAAGAATAGCAAATAACTTACCCCATAAAACCACTATGAAAAGTATCACTAGAATAACCGACATCCCAATTCGTGAGTCAAAGTCAAACTCCCCACCGGCCGGCCGTTGAGTTTTGGTTCGAACTTCTCCGTCAACTCCGCCGTTTTGACTATTGACGGCGGCTGTCAATTTCAATTTCTTCCGACGGGTTTTTTGTTCGTCGGATTTCACTGCTTTTTGGTTCTTCACGTGTTTTGTGGTCCACGTGGCATGTTCTGTTACTAACTGAATTTCCGTCATTGTGTCGGATATTGTCGGAGAATCGTGTTTAACCGATTTAGATTTTTGGTGGGCGGTTGACTGGTCAACGGGGACGGTTTTCGTTGGGGATTTCTTGAAGCTGAAACAACAGATCCAGTGACGCCGCCGGCTGCTTGAGTTGACTTCATGATTATGTGTAGGTTGCGTGTTCTTGACGGAACCGCCAAAACAGCCGAGAAAGCAGCTGCCGGTGGTGGTGGAAGTCGACGGCGGTCCGGTGGTGGTGGTTTCTTTGGTCATCGACGTCGATTGAGTGTCGTGAATCTTGATATCTTGTAGCAGCCGTATTGTTTTATATACAAGAGGTTAAATATAAAGAAATTGAAAATATAGATTTTGTTCTTATTCTTTATGTCTTATGTCTTATTGTAATATCAACTAATCAAAGCGCATAACTTAATCGTGATGATTTCTATTCTAATATAATTTAAACTAATGATTTCTATTTTAATTATTATAATATAAACTAGATTTTGTATAACGCGTGTGATTCTTCTTTACGTTTGTGTGAAATGAACAAGAATTATCGATGTGAAACTAAAACCATGTAAACACTCTAGTAAAACGATTTAGAAATAATTAAAAAGCAACAATAAAAAAATTTAAAAGGAATAAACATGTTGAGGGCGATTTCATACTCAATACTATGAACCGCAAATGCCAGGGGCGACTTCATACTTGAAACAATGTTGTTTACTAAACATGATCGACACCCAACCTGACGTTGTTTCTAAGATCTAACTCGAACCATCTATAAGAAAGATAAAAGTTTTAGAAAAGTGAGTTCTAACAAGAATGATACGAGAGATTTGTTTGTGAATTTGTTTGTGAATGAATTAATTCATTGATGATGAAAAACGAATACAATATATAGGATATAGAAGAGATAAACATAATTAAGAGATAAACTTGGAGAAGGGATAAGCCTTGGATTTGGATAATCATGCAAGGCATCGTTGATTTTTAATTAATTCTTCATCCGAGTTATAATGGAATATGAATTCCTTCACTCCCCCTCAAGTTGGAGTGTGAAGGTCACGAACACCCATCTTGACAAGCAAGTTTGTAAGTTGTTGAGCTCCCAACGGTTTAGTGAAAAGATCGGCAAGTTGATGATTGGAACGAACATGCAGCGGAAGAATTTCTTTTGAGTCAACCCTCTCCCGAACAAAATAACAATCCATTTCAACATGCTTAGTACGCTCATGGAAAACTGGATTGTTAGCAATTTGCTTAGCAGCTAGATTATCGCAAAACAAAGGTGTAGCTTCTTTAACAGGAACGTTCAACTCAGTTAGTAGCCACCGAACCCACAACACTTCACTGACTGTGGTAGCCATTGCCCGGTACTCAGCTTCAGCAGAAGATCGGGAAACGACAGACTGTTTCTTTGTTTTCCACGACACAGGTGCATGTCCTAAAAGAAGAACATAACCGGTCCTTGATCGACGAGTTATCTGACATCCCAACCAGTCCGCGTCACAATAAGACTCCAAATCTAACCCGCCTTCTTTAGGAAGAAAAATCCCTTGCCCAGGAGTAGCCTTGAGATATCGAAGAATGCGAGTTGTTGCTTCCATGTGTTCTTTTCTAGGATCCGACACAAAGTGACTCAGAAGATTTACTGAGTAGGCAATGTCGGGCCTAGTCGCTTGTAGATACATCAGCCGTCCAATTAGCCTTCTATACTGTGTAGCATCAACCTTTTCACTTTCACTACAATGATCAAGTTTCAAGTGTTGTTCCATTGGAAAGGAGCTAGGACGGCACCCAATTGTGCCGCTATCTTCAAGAATATCAAGTGTATATTTTCGTTGACTAAGAACAATGCCATCGGGCGTTCTAGCAACTTCGAGTCCCAAAAAATATTTTAACGCACCAAGATCTTTTATGCTGAATTGCTCATGAAGATAAGACTTTGTTTGTTGTATCTTGTCTTCATGATCACCAGTAATGATGATATCATCGACATAAATTAAGATGGCCACGAACAAACCATTCTCTTGATATGTGAACAACGAATGAATAGCCTTGGAATGAGTGAAACCAACTTTGATCAAAGCTGCGGTGAACTTTTCATACCAGTTTCGGGATGCCTGTTTTAACCCATAGAGCGACTTCCTCAGCCGACAAACTCTTGCGTCTCCTTGTTTTGAGAAGCCTTGAGGAATCTTCATGTATACTTCTTCCTCTAGGTCTCCTTGTAGAAAGGCATTATTCACGTCAAGTTGATGTAGAGGCCAATTTCTTTTTACTGCAACGGCTAAGAGTACTCTGACTGTTACGAGTTTAGCAACAGGGGAAAAGGTGTCATGAAAGTCCACGCCTTCCATTTGGGTAAAGCCTTTGGCAACAAGTCGGGCCTTGTACCTGTCCACTTCCCCATTAGGTTTGTATTTTATTTTATACACCCATTTGGAGTCAATAGCTCGCTTTCCTTCCGGTAATTTTTCAATGGTCCAGGTTCTATTCTCCTCAAGAGCACTGATTTCTTTCTTCATGGCCTCGACCCAATGCCTTTTCCTTATAGCTTCATGAAAGTATTTTGGCTCATCATTTGCGGTGATGGCCGCCAGAAAAGCTTTATGAGAGTTAGTAAATTTTTTATAAGAGATGTAATTAGCAAGGGGATGTACCGTCGAGGAAGTCGGTTGATCAGTTATGGTCCGTGTGTGGTCTAGCGATGGTGGTAGTTGTACATCAAAGCCCTCGAACCTCTTTGGCTGCGACCTGTGTCGCTTTTCTCTAGGTTCTTCACCAATAGAATGGTTTGTTGGAATACCCCCCTGTGTCGATTCGATGGACGTGGTTGGCGCTTCATCAGTTGTTGATTCTTGTGCAACTTCCACATTATGGGTGGGTGACTGTCCCAAGTCTTCAAATTCGGTGTTATGACTGTGATTTTCGGCTTCAGTAGCATGTGTCGAGTCACGTTCAGGGCTAATGTCGTGATCTTGTTCATCAAAAGGGAATTCAAATATCTCTACATTTTGTGTCTTTGATTTAACGGTCTCGAATGGGAATTGCCCTTCTACAAAACGGACATCACGGGACGTAATGAACCTCCCACTTTCTATGTCATAGATTTTGTAGCCTTTGATTCCCTGTGGATACCCCAAAAACACCCCGGGTCTCCCCCTGAATTCGAACTTGTCTCCCCCTGTTTCTGTGTTTTTATAATAAACCAAACATCCCAGAATCTTCATTTGTTCGTAGTTAGCACTTTTGCCAAACAAAATTTCATATGGGGTCTTGTCATTGATGACTTTTGATGGCATTCGGTTAATGCAATAGGTGGCAGCTTGGATACATTCACCCCAGAATTTTTTTGGTATGCTTGCTTGAAACATTAACGCTCGAGCTGTCTCAAGTAGATGGCGGTGCTTGCGTTCCACCACCCCGTTTTGCTGTGGCGTGTGAGGGCACGTAGTTTCTAAAGCAATTCCTTCTTGAAGATAGAAATTTGTCATTTTAGTGGAGACAAATTCTCCCCCATTGTCACAACGAATTTTCTTAACTGCTTTCCCAAACTGAGTTTTCACCATTCTCACAAAGTTCATGAGACATTCGCTAGCGTCGCTTTTGTATTTTATAAGATAAGTCCATACTCCTCTGCTAAAGTCATCAACGATTGTCAGAAAATAGTTTGCATGTGACGTAGAAGGTTTCCTATATTTACCCCAAATATCGCAATGAATCAAATCAAAACATGCAACACTTTTTATTGAGCTTTTAGGGAAAGGTAAACGAGTATGTTTTGCTTTAATGCAAGCATCACAAAAGGTATCCTTTAAACTAAAAAAAACACTCTTAAAAAAATCAACTCGACGCAACTTGTCACACGAAGCGTGTCCCAATCTTCTATGCCAAATTTCTGCATCAGTTCTAGACACCATGACCTTTCTTTCTTCCGCCACCATGCCCATCCGATACAGACCATCCACACACTTACCCATGCCAATCAACTTCCTCGAACGTAAGCCCTGCATGTAACAGAAGTCAGGCAAAAAAGTTACAGCACATTGTAATTCTTTAGCAAGTCTACTAACAGAAAGCAGATTACAATTAAAGCTTGGGATGTATAAAACTTTCCCAATTTTAATCCCACCCATAAGGGTGCACTCTCCCTTAGCTTTCACGGGAACGTTATCTCCATTTGGGATAACAACCGGCGTTTCGCCCTTGCTTTCAATATGGGTTTTTAGATAACTTATTTTGTGGGTTATATGCTCCGTGGAACCGGAGTCTATAATCCACTCATCATTTAAATCGTACTTACCAGCCATGTTTGCCCTAGGAATTTTATCACCTTGTGTGCTTTCCTTAGTTTCTGTGAGGTGCTTGAGAATAGTTTTGTATTGCTCTTCAGTCAAACCGCCAACTAGACTTGATTCTGCCTCGACGCATCCAACTTTGGGCCTCCCCTTTTCTCTTTTAGTTTTTCCTAGCCACCACTCTGGATAGCCAATTCTTTCGAAGCATCCCTCACGATTGTGTCCAGGTTTTCCGCAATGAGAGCAGGTCTCGACATCTGAGGAACTGTTGCGTCGACTTTCTTTGACAGCGGCCTTACCCTTTTGATGTTTTGACTCCCTCGATGTCTGTGAGAAGGTCTGAAAAGCTGCTGGGTCAGGTTGCTTCCTTCTAGAGTTTGCGATATTTCTCTGCTGCTCATCTTCGGATACGAGTCGGTATGCTTCTCCAAGGGTTGGAGTGGTTTTCATGGACAACAATTGTGTTCTTATGGGTGTAAACTCGCCATCAAGACCCATTAGGAATCCATACATTCGTTCCTTCTCTACAAATTCGTTCATCCGTTTACTTACGTCACATGTGCAGTTTCCACACGTACATCGTGGCGAGGGCTGGACTGTCTGGATTTCGTCCCATAATGTCCTTAGCCTCGTGTAGTAGGTCGAAACAGTGCCTCCGTCTTGATGTGTCAATGTGAGAGTCTGCTTCAATTCATATGCGCGCGGCGCACTTTCTTTACCGAATCGCTCGGTCAAATCTTCCCAGATTTCTTTGGCTGAATGGGCATACCTCACGCTGCTTCGAATGTCCCTTTCCATGGCGCTAGTTAGCCATCCTTTGATCATGGCATCGCACCGCATCCACGCCATGTAGAGCTTGTCAGCCTTATCGGGTTTCGGGATTGACCCGTCTACAAATCCCATCTTGTTTTTAGCGAAGAGGGAATTTGTCATCTCTTGAATCCAATCGCTATAATTGTGGTCATTGAGAAGGTCGTTGACTTGCATATGTTTTGGAGAGTCTGCAGCATGGATGTAGTATGGAGAACTCATAGGAATTTCTTCTTTGTTGTTGTTGTTGCCTGCCTCATCTTCGACTGCCATGTTTGGTTGAACAAGGTTTTCCCTGCCTCTTTTTTTTTTTTTGGTTTATTGATTGCTTTGGTATTCCTGCTCTGATGCCATAACAAGAATGATACGAGAGATTTGTTTGTGAATTTGTTTGTGAATGAATTAATTCATTGATGATGAAAAACGAATACAATATATAGGATATAGAAGAGATAAACATAATTAAGAGATAAACTTGGAGAAGGGATAAGCCTTGGATTTGGATAATCATGCAAGGCATCGTTGATTTTTAATTAATTCTTCATCCGAGTTATAATGGAATATGAATTCCTTCAAGTTCATACAACCCTAAAAATGATTTACTGCTAAGGAGGAGGCGTTGTGTTTGGCTCGACGTTTAAGGGTTAGGTGATTGATAACACACATAACTATATTGGGTTGTGGGACCCGATTTCTAAGAAGTTCCACTCTTTTATAGAACGTGAATCCTATTGCTTGTTGATCAAATTGCATCAAAATTTTAAGGTAAAAGAGAAAGTATTAAAGTTTTATGTATTTACAACACAAAATTAATAATCACAAAACTTAGTAAACCAATGTGGACATCATAAATGCTTTCTTAGGGTGTGGGTATGGTTGATTTTGAAGTCTAAAGCTTCAAAATCTTCATCAATAAAAATGTGACATTTGGAAAAAAGAAAATAAGAGAACTTGAAGCCAAAATATAGGGGTGGTTAGATTAGGCTTCACACAAACTATGCTTCAATTTAATTCCAAATTTTCTTCAAAATCCTCGGCTACCTTCGGCTAGAAGAAGCCGATCGGTTTGTTTGTTGAAACCAAATGGAACAAGCCAAAACAAGGGGTGTGGTAGCCGTCGAAGCCGATGAAACCGATGAAGCCGTGTGTATGATAGCCGAAACCACACCGCCCACCCTTACTAAAACAGAGCACACGTAAATCTTGGAAACCATATAATGCTTTCCATTAATATTTTATGGTCATGAATTGAATTTATGTTATAAATCTCATATCAATTCTCGCCCATCTACTGGAGACATTTGGTCCAACTGTATGAGGATGATGGTTAGAGCATGAACTCCATGGAGACATTGAGGTCCTAACTAAAGGAGGTTTTATTAAGTTTTGGGTTTCTCAATTTATGGTGTTCATGTGTGACTTAAAACTTGGAGTGTCAAATTCAGTATTGGTTGTAATCTTGTCTCATGAAAACTCACTCGGATATTGAAACTTTGGGGTAATTCTAGACGCTATTAAATAAATATAAATAAATTCCCGCCCATCTAATACTTTCGATTTTTTGAAGTTTTTTATTACAACTTTATTTGTAAAATGTAAATGACAAGGAAACACACATGTGTTAGAACATTGACGGTCCTTAATCCTAAACAAATAAAAGGTTACTGCTTTTGATCAAGACGCATATCTAATATGATGCTGCTATATTAAATATAATATCATGATATTAAAATTAAATATTATAAAAATATAGATAAATTGTAATAAAAAACATTGTACGTATTAGAATAATCATTGGTCAATTTATTATTATCTTACTACAACAATAAACAACTTGTGAGCCCTTAGTAAGCTTCTTACACGATTGAAAAGATGAACATTTTAAAATAAAGGTAAACATAGATGAGCCGTTAAGAATCAAGATGTTTGTTTTGCACATGACACATCTGGGCTCGATCCAAAATCCCAATTAAGTGACCTTTTTTTTAGACGCTTTCTTAAAAATATATAGTGAGTTTAGCTTAGTGTTTCGACTTTCGACACGGAGTAGTTTGTATGGAACACTAAAGCAGTCATTTTTATAAGCAAAACTGCAAAAGGGACCCATTACCCAAGTTCAATCCATGGTCATTGTTAACTTGTTTGCCACGCCCTTTTAGTAACGTCATTTTCAAGCTTTTGCGTCCCACCGTAGTGGGTAGGGGTGATGGGGACGCTATGAGGGTGTGAGAGGGATTTTCAAGCCCCTTTCAAACAGGATTACAAATAGCTTAATAAATTAAATGTGTTAAAGGTTTGTTAAAAAAACAAATGCATGCATGCTCAAATGGTTAGTACTTTTTACACTTGTCAGTCAAGAGTAAAGTTCTAGATTTGAATTTTCTCAACCTTTGTATGATTTGATTCCACTTTTTTTCCTTTATGTTATTTTTTTTTTCTTTTTATGCAACCTTATAAAGCCTCAAAGCGATGGTATAGGATGTGTTTATTTTGTTTTTCTTTTATGTTTGTTTTGTTCTAACCTTATTTGTATCGATGCGTGTAAGCTTAACCCTTTCTTTTTTTTAACTTTTTTTCTATGAAGCAAGGCGAGGGTAAAAAAAAAGTTATTGAATATTTAACAAAACTTAATATTATAATTAAGTTAAACACAAATCATCTATATACTTCAAACTCATAGACCTAGAATGGTTCCAACATGTGATTTGTTTGATTATTATTTTATTTTTTTTTCCTAAAGTTCGGGTTAGATAAAATAAATTTGGCAAGAAAAAACAAACAAATTTGGTTTAAGGTTTAAGGGGCTGTTGCTACATGATCAGTGGTTGCTGGTTTGATTCGGGACGATATCACTATTTCTTCCTTTTTTTTCGTTTTTGTATTTTTGTAATTAAATTTTGTGTTAAATAAATTATGCATCGCATCTATTTTAAGAATAGAACGGTGGTTAAAATATTATTTTTTTTCTTTCGTGCACGTACCTATTCTAGAGCGGTGGTTAAAACATTGTTTTTTCTTTTCGTGGGTCGCATGTTTAATTTTTAACAACTATTGCTTTAATATCTCATGTTTACATTGAATTTAAGTTGGGATATAGATTTCGTTCAAGATCGAACTATGTTTATCTCATAATTGTACTGTTTATATAGTTATCGTGTTCTCGTCGCAACATGGAATAAAAAAAACCTAGTTTTACAAACATATAGAAAGTTAACCTGGTATGTGACATTCCAAACGTGACCAAGTGATCCTTCATGTGACGTTTCTTGTTGAATGAGTGTTCGTTTACAAATACTTTATAAACATTCTATGATTTATATTTGTTTTCAAATTTATAATTAAGAGCTGAACACACGTATTGAATATTACAAAGTTGAATATTACAAATAACAGGTGAAAAAAGAACGGTAATTTATCATTGATATCGATGCAATCTAATTCCATATGCATCTAATTCCATGTGTTGTCACGTGACCTGAATTAAGTTTTTAATTTTTTATTTAAACGTAACAAATTTAACACGTGATTTAATACTTTAATAAGTATAATTGTGTGAGTTTTACAAAGAAGTTGGTGGTGTAATATATATAGGTACATTTATGTAACAAAAGTTTCTTTATTTTTTCATTTCCAATTTCAAACGAATTTAACATAGTAGTTGGTGATATAATAAGTATAGTCATCTAACATAGTTTTTAGGTCGTAATTAACTCAATACTATAAGCATTTGAGTCGTTACGTGTTTTCTATATCTATTTTATTTACATAACGTTACAGCAATACAATTATTTTGTATGTCCACGTTATCCCGCTATAACGCGGTAGTTTTTACGGTATCTCGTTTTAACTATCTATGAATTAACTGAACCAGTTATAATAAAAACCCATTGGTCAACAAATTGTAAAAACCGAAATAAATGTTGATGATGTCGTAGAGCGGACCTTGTCTAGTTATCTTTTTAAAAACCCATAAGTGACGTTATAATAGAGGAAAACTATATCTTCAGTTTGGTTTGACTTGTCTACCTTTTTTTTATCTCACCATTATGATAACGTTGCTATCGTTCGTTTGATTACTTTGATACAATTAAATAAATCTATGTAAAATGATTAATTAATCGGGTAATCGTGACTCGCAAGAAAAATCTAGTAGCCAATATAGGAATATTCATTTTCTCAATATTCAGTTGAATCTAATAAATAAGCTCTAATTATGTTTAGCTAATAGCTATATTCACTTTGTAACTTTTACGCATATCATGACAACTTTATAAGACCACCACAATGACGTGGACATTATTTACTTGATGAATATAGGTAGTTCAAGACCGAATGAATCGATGGAGGTAGCTCAAGACGGAATGAACGATGGTTGAACTAGAACATTCAGAGGTTTAGAATCTGGTGAGTTGTGTTGAAGGTTATTGTATAGATCAAATATGAGAGCTCAACCCAAAAAACTAGTTTGATGGGTGAGATAGCCTATTTGGCCTATAAACCCCGGATAAATTTTTCATACAACTAATGTGGGACAAGTCTTATATCCTCCAATGATTATTAGTCCAATAATCTTTTGGGTTGAGCTCTCCTGTTTGGTTTATACAATAACCTTCAACACAACTCACCAGATTCTAAATCCCTTAATGTTGATCTAGTTCAACCATCAATTCATTCGGTTTGAGCTACCTATATTCATCAAGTAAATAAAAGTCCACATCAATGGTATCTGAGCCAAACTCGGAGTGGTGGCGTGAAGAAAACCAATCGTGACCAACGACGACGTTGGCCCTTAAGGAGGGTCGATTGTTATGGACTAAAAATCATTGGAGGATATAAGACTTGTCCCACATTGATTGTATGAAAACTTATGTGAGATTTATATGCCAAATGAGCTTTCTCGTCAATCAGACTAGTCTTTTGGGTTGAGCTCTCCTTTTGGTCTATACAATAACATTCAACACAACTCACCAGATTCTAAATCTATGAATGTTGATCTCCGTATTCATGGTGCTTGTTTGATCAGTGACCCATTTCTTTTTACTCCTCCGCCTTCTATGAACATCAATAGACTAGACCTTCTTAGTCCGATGATTATCATGAGATTCACATTCAAACCCCTCATATTTGTTAGGTTCTTATATGGTCCCTCAAAAAACATTAAAATAAAAAAAATAAAGAAAAATGTCACGTGTACGTACTGCCACATCAGCAAAAAAACTAACATCGTTAGGTTCCACCAGTTTGAGATCAAAAAGAGAAAATAGTTTGAAACTTAGGTTCAGTGAGAAAATTTTAGAAATGTGGGATTAATCCCGACCAATACATAAAACTTGGGATGTATAAAATCCAATTTGCCTTTTATATATAGAAAACAAAAATATATGAAAATATAGAATAGTAAGGAGAATGTACCCTTATAAAAAACATATATAGTTATTTAAACTTGTTTTGAACCCGTAGAACTATACGCGGAAGTACAAAAGAACATGTGGACGGTTAGGATAAAATATATTTTTATATATAGAAAAAATATATATATATGCCAATCTGATAGAAGGAAAAAGAAAAAAGTCTGCGAGGTTCGAACCACTCAACCAGGTTGGTTAACTTCCTTAGCCATTACTTTAACCATTGGGGCGTTGCATTATTTGCTAAGTGTAGGTATAAAAAAGCTTACAACACTAACCTAAGACGGTTAAAAGAACAAAAAACATTAAGCGGGGCCGAACCTGGTTCACTGGCCGGTTCAACCCAACGCCCATAATTTTACCACTGAGACAGTTTCGTTTTTGTTAATTTATCTCGAACATATTGTATATAACGTCGAAAAACTCAAAGCAGACATGTTCCTTTGTTGACCACCTAAATATTATATAATAAATGATGATGGATAATGCTAGCTTTCTACTGGCTTTTCTGTTAGATGTGGTTGCATATGAAGTATACACGTAGCAAAGGGTGCATGTACAATTGTGAATATACTTCTCTGTTGATGAAATGACGTCCATAATGGAAGGACGGTCATAATGAAAGGGCTGAGTGTCCATGATGGAAGGGTGACCATAATGGAAGGCCTGGTGGAAGCGCGACCAAGTGACAAACGACCTGGTGGAATGACCATAATTTGGGAGATGAGGAACCTCTTCAAGGAGAGAGTGAACCTCCTTATATAGGAAAAGTGATGAGCCGGATTGGGCCTGCTGGGCCCGTTGGGTTGAGTCTTGTATAAGCCACCAAAAAGGAAAGTAGTGGGCTGAATTGACCCGACTATATAAAGACCCTAAGCTTATATAGTTAGCCCGATACAAATACACGTCATTACATATACTCCTACCTCTTTTGTTGTTTCTCACACTAGAACAAATTGGAGTTGTAATTATTACATTTCTATGGGTGCTGCCCAGAGGGAGGGTTTACGTGCACTTCGCCGTTCGTTCGATTCCCTTTTAACACGAAAAGACTGTTAATCCCTTTTAATTGAAAACCATGAGTCTCAGTTTTGTTCCTAGAAGAAGTCGGTACCAAAATATATTATTTCAGTCCAACCAGAGGGCTATTGGTGTAATTAACTCAACAAGTTATGATTTTAAAATGTTTTCAAAGCGTATAAATGATTATTTAATGTCACATTTAATATACGTGTTGACTATTTATATAAAAGTCCAATAAAAGTATAAAACCACACTTTTAGATCCAACAAATTGTTTTTGTATAATACAAGTAGCGGAAAGAAAGTGTAAAAATGGTACTTATTAAGAACTTTGCGTAGTAGAACAACTTCAACTCCACACGCAATCACTCTCAGTCTCACATCACAACCATCTTTCTTCTGATGCTCCTTCCTTAGATGCTGAGATTCGCTCTCATCTCTTCCTTCGAAACCCTAATTTTCCCCTCTCCAATTGGCGGCCATGGAGAGATCTGGTAGCAGCGACTTCAGCAGCCTCAGCGGAGCCTCCTTATCAAGTGAGCTGATTAATCCTCTCCCCTTTTTATCTACAATTAACTTCACCTTAGGGTTTCTGATCATATTTTGGCTATTGATTGTTCGCTGGTGCGATACTTGCTGTTTGATAGTTTTCAGTTTGAATACGGCCAGCGAATTGTGGATTTGAGTTCGCGTGTAATGGCATGAGATCTCGAACAACATTTATGGTGCAGGATTGGGTTTTAACCTAAAAATTTTGGTGCATTCGAACAGTAATTTGAAAATTTTAAAAAATATATATTGAAGCTAAGAAATACGTGTTTTAGATATTAATCTACTAACTGCTTGGATACTAATCGTTATAACGGTGGTTCATAGTTGGATGCGTTGTATATGCGTATAAAATGTTTGCTCTTTTCTTTTTAATTACGCTGTGAATTCATGTTTTCACAACTGTTTTTGTTTTTGTTTCTGTGTGTGTATATATTCAGTGGAGAGTTGTTTCTGAAGTGGCCTGTTTATGATTGTAATGCAGATGACAAACTCTTTGATGCATCACAATATGCTTTTTTTGGAAGAGATATTTTGGAGAAAGCTGATTTTGGTTGTTTGGAAGTTGAAGAAGATAAGCCTCTAAATGGACCCGGTGATGATGAATACCGTTTGTTCGATAGAGACGAGGTAGGTTTGTCTGTTCTACATGTAAATACAGTTTACCGATGGTTATCATACCTGTTAGTTGTGTTTTTTTTTTATATTTTTCCTGGTTATAAACTTACTGAACTGTGTTTCCTTAATATTCAAGTTATGGTAGTTCACTTATTTTATGTATTTTTTGTGCATCTGAGATGGAAATCAAATGGTTTATAGTTGTGAGGTATGATGATTCATGATTCCTCTACCGAATAGTTCATCCTGTGTTAAATGTGCATCCGAGACGGAAATCCAATGGTTTTTACCATTTTTATAGGCGATGTCATATTGACTTACGAAGATGATTTTAACCATTTTTATGTGTTTATCTGTTTTTAGTACTGACTATACGATTGTTTACTTTCATTACTGCAAAATTCTTAATAGATCTCAGTTTGTTTTTGCTTAATTTGGTTCTATGTTCACTTTTATTCACCAGGAATCAGGAGCTGGGTCTCTATCAGAATTAGATGATCTGTCTACTATATTTTCAAAGGTCAGATTTCTTCAACCACATATTTGATTGAGATGGATCTCATTCTTTTGGTTTGACCTATAAATTTAGTAGATTTGTTGGTAACCCTAACCATGTAAAGTTGAGGTTATGTGCTTGGTTTAAAAAATACTACCAAGGTTTGTGGAGGTATGTAACACTGAATGTTTAAAATGAGTAGTTTTTAATGGAGTCAAATCGGGTCGCATTGGGCCGATTCATCAACATTTCTCCGTTCAACTTTAGTGAACTTCATAAATAAATTATGTATTAACCCTTAAAATAAGTTTTCTGAAAACTATATTGATAAATTTAAATGTTTTATTTAGTTAAGCTAACTGAAAACACTTTGGATCCATTTTATCTGTTTCTGTTTTAGCTAAGTTAGTTTTTCTTTTTGAAATATGGAAAACGCAGTAATAAATAATTAAGAAATATATGTTTCTGTTTAAGCCATTTTTTTTCATATATTTAAATATAACTGTCTGTTTGCAACAAAAAACGAAAACTATTCTGGGAAAAGTTAATGGTGCCCGAATAGTAATATGGATTATCATATAACATTTTCAAGATAGACAACCATGCATCTGGAAGAAATGAAAAAAATGTTGAATAATGCTCACAGATGCTTGATTCTCACATGAACCTTAAAAACCTCCTTCCAGTTGATGTAAAACTAAGTGAATATTCATTCAGCAGTTTTTTTCTCTGTTTTCAACCATCGTAGATAATTTAAACATCGTGTGACAGTAGTATGCAAACTCTTTTACTGCTTTCTCTTGTAACATTTTTTTTAGTTCGTATTATTTATTTTTCACACGCCTAAATTGTTTTCCCAACTTATGTTTGAATTATACGATATTTTATATATCTACCAGTGTAAAGACTGCATGCTAGAATTCTTCACAAGTTTCACCTGTTTTTATAGCTTTCAAAGTTTGGATGATGTTATTTCAGTCGTCTCTTTTTTTTTATTTTCCTTACTTTTTGTGAAAAAGCAAGTAAATGTGGTATTGTAAATATGTTTTCTTATTGCAGTTAAATAGAACAGTTAGTGGACCTAGGCATCCTGGAGTTATTGGTGACCGAGGATCAGGATCTGGATCTATTTCAAGGGGAAGTGAGTACATAAGTTACTGAATCTTATGTTTTAATCTTATGATAAGTGTTTGAGAAGCCTTTTTCTTTTCCACAAGTCATCTTTGGTGTACTTTAATAAGCTAATTGCATAGAAGAGTACCCAACTTTGGTCCACTATTAGTTGTAGGTAGCTGGCTATTTCTGTCCGAAGAAAACCATCAAACTTTCATACGTTCTGATTAAACCTAATAAACTTTCAAAATTGTTACATAAAAGTAAACCACAAACGTTTACATGTTCAAATTTTTGAACGCTTAAAATAAATTCAGCCGGTGACTGTTAATGGTTATTCTTTTATGCAATTTGTTCTTCCATTTGTATCTGCATATAGGAATCTGTAAGTGTGTTTTTCTAGTTTTAAGTTTTCTTTATACAAATTATATATGATCAGTAATTTGGTGTAATTAAGGAATGACATTTGTACAATTACTTAACCGAACTAAATGCAGGTTCATCTGCCTCGGAATGGTTACAAGAAAGAGAATCAACGGATTGGTTGGATAAACATATCTCTGACACTGAGAACTACCAAGGAAACAGAAGATGGTCATCTCAACCTCATCTTCTCTCTGATTCGAAACCATTGTACAGAGCTACATCATACCCTCAAGAACAACATCAGTTCTTCAGTGAACCCGTTCTAGTTCCCGACCCATCATTTCCTTCGTTCCCACCTATCGGCCAAACCAATCTCTCCTCACCACGTCAGCATTCACATCTTCTGAATCTTTCTCCCACCATCACTAACAATCCCCAGTTGGCCTTCTTAGAGAATAATAATAGTCTGCATGTAAGTGGGTCCCTTCATGGATCTCTGGGTTATAGTGGAAGTAGGTCCCACCTAATCCCTCCAGGCCTTTCCCGATACTCTCAGGCACAAAACAGCTGGACCAATCATATGCTACATGTTGACCATGCGGGTTTATTAAGCAACACTTTTCAACAGAAACTGCTTCAAAACGGGTCACTATCCCCGCATTTTCTGCCACCAAACCATCACTCGATTGCCCCCTTTTCACCATTCCAGCTGTACCCACTCCCTTCTCGTCCACTACATTTAAGTAGTCACAAAACCAAAACGACTCAAAAGAACGGTAGCAGTCGGCATGGTGGTGGACGTCTTTCCCGCCATGGATCCGATGTTACTAATAACAAAAGCGATACATTCCGGATACAATTTAGTTCCAAATATATGAATTCTGAAGAGATTGAATCCATTCTTAAGATTCAGCATGCTGCAACTCATAGCAGTGATCCTTATATAGATGATTATTATCACCAAGCCCGTGTTGCTAAAAGTTCTTCTGATTCAAAATCAAAAACCCGTTTCTGTCCAGCTCGTCTTAAAGATTCTCCTTCTAAATCCTCGCGTAATAGTACAGAAACTAAAAATAATTTCAATATTGATGCTCATGGAAGGATATCACTTCCCTTCATCCGTAGGCCCCAACCCCTTCTTGAAGTTGACCCGCCTGCCGGCATGGAAGGAAAATCATCTGAGAAACCATTAGAACAAGAACCGATGCTTGCTGCCAGAATTACAATTGAGGACTGCCTTTGTCTTCTTCTTGATGTAGAAGACATTGACCGTCTCCTGCAATTTAATCAGCCTCAAGATAATGGTGCTCAAATGAGACAGAGAAGGCAGATTCTTCTTGAAGGGTTGGCCACATCACTTCAGCTTGTTGACCCACTTGGAAAAAGGTCAAACCCTGTCGGGTTGAATCCTAAGGACGATATTGTTTTTTTAAGATTAGTATCTCTTCCCAAGGGGCAGAAACTCATATCAAAGTATCTTCAACTTCTGTCGCCAAACAGTGAGCTGGCACGTATAGTATGCATGACCATTTTCCGTCATTTAAGGTTTCTATTTGGTGGTCTTCCTTCTGATCATGAAGCTTCTTTGACCGTTTCCAGTCTAGCCAAAACAGTCTCCACTTGTATCGGGTCAATGGATCTTAATTCTCTGAGTGGTTGTCTGGCGGCAGTAGTGTGTTCTTCAGAGCAGCCGCCACTTAGGCCACTCGGGAGCCCTTCTGGTGACGGTGCTTCGGTTGTTCTCAAAGCTGTTTTGGACCGGGCCACTCAATTGTTAACTAATCCTCAAGGTTCAACCAACCTGCGGTTGCAAAACCCGAAGCTTTGGCAAGCCTCATTTGATTCTTTTTTTGGGCTTCTTACAAAATACTGTTTAAGCAAGTATGATAGTCTAGTACAAGCTATGGGTACACGGCCCCCATCGAGCACAGAAATTATTGTTTCTGAGGCGGCTGGAGCAATCGGTAGGGAAATGCCGGTCGAGCTTCTGCGTGCTAGTCTTCCACACACAGATAATAATCAGAGGAAGATGTTGGTTGATTTCTCACAACGGTCTATGCAAGTTACTGGTTTGACTGGTCATAGAGGGACCGGTGGTCAAGTCAACCCCGAGTCTGTAAGAGGTTGAGCTGGATGGTACAGAACGATGGCTTGTATGTGTTTACGGGTCATATTATCGTCCCAAATTGTGTCATCAATGGTTGACAAATGACAACTTTAGGTTATGATATGAATACTTTGTTTGTTTCATGCTGGTCCTGCTTTAATATGGTTGGCTTTTGGAGGAGGCCGGCGGTGGTGGTCTATGATTCAAAGAATTGTTATTATAAGTCTTTGACCTTTATGTTTAACTTGTAGGATAACTTTTGTGTACAGACAGAGAGATACACTTTTGGGAGTTGAGAGGGGAGGCATGTTTTTTGGTACTCCCAGTTTCTTATATTGCATTGCACCCTTGTATTGCTCCTAATTTTCTTTTGGATGTTATAGTCGCGGTTGATCAATTTGTTTATGTTTAAGATAAGGTTGTTCATGGTTCGGTTAAAAGATGGGTATGTTTTTCGAACAGCCTATTTGAATGCGTGTTAGCAATGTTTTAAAAATTGGTTTTTAAGTTGAACCGGAAAAGTGTTCGGAGCCGGTTTGACTGGTCGGACCCGTTAGACCGGCAGGCTAGGGGATTTTAATATATATTTTTATAAAAATATTAATAAACTTATACACTCCAACAAAAATAGTTAAAATACAATTTTAATCCACTCATAAATAATACCAAATATAAATAGATGTTCTACAAGAAAATATAAGTATTGAAGTTCACCAATAATAAAAAATAATAATAAAGTATACACATATAATAAATATAATTAAAAAATAAAAAATAAGAAAACCGGTTGAACCGGTCAAAAGAAGAAAAACCGGCCAGTTGAAAGTGGGCCGATTATATTAAAAAAAACCAGACAATGAGAAACCGGCATGATAACCGGGTCGCGGTTTAACCGGTCAAATCGGACGGTTCAATCCGGTTTTCAAGACATTGCGTGTTAGCATTCTGAACACCGCCTCATATCTCTTGAAGCCATATAGTCAAAACACACATGGTATAAAGCATAATGACTTCGGTTTTAATAAGCGTAAAACCCTCCAAGACATTTTGATCATGAACTTTGTTGTTTGTTTAGTATGAAAGACACATACTTTTTAAAATATGTCGTTTTTTAAAATATGTCGTTAAAAGGGTCTGTTTGGTATGAGAATGAAAATGGAGAGGTGAGGTTCCTTCAACAAACAAAAAACTTTGCTATATTGACATCATACATATGGTTCAGGAACTAAAAGTAAAAAACTAAAAATTAAGAAAAACAACATTAAATTACTATAGAACCTAGCTATTAAAAACAAAGAACATCATTGAACCCTATAACTATGCTGCAACATAAATAGCCATACACCAAATGAGTTGCAGGCTAGTGTTCACAAAAACCTCGATCAACGGAACTCCTCATGGTATTCATAATCTTCATCTTCATCCTCGTTAAAGATAGCACTATAAAATACATACGGATTATCGACCATTTCTGTCAACGATAATCGTCCATCTTTATCTGTATCAGCCTGAAGTAAAAAACACAAAATCAGGATTTGGGGTATTAAAATCGCTTATAGCCACTTTAAGTGAGTCCAAACTCACATTTGCAGATAGGAGGGTAGCTTTTTCTACATGCCTGTTATGTACTTTATGGTTTAACTGTAGGTCTGTTAATCATGCCTGTTATTGCCTTCATGTATTTATGTTTCTACCACAGAAATAAAGATGTCATTACAGCCCTAAGCATTAAAGGTTTCTAATTATCCCAACTTAAGGCCCCACCTCAAAATTAAGTTAAAACTTGAAACACAAAATAAAACTACTATCCATTTACCACAAGTATATACTGCAAATGAAGATAAAAACAATCAATTGAGATTATCTTATTTAGCTACAAAAAGACATCAATTTTAAACACGCTTACCTGTGAAATGATATAGTTTGCCTGCTGTTTAGCATAGTAACGCTCTGATGGATGAAGCTTTCCAATGATAGGTAGCAGTTCCACATCAGACAAAAATCTACAACAGGAAAGCTTAGCGCCCTTAGCCTCATCAAAACTACGTAGTTTTGGACATGCTCTAAATGCAAATTTTTATCGAAACTCTCAAATATAGGTCTAAATTTACCCATCACCATCTTTGTCAAGCTGGGCAAAAAAGCTTCTTGCTGGGGATTCCAATGAATCAGTAGATTCATGTGAAGAAGAATTATGAGCATCTTCATCATAGTTTCTCACCATGTCGAATAGTCCATGGAAGAATTCTTTGAAATTTAGCTGACCATCTTTATCAGTGTCTCTTTCCCTGCATCAAATCAAGAAACTTTATAATCAGGAAGAAGTTAGATATTCTCAAGTATCTATCTAACCTTTGAGAGACTTTTATTTCCTCCTCATATCTCCTTTTTGCTCATTTTGTATTACTATTTAATATACAAAATTTGCAACAACAAAAGCACATCCAAACGCCATCTTCTACCATCTTATCTTGATTATTCAAAATTACATAATCATTCTACATGTTGGAATTTTTTAAATAGAAAGTAAGAGGCCTTGAGCAGTATTAACTATTAAGTGGATTAGCATAGTTAAGCACATAAAAACAATTCTACACTTTATATGCATAGGACTAGATCCAGGATTATAGATAGGATGACATGGTCTAGCCCCACAATCAAAATCAAAATTAAGCCATTCTAAATAATAATAGAACCTATATATGTGTATGTATAATGTGCAGTTTTCTAGATAAGTTGAAATAACAATTGCATCCACCTTACTTCCTCCTTGCACAGCCACTGAAGCAGTTTTGGATTCTTAGTGTCTGCAGGATGCTGAAAGCTACATATCACCAAAGAAAAAAATGACACAAATTAATAGAAAGAACAAGAGAAGTCAAGAAAAAAGCTACATATACATATACTTTCAAATAGAAGACGACTTACTCATTGAATTCGGTTATATTCAGAAAACCATCTCCGTCGGAGTCAGATGCATTAAAATGCTCCTCTTTCCACCAACCCATATCGTACCCAAATGAATTACTATCTAGTAACCATATAGCGAGCGGTAAGTGGAATATTCAAATGTAGAAAAACATAAAAATACTTACTTTAGTATTATGCATACATTATGTTTGGTCCATGTATCTCTAAAAATCATGACAGCTTGTATGATATAAGCCTTCAACTACATAAATAACTAAACATAAAACTTCCTATTATTCAATGTTTCAAATCCATTTTTCAGCTTTTAGACTCTACATCCTCTTTCTTTTTGCTTTAAAGAAAACAAGCAAGTTAATCAATACTAAAAAGCCCTGAAGTCTAACCAAAATGTTACAAACCCCAAAATGTTATCTAACCATCTTTGATTACAGACTTCTGTAACTAGCACTTAGTTTTTTACCCATCTATTATGTATAACTCAAGCCTTCATATGGATAATGCAGCAGACAAATGGTTACATTTTAGAAACTTCACTCAACTGAAAGTTAAAATTTATTCATAGTAAAAAACAATATCAGAAGTCTAAAAGTAAACTTCTTGTACAAACAAAAACAAACAAACAAAAATCCACTCAAACAGTATGATGTGAGATGAGTGTGATGAGATGAAGGTGGACCTCACATATATAGATAAAGAGACCGTTCCCAAATATACCAGGCTAAGGAAAACCTCATTTTTATACGGATAACTAGATTTACTATCCGAGCGTTAATAACATGGGTACAAAAAACAGTTATATAGCTAGAGCGAATAGAGCGAAAAGTAAAGAAAACGAAAATACAAAAAAAATTGCGTAACGATATTAAAATTATAAGCCAAACATTCAAAGTATCGAGCCTAAAACCTAAAGGTAAAAGAATCTTATATAGAGTGCGTTTAGATAAAAGAAACAAACAAATATCTATTAAAATACATGTGGCTGCCACATGGCAACCATCCAAGAACGCCATGCAGACCAATAAGCTCAACTATTCCTATCAACTTGATTTTTTTTTATATAGGTAATAATAATAGAACAACATGAAAGCATAAAATATTCTAAAGGTAGCTAAAACTAAAGGCAAAACACTACAAAAATGCAATCACAAGAAAGGTGGATGCAAAAGGAGAAACATTTATCATCACTTCAATCTTCATTAATAATTCATCATAGAATTGTTTGATAATCAAATCAAAAACATTACCCGAATCACGAACCCAAGAGGGAGGTTGATACTCATCAAAAGAAACCAATCCATCATGGTTCTTATCATGCAACTCCATCTCCCTCTGGCTGCGGTGCACCACTTCCCTGTGCGACTGCCCACGGTTCCATTCGGTGAGCTCACCCTCACTCACAAACCCATCCGCCGGATCAACATCAATCCTGGGGAAAAGCAACACCAATCTGTGTGTAATATTCAACTTATGCTCATTATTATTGTTGTTCGAGTAATCTTCCGGGTCAACAAACCCTTCCCATTCCGGCTGGAAACGCGAACCCGGTTCGTCTTCTTCCGGTTCGTAATCATGACCGTTGAAAAAGTGAGTCTTTTCCCATAATTTGTCCTCTCTTTTGCGCTGAATGTCGGCGAGAAGAGGATCAAATGAGACGTGATGGTTAGTGATTGTGGAGAGATTTGAACGGAGTTTGAGTCGGCGGTGGCGGCGAGGGGGGGTCCGGCGAGAGGATTTGTTTGGGGAATGGGATAGGAGGAGGAGGAGAAGAAAAGCTAGGGTGATGTATATGATGACGGAGAGTTTGCCCATCTCATCGGACGCCGGCGACGACGGTGACGGTGGCGGTGGTGGCGTGAGAGAGAATTATAACAAATCTCTATTTCTCTCTCTCACCGGAATTACAAGGAAATTGATCAGGTTTTATTAAAATTAACGTGAATGAAAGGGGAAGATTTTTAAAGAACAAGAATCAAACTTTTCAACACATACCCATATTTAGCCGATTTTGATTATTTAATTTTAATAAACTAAAAATACCGATTACATAAATACCGTTGCGCATTTTATTGTTGGGAAAAGGACATATATAGCCGTTTTGACAAAGTTTAACCTCAATATAGCCTTTGACAAATTTTAACCTGAAAATAGCCTCTTCTTATAGTCGCCGGCGACCGTTGCCTAAGGTCGCACGACCGTCTTCTGCCCAGCAATGAGAACTCGCCACGTAACCTATAACTGTCATGAACGAACATGGTTTTTCGACCACGACCGTATATTCCTGACAACCAACAAGGTCGTCGGCGACCGTCTGACACCGA
This sequence comes from Deinandra increscens subsp. villosa, assembly GCA_039602395.1. Lineage (NCBI taxonomy): Eukaryota > Viridiplantae > Streptophyta > Magnoliopsida > Asterales > Asteraceae > Deinandra > Deinandra increscens. Next base: position 26,733,695 of record JBCNJP010000027.1, on the reverse strand, counting down.
TGTTGGAATCGCCGGCGACCGTAAAAAGATTTCCAAAAAAAAAATCCACGAAAAGGGTTATTGTGAATAGGTGCGCCGGAGTTGCAGGTGCACCAGACTTTTGTTGCAGGAGAAGCTTTTCGTTGTCGCCGGAGTTTTGTGGGGATGAGTATAAATGAAGAAGATGAGGATGTTATAAGGGTAATAGATTATAGGGCAAGAATACACTACATAAAGTAACTTCCCAATATGTAATTATTTTTGGGCGACAGTTCTCGATGCAATGTGCAGTTTCTGTTTTGTCTTCTCTCTATGACCTGTAACAAAATAGTCCGGCACATCTACAACTCCGACGAATACAAAAAGCTTCTCTCTCCGACGACCTAAAACAAAAGTCCGGTGAACCTGCAGCAGAAGATTTACAGAGTCAAGATACGAAAAAGCTTCTCACACTGATGACCTGCAACAAAAAGTCCGGCGTACCTGCAACTCCGGCGACAACAAACTTCGAGTGTCCTTAATAAGTCGTCGACGACCGTAGACAGCGTCGTCAGACGTGTCAGACGGTCGCCGATGACCATCGTAGTAGTCACGGTCGTTGTCGGCTTTGTATGGTCGTTGTCGGAGCTCGGTGGTCGCCGGCGACCCTCTCCCCAACACATGTCACGTTCTCATTGGTCGTCGGATGGACGGTCGTCCCGACTTCTGCGACGGTCGCCGACGACCGTTACAGGGGCTATAACGAGGACAACGATTTTCAGGGGGCTATTTTAGAACAGTTTTGGTCAATGGTGGCTGTTTTGGTCCTTTTCCCTTTATTGTTTATATATATTCTTTTACGGTAAATCTATTATATCTCTACTATTAATTAAATCACTCTCTATTTAAATTATCATGACTTTTAATGAAGTGGACAAAATCTCTATGAAGTTGGCTAGTTTTAAATTGACACTAATTGTTTATATGACTGTGTGCGTGACAAAGTTTTTCATTTTTATCATGAGGACAAAACTATTAAGGATGGTTTAATCAAATTATGAGTCAATCGTTTATCTTATAATTTCGGATTTGGGTGGCGATGAAATTTTTCTCAGGGTGATAAGTTTGTCCTTGAAAGCAAGTTACGTTGAAGATTTTAGTGAAATCCACCCAAAATTTATTATTGAAGGTTAATATTTTTATTTTAATTAAACTGTTGATAGTATTTCATATACATGTTCATATGTACTAGCATGCAAGCCTGCAATCCTCGTTTACATTTAGTGCAATTATCATGTTCTATTTTACAATGTTTCCATGTTCCCTTCTAGTTCCTGAGGTTTCTCAATGCTTGTAAGCCTTATCCTTATAAAGCATTTGATTTTAATTAATGAGAATATGTAGAAAATTGATCAAACTCACCATCTCAATTTCTTACTTTCTCCCTTACTTCCATCTTTTTGCTTTGGATACCATGTTAAAGAAACTTGTATATATTTTTTCTGAATAGGCTAGTATTAGATTGAGATCCCTATCTAGATGTGGTCCCGGTTGAATATAAGAAAGAGAAATAGAAATTTTTTCAATAATTAATAATTATAAAATTTAATTTATGCATGTGATTTTATAATACAAAAAGAGATACAAAAATATTAATGACTATATAGTAACAAAATTATAATACACGACACCTTTAGTTACTTGATTATTACAAGTAGATAATTCATGTATAGCTTGTTACTTTTGATCATGATTAACTGAAATACAATACTTTTAGGCAATGTTTTAAAAACCGGTTCAACCGGTCCGGTTCAACCGGTCCGGTTCAACCGGTTCAACCGCCAACCGGTCATCATACCGGTTTTTTAATCCCCGGTTTTTTGGACATAACCGGACCGTTTTGAACCGGGCGGTTTTCCGGTTTTTTCCGGTTCAACCGGTTTTCTGACATTTATAAAAAAAATAAAAATTTAATTTATTGTTATTTTTTATTATTTTTTAAAGTTTAAAACTTATATTTTCTTATGAAATACCTATTTGATATTATTTTTTAGTGGATTATCATTGTATTTTAACTATTTTCGTTGTGATGTACAAATTTATTAACATTTTTATAAAAATATATATATAAATCCTGTAACCGGTTCAACCGGCCGGTCTAACCGGTCCGACCGGTCGAACCGGCCCCGGAAAGTTATCCGGTTCAACTAAAAAACCGGTTTTTAAAACATTGCTTTTAGGTGGCTCAAAAATGAAATAATAATCCTTTTAACCCGAATTTTTGCACAAATGGACTCTATTAATGAAACTATTACACTACAATTTGTTGAGCCGCTTAAGGGGTCACATCTCTCAATAGTCTTACAAAAGCATGGAGGACCTGCAGCTAATAATTAAGAGCCTTCACCTGAATCTGGACCATCGACCATCTTTTCTAGTGAACCCATATCACCAGCTTCTGCAACTGTATGCAACCGAAGCCTCTCAGCATCCTCACTGCCAAATTCCATTATCAATATGGTTAAACAATGTAGCAACACTTTAGAAGTGGTAATTTCAGCCCAATTACCTATAAACGAGTCGATTTAGTCTTATCTCTAGTGGGTCAAATAGGTTAACTAAAGGACCTAACTAAAAAGAAAACTTTTCGAGGAACTCAACACTTGGTCTTACATCCACCGATGGAAGAAAATTGACAAAAATCGGGAGAAGTGGGTGAATTTCAATTTGTAATTTGCTGTGTGTAGTTTTGGTGCTATGTTGTTTGTTTGGTCACCCAAAATGTGTTTGTATACAAAAATGAAAATCCTTCTAAATCTCTTTTATTAAAGGATGTTTCATTATTTTTTATATTCCAATCATATTTAGCACCATGTATTAATGGATAAAAAATTGCACGTTGGCTCAGCCCAAACCAACCCATTTGACCCAAAACGAGTTTACTCTTACCCACCACGCCATTTTGCAGCACTTTGTACAATTGGGATGTGAAGTGAAACAAGCAAAAACATCCAAGTCTGAAAGTTCAATGTGTATTTCTTGGAATATTCCAATTTCCAAATATGAAGGATAAAAAAATAATATGCTCCAGAGACAAAGATGCTTACTCGGCAACACCAAATATTTCTTTCACTATCAAAGTGTTGTCTCTTCCAGAAAACTCAGGCAACTGGTAACACATTGTAAAGTGAATACAATCAAAGGTAAGTATCGAATGTAATGAACATATATATAAAACATGATTATGTAATTATGTACCATAAAACTATCAAATATATCATTTTCTTTTTCCTGTTTTATTCAAATCAACTGATGTAAATGGAGGACGGAAGTGAAGGGAATAATTTGATGGAAAACATGTTAATCATCTCAATCGTTTTGATAATTCATGTTATAAGCTGAACAAAAGTGACGTATGATTAGTATGATTAGAAGTATATACATATGTAATAAAAAAAACCCACGGGAGTCAGATGACACATTTAGACATGAAAGAAGTGGAAATACTTCTACACACAGTAGAGAGTGTATATTCACTTAAGAATTACACAAATACAAATACAAAAAAAAAAAATACAAAAAAAAAAACCACTTATATTTATTTTACCTCTGAAAGATAAAAGATCTTTCCAAAGAGAGCTTGGACCGCAAGCTTTCTCCTTAAGCCCTTTTCAGAATATCCCGATGTGTCCATGACAACTGGACCTGGAACGTGGAAGAATCACTATGAGAGATCAATAACATGCACCTTTGATTTAGAACTTTGAGATTACACTTGTTTGAGTTTTAGATAACATATTTATGTTCTACATTTTGAAGTTTATTAGAAGCCAATAGGTCGAGAATTTTAGATTTGCTATCATTGGAGTTCAGGAATTATATACAGATATGCTTTATAAGTTATATTCGAGTATTTGATTATGTTTACTTTACTTCTTCATTTCATGTGTAGTTTGTCAGTTTGTTTGGCTACTTGTTAAGGATAAATAAAATCCAAGACTCGCATTTGATTATACATTTATACTTGTCATGTTTGCACAAAAGATAAGCAAATTTGTACCATAATCTTTAATAATTCGCCTTGAAATATCATTTAGAATTTCAGCAACTTGAGAATCATCCAACATTGTTGCTTTCCTGAGTTGAATCCATGCCGCAACTAGTTTTGGGTTGAATGGCTTTTCGTTCAAGGAATATCGGATGTATTTACGCAAAATATCTCCTATGCTGAAGCCTGTCTGCATGTGAAATTAAAAAACCAAAAACTCAATTTTCTTTACTGGATCTGGTTAATAAAGAAACTAGAAAGCATGCAAGGCCCGAAACTATTAGCTGAAAAAACACGTTTTTCTAATTATCTGGGCGAAGTACAAAAAGGCCATGCACAAACGGGTTGAGGAATGATTATAGGAAAGAGCAACTCAAATAAGCTAAAAACATTATACCACAATCAGATATAAGAAGCTGCAACTCAATGAACTTGTGTAATTTTTGTTATAATATAACTATGCCACCAATCAAACACCATTCCAGTTGAAGATAAAAAAAGGAAAAAAGTTTCACCAATAATGAAAAGTTTTGAATGATTTCAAAACATAAATTCTATGGAGGGAGTTTAATGGATGCAGAATGTACAAATAGCAAGACCAAAAAGTTGAATGAGTAAACACCTTCCCTGCCAGTTCCTTTAAAGCTTCTTGATGTATTCCATTCCCTTCTTTCTCAATTAACTCATCTATTGATCTGCATAGCTCTGCATTTTTACTGACCTGAAAACATATATCTTTTTAGTCGTTCAATAATGCATCAAATACATTTAGGAAGTTACCGGACAACTAAGCAAACATAGCATAAGCAATAAAACCTTTAGCTGTGTTATATATCCACTTCATTCTTACTTTCTAAGTTTTGCCAATACTCCTTTCACCTAATATAAATGCAGCAGTTTCTATTTTCGGTTACTAAGATATTGGTGATATCGATCGTAAGAGACTCTCCAGGTTTGCCTCTAGTCTTAGGTGTGTCTTTACTCTTCGCTACCCTAGCTACTTTAGCCTTATGGATTTCTGAGCCGGGGGTCTCTCTGGAGAGACCTCTTTATTCTATGGGATAGAGATTTGCCCTCATCCTACCCTCCCCATACCCTACTATTAAGTGGGATTTTACTAGGTCGGTTTGTTTGTTTGGTGAGATCAACTGTGGTCCAAAAGCTTTCTCAATTCCGTAAAGTGTCCAAATTCTCTTTTAACCCTTAAAATCAAATCTGCCTACTATAATAAGAAAGCATTCAAACAAATAACAATGACACAATGCACGGAAAGCCCATGCATGCTATGATGCTATTCAAAGAGAAAAGTGTACAAAGAAACCCTAAACATAAGAAATTATGAAGTGTAGAAAAGTAATAACATCGTCACATCGCATTTTCAAATCTGAAGTCTATCCTCTCATTCTCTGAAACCTCAACTTTATGACTACTCCCCCAATATTCCCTTCTGCACCGAAATATCATGGAAACCTAAAAATAATGAATTTAACTACATTGAATGTGACATTCATATTGTCCCTCATTCTCTCTCGGTGTCCTCTCTTTTATTCGTAACCTATGACCTGTTTGATATAGCACTCCTTTTTGTTTAATATGTGGGTAATTTCCTCTCATAGTTCACTCTAAAATTTAAATAAACATGTATGTGTGCATTCTATGATTATTTGACAAACACGAAAGAAGGAAGAGGGGATTGGTCTTGTAGTTGAAGCTAATTTCCTATGGAAGATTTTTCTTAAACAAGACAAGCTACCCAAAGAGCTGAAGCTAACTACATAAGGAACAATTGCTGTAATTTACTTAAATACAAAATAGAGGTAAGTATAAAAAGGGTCAATCGTGTACATCATGTTGTTAATGATCAACCGTCATATTCTTTTTTAGAACAAATTTGTCATGCTTATATAACATACCTAAATCCGTTCAAATAAATATAACATACCTAGATAAAGAAAGAAGAAATCATGTTATTCAATTGCCAAAATTAAGAAAAAATACAAGAGGGAAAAATAAAGATAGTGTGGCATGCTTTGGGAGAAATAAGGGTCAGTTAATCGTATTATTTTTGTGTTTGCAATTCTAATCATTCTCATCTATGAATTCATTGCTAAAATTGGCTGATCTTGCATCAATTGTAGTTTAATTTTGATACTTTAACTCATGTAGTCATGTTTGTACATTGAGATACATACAAATATTTCTAACTGGCTAACTTTAATCAACCGATTCCGATTCTTCAAGTAACATAATCGCTTTGAATACGCAAACTTACATATCAAATGTATGTATAAATTTTGAGATAACCTATTTTCTTAAATGTCTTGGTTTTTAGAATTCTTCCATATAATCAACACATGAACCAAATTACATCTTATCTCAAAACTTTGCAGATTCAACCCCAAAACTAACTTAAACCTCATCTATTGCGTTTGTAAACCGAATATTATACGCAGCTATTGAAGATGATAACTATAAACAGCACAAAACTGATGCACAGACCCAAACAGTAACGAAATTAAGGTGAAATCCATACTCACCAGCCTACGGCGAGCTTGTTTAGGCGAAGTGAGCTTGCGGAAGGTCTTATAAACCGAAAACACAAACGAGATTCCAACATAAGCCAACGGAACCGCCAAAATCCATGGAATCGACGATTGGCCAACCCTAGGTCCGGGTAGAGCCTGCGTTACCGAACCGCTAAACTCAACAATATCCAGAGCCTTCTCTTGTATCCATGGCATATCCTCCTCCACTTCCTCCACCTCCTCCTTCTCCGATTTCTTAGAGTTCACATTATTCCTCGCCGCCGCCGCCGCGGCTGTGGATGAAACCAATCGAGCGCGACGAGAGGAGGTTAATAATTGAGGAGTGTTGAAGGTAGTCAAATTCGATTGGCGAGATAAACCGTTGGTGTTGATTTTACTTGTTGTTGACTTCAACGGTGGCTGTGGTGATGGCATCCATGAATGACGGTTGGTGGAAGAGGCTGCGGCGGTACACAACGGGTGATATCCATAGGCGCTAGACATTATAGGTTATCGGGATCTGGATTATATGAATGATGAGGATGGATGTCTTCTTCTCCGGCGGCAAGTGGTGCAGCGAGTGTGTGAATATTTCCGGTGGCGGTGGTTGGATACGGCGGCGTTACAAACACTGCGTTTTGGGCTTTTCTCGAGGAAAAACTAATATGGGCCCGGCCGTGAAAAATGTAGATTGAGATCTCTTTTCAAAGGGAAATGAAATATGATTATAAAGACTTGCAGGACACAAAACTTTCTTCGCATCTTTTCTTGTTGAGTAAATTACTTCAAATTTCATCTTTCGTTTTTACATTTAAAAATTACTATTATGGTTCGAGGGTTTGAACTTTTATAACATATTAGTCCCTAATGCTAACTATCGTTATATTTTTTTTGTTAAATCAGTGTAAATTAAAAATTATACCCTATCCGTTTATTTGTTATTTCAATTTAAAAAAATAGACGTTTTTTTAAACTAGTGGTTATATTTAATATTGAATTATTTGATTATAATAAAATATTTCATAAACAAAAATATAAAAGAAAGGAGGATGTGGAAATATTTAGAAAAATGAGTAAAAAAGTGATGTGACATGTTAACTAGAACTCTTTGTGATAATGATTGATGTTAGCGTCGTCACAAAGAGTCTTATATTTGATTGTTAATGCATGTGAAATGTGATGAGAAACTTATACTATATTATAATACATATCAGGAGTATAAAGTTGTCTTAAACTTAAAATATTAAGAGTTTAAGGAGGTAAAATCGTCTTTATCCATTATGTCATTAGATACAAAAAAGTAACAAAATAAACAATTAATATCAAAAATAATTTAGAGTTGCAATTATATAACACTGTTTAACTAAATTTAAAAATAATTTGTATTTAGAATGGCAATTCATCTCCCCTTGTTAAAACGTTTTACCAATGTATCTATATTAGTATGTTGTGTTCTTCACCGTATTGTACGGGCATCCCACTAGTAATGATTTATACACGGAAGTGAACTAACTTAGGATATAAGTCATAAGCTCATAGAATGTGTATGATTCAAATGATAGAAAATTTGATTTGTGCATGATTCTATTGATAGAAAACTTGATACGTAAAGGTATTTGATTTTATTTAAAGTACGTGTCATATATCATGGGTAGGTGTTTATTAAAGCGAATCTCCATTTGGTGGGTGAACCGTGAACATAAATATAAATTACAAGGATTTAAAACTAACACATTCATATTTGTGATATTTTAAAACGTGGTGTTAACACATGTGAGTTGGCATTATTTTTTGTTATACAAATTTAAAAACCATGAAGATAAGTTAGCAAAATGCAAAAGGGTCCAATTATATTGATTCAGTTTTTAGACAATTTATCCACAAACATCTCAAAGGACGAATACAAAGCAAGCACCATACTCTTAGGTGTGCTAATTACAAATCTCTTAGGCGACACTGAATGATGAAGTGCTACCTTCAACGTACTTCTTTGCTCCTTTAAACCATCTTTTGTCACCCGCCTGCGCTTTGCAAATGTAAAGTTTTCCGTCCGACACAGTGGCGGTGATCAACTGGTGTTTGCCGCCCTCATCTCCGTCAGCCGTCCTTGTTAATACTGACACAAAGTAGTACTTTTTCCCGTCGACCTCCGGGGTTGAAACCTCCAATATATTTGCGGTTGCAACTGCATCTTGTTCAAATCCTCCCTAACACATCACAACAAAACGAGTTTGAGTTTAAATGGTTTGAAGGAGATCAACACTAGCCCGTACAGACTTAGAAGTGTGTATACTAGAAACAACTTGTTATCTAAATGAGTCAAACATATTGGTAGCGTTGTAAACATGTCATAAAATATAAACCTGTTTGAGTGTTAGACGAGTTGTAATGAATGGGTTTAAACATATTGATGGTAAACATATTTGATAAAGGAAAATTCATCAAAATAGAGACTTTGACCGACAAATTTATCAAAATAGACGTTGACCTCAAAGTGCGGGCTAAGACATCAAAACCATAGGCTTAGCAAGTGCTTTTGGAGACCTAGCCCATGATTTTGGCGGTTAGCCAAAGTAACTTAAACGTGGTACGTTGAGATTGGTTAAAAGTCGGACCCATATATCCTTTTCATGGATTTTAATGTAGAAATAAGACGAGTCGACTTAGCGGCGAAGGGATACACGCCTTCTTCTCGCTAGTCCATTCTGTCGATGCCTAAGGGTATGTAGTCTAGAAGTCAAAGTCTATTTTGGTCAATTTGTTGGTCAACCCATTTGTTTTAACGATAAACAAGTTAACACAACACAAGTATGAAAGCAAAGTTAATGGATCAAACATGTTGACGGTAGACACATTTAGTTAAACAAGTTGACGGATCAACATATTTGATAAAGAAAAATTCATCAAAACAGACAATTTAACTGACAAGTTCATCAAAATAGACGTTGACCTCAAAGTGCGAGCCAAGACATCAAAACCATAGGCTTAGCCAACATAACTTAAATGCGGCTTATTGCGATTGGATTTGATCAAATTGTTGATTAAACTGGCCTATTTTAACGATAACAAGTTAACACAGGGGCACAAGTATGAAGGCAAAGTTGGTTACCTCAGAAGCAGTTTTCCCAAAGTAAGCTTGCTTGCCAAGCAAGTAATCGACCTGAAAAACGGATACAAGTTACAACAATACAATGGTCAACGTTGACTTAGGGTTTTGGTTACAGAATTTGTTGTTAGTTTAGTACCTTGGAGAGGAAATCCTCCGGCGCACCAAAATCGGTGATCGATTTCTTATCAGTGGGAGTAACCATGACGGAGAGATTGCTTGTGGTATCGAAGTTGTCTTCATATCTAAGCACCTGACCGGGATACTCCACCTCCTTGCTAGGGTTCCACTTCGCCGGAATCGACAGCTTGAATCCCGGACCGGCGTACTGCGTGAACTCCGTCGACTTCGGCTTCCCGAACACATTGGCTTAAAGTTTATAAATCACACAAAACGCATGATGCATTTCGAATTTTCAACATCAAATCTTCAAAATCAAGTTCGAATTTCAAAAAATTACGTACCGGATTCACCGTAAGCAGCATCCGCCGGAGAAACCTTGGTGCCGACGGCAGCTGCTCCGATCAGGACTGTGAGCGCTAATCTGCGGGAGATTGACGCGTCGACGGTTGTTGTCGCGTCTTCGTGTTTCTGCGAGCGGCAGATGAGGAGTTGGTTTGGCTTGATCGGAGTTTGCAGGCGAGGTGAAGAAGAAGGGGATGAAGATGATGATGATGATGATCTGGCAGGGGTTGAGAGTGCGTGGAAGCATGAGGTGGCGGCCATTGTTGTGGTGGAGAGTGTGATTGCGGAGATGGAATTAAGTGGGGAAGGAGTTAAGAGAAAGGGGTGGTTAGAAAGGGGATGAGGAAGATGAGATAGGTGAGGTTTTGGATAGGGTTTTCATGGCGGAATTGGGTGACAGCTGGGCAGAGATGATCTTCGTTCTCAATCCGATTGGCAGGGTGGGGTAGTTGATCAGTGTCCAATGTGTTTCCCGGGTTTTACCCGTTTCGTAACGGATCAAAGCAAGTTTCAACTAAAACGGGTCAGGGCCATCGCCCACTTTTCCAAATTTCTTAGTAATATATTTAACTAGATTTGCTACTCGATAAAACCGTTATATTGTATAAAGGTACGTAAGGAAAAAAAATGAAAAAACAAAACACAAAAGGTGTAATGACTAACTAGCATCAGCACACATCTTCACCTCTCTATGTGAGGACGATACAAACTCATTTTATCCTAAAATCCGTAAGAACCGATCTCGACCATTAGATCTATTGAGAGGTGACTAAGATTAATTACACATCATCAATTAACTATTAGGCTAGTAATTAAACTATGAAATGGTAGAAATGTAATTTTGTTAATTTCATTTTGAAATTAAAATTAAATTTGTTTCACGATTTAATTTGCTTACATTTCAAAATTTGACCACACGATTTAATTGGCATACATTTCAAAATTCGACCACACATTCTCACAATTGATTTCATTTTGCAATCGACCAAAAAGTCACAATTGGAGCATAATTATCCAAATTAAAATAGCATAGAACTAGTTCTGCAAAATCAAAATCAAATTGATTATTTCAAATTGCAAATCACATAACTTGTTAAGGGATTTCAATTGCAGATAAGAAATTACAATGACAAAACGCAAAAGCTTCAATTTTGGTTAGTAATTATGTGATTATGACGATTTTATCTTTTTGGTTTGAGAACATACTGGTTTTCATTTCAGTTTCAAGAAGAAGAAAAATAATATATTGCTATTTTACAATCTTATAAATACCACTTTTTAATTTCTAAAATTATTTTGATTATTTTGCAATTTCATAAATGGCGTTGTGTTATTATGAAATATGTCATCCTGATACATAAACAACAATTAACAAATCAAAATAGCATTGTCTTAATACATAAACAATACTTAACAATTCAAAATAGCACTATGATTTTTATAAAAATAGCACCGAGTTAAAATTGTAGTATATCATTCATTTGATCCATGTTTTTATCCACAAAATAAATATCATTCACGTTTTTTATCAACATAACCGATATCATTCACATGATTTCCGTTTTTGTTCATGGGAGCACTCATCTGCTCCATAGTTGCTCTAGTTCTCGATTAAACAATATTTGGCTGATAATGAGGAATCGAATGTAAGTGTGACGGATGTGCTTTAACTTTCGTTCCCCATGTTAGAAAGCTTGGAGATGTGCTGGTTAATTGCCTCTGGTTTCCGCTGTTGAAAACAACAACGATGCAGTTGTTGACACAAAAGGCATAAAGGGTGTAGGAAAGTTTGTTGCCTTGCACATACGGTTTGACAAGATACATGACATTTGACTTTTATGGTCAAATGGACCGGAACTAATGTGATTGACCTCAAAAGTCATATATGAACTTTCAGGATATGGCTGCCTATTCAACATGCGACTATGGTGGAGGTAAAGCAGAGAAGAAGGCTACGGCTTGATAAAACCGTAAAGCAATCTGGCATGGGTGGTCTTGAACTCACGGTTCACTGACGAGGAATTGAGGAACCAGGGTCGTTGCCCTTTCACACGTGAAGAGATTGGTTTATTGTTGACAGTTTTGGGCTTTGATAATAGGACCCGGTTGTACCTCGCTTCTCACAAGGTAAATCAACATTTTTAACCAAATTCCTTCCTGAAAAGTTCAAACGTTTTAACTTCGATTGTCACGGTTGGATTACAGGTGTATGGTGGGGAAGCTAGGATCTCAGCCTCAAGGAAACTGTTACCACAGACTGAAGATAAAAAGAGCATTGCTTCTGCTGTTGAACGGCCCTAATAAAAGGAAAAGCTTCTTTATCAGCTGTTCTTGATTATTATGTCAGCATGCCTAGCCACATCTTCGTGTCTGCTTCTCTTAGGCAATATGCACAATGCAATTGTATGCATGCCTATATTTAAGCCTGGCAAAATAAGCAGGCCAGGTCGAGTTTGGGTCAAACAGGTTTTAAGCAAAATGGGTTCGAGTCAAAAGGCTTGTTTAAAAAAATATCAATTTGACATATTTATATTTGGTCATTAACTTCTATCTTTTGGGTCCCATTCACTTGATGTATTTAAATATACTAACAGAAATATGGACAGGTGGGACATAGAACATACCTGAATTTCAAGACAATAAGACCAAACATGCCGTTATTGGGGCAGCTTTTCATGAAAAAAGAACATGAATTGGCTGGAATTTAAAGCAGCAGTGTTTTAAGGGCAGAGAAACCGGCTAAAGAAGATCAAGATCCGAAAAGAAAAACAATCAATATACACGTATCCTGTTCCTGATTGTGTGTGTCAACAAGATTAAGTTGGAGAACACCATCTTGTCAAATGAAACAACGCATCATAAGGTGATTATGAGTAGTTATTAGCTAAAATAAGTTAAGACATTTATTATTTAACCTTCTATATGTTGTAGTTGTTTTCCAGAGGAAAGTGTGCCATAGTAGAAGCAGGTATTGCGTACTAATAAATCGACTAATTAAACTCATGTTTCTATAGCACGATAGTACGTTTATAGATGAGTTTTATGTGTAAAGAGTACGTCATAACATCTATCATCGTTTTTGTTCATAGATTATCTATTTATATTCATTTTATTTGTTTATCATTGTTTATGTTATTTAATTATTTGATGATAACTAACAAATTATAACATTTATTACTTGTAGTAATCCATAACATTATCTCAACATAATATTTAGGATAATATTACTTTTTGTAAAATTGATAAAAGTTTTTTTTTATTACTACTTAAGAAACTATACAAAATAGTAAATAAAATATAGATATAAAGTATAAACTCAATAAACGAAATACTTCATAAACTAATTTCAAGGATTTAAACTCTGGATCATTGTGAAAAATGAATCATCCAGTGTGTTCATACTTCATAGTACTAAAATGTGAACATTTGCAAACCCAATTTGCAAAATCAAATGACATACCTCTATACTCAGTACCGGAGCTAAGCAGCCAGCATGAGACATCACCTTAGGGACATACTGCTTTACTTCTTATCGGCACTATTGGAGCTAAGGGTACTTCCATCTTTCTTATCCTTCTCTGATGATGTGGATCCTTTCACGCCACTGGTTTTAGTCAGTTCCTTCACTTCAGCTATTCCCTCTTCAATAGGAAGAGTTCTTCTAGAACCATCCAAAGCAACACCTAGAACTATGTTTTCTTCCATTGCAGCGGGCCGTGACGCCTTTTGTTCTGTTACACTATCACTTTCAACCGCTTTATTGCTTGGTTTTCCATCATCCACATTTTTATCTCTTATGGCAATCTCTTGATTTGGCTTCTTGTCTTTTGCCTCGGAGTTTATTTTCTTATCAATGGTTTTTGCATCAGAAATTGGTGTATCTTTGGTTTTAGAGTCAGATGGAGCACCTTCACTCTTTCCTTCCACCTTGCTGTTCGCCTTTATTGAAGATTTGTTGTTTTGACCTTTTGACTTTTCTTCTCCGGAGACTTTGTTATTGGGTTCCATTAATAGCAAGGGGCGATTTAAAGGTCCTCGACCACGAGTAAAGGCTGAATCTGTAAAGGGGTAGCTGTCCAAATCGGAGTCGTTATACATCTTCTGAACTGTACGGATTGGAGTTGCAAGTCGGGCACGGTGATGACTAATCACTCTCAGAAGATCCAACAAGATAGCTTCCTGTTTTTTATTAAAAAATGTTCATGATAAAACAAAGAAAATTAAAAAGGAAAAAAAAAAGACTATTGATGAGCTCAAGTTTTATCATACCTTTACACACAAGTACTCTTCATGATGAGAAGTTTTCACAAAGCATGACACCAGAATCTGCATAACAGAAATTATAACACGTGAGAATTTATGATCTAGATAGTTAATCAAAAAGCACATGGAATAAGACCAACCAAAAGGGACTGATTTTCAGGATCAACATTTTCAAGGAAAACCCTCCTGTGCAATCTCTGTTGTTCTACTTGAGGATTCTTCGCCAATACTTTTCGCATATCAGCTACAATAATCTGCAGAGACAAGAAGCTAAATACTCATGATAATAAAGAAAAGAAGGAAATTAAATTAACAAGGTGATGGATCCTGTACTTACATTGATCTTATTGACATCTAAATGACTTATTGCCAAATGAGTTTTAATACGCCAATGAGTCTTCTGAGTCATGTTTCTCACTACATTCATAGTAAACTTGTGATTTGGAATATGAATAGCTTCACGATCTTCACCTCTTATAACTGTAGGTGACCACCACCCAACATGCTGCACATGAAAACAAAAGAATCCAACAATAAGAAAACAGTTTTAGAATATACGAGTGATTATTAAAAAAAACATATGCACGTTGTATCTTGTAAAGTCTTGTTGAAAGGACAAACCTCTACGGTTCCGGAAACTTCATAGCCTTCTATCTTTGCTTTAATCCACTCGTTGGCAACAAATGGACGTGTTGCATGAATCATAACACTTGACAGGAAATTTGTAAATATCTACATTTAGAGATATATCATAGATTTTCAATAATAAATTAACCAATAAACGGATAATATGACATGAATAATATATATAAATACACACACATATACCTCACGACCAGCAAGTGTGAGCAAAACAGTCCCAAGACCACCTGCAGTTAACCATTTCTGGGTAGAAAAACCTAACAGCTCCATGAAAAGCGATACAGCTGCAACCCAAACTGCAGTATATACAGCTTTGCCAGCAAACTGGAATCCCATCTGCCAACACCACAAAAAGAAAATTAAAATATTTATAACAAAAGTTATTAATCCCATAAGGCTCATTGATAAAGAACAAACATTTCTTGTATCAGTAGCATCACTTGTCTCCGTGAAATAATTCTGTGTTTGTTGAATTGCACTGTGTAAAAGAATTAAGAAAAGTAATACATTAGTTATAAAAATGAAATCTGCAAATTAGAAACAAACCAAAA
The DNA here is from genome assembly GCA_039602395.1 of Deinandra increscens subsp. villosa. NCBI lineage: Eukaryota > Viridiplantae > Streptophyta > Magnoliopsida > Asterales > Asteraceae > Deinandra > Deinandra increscens. The sequence goes on along the minus strand of JBCNJP010000027.1, from coordinate 26,718,137 downwards.
CAGACAAAGAAAGAAATAAGAAATATACCTGGATAAACAGTATGCAAGTGCGAGGACAGTCGATAATGATTTCACAAAAGTTAAGAGTCGATTTTTGACAATCTGGCTAGCTTCTGATGGTAAGACAATTGGATCCAATGCTCTGCAGAAAAAACAGATGCAAATAATATTATATTAGAGTTAACTGACGTTTATAAATTGCCTTAGTATTTCTATGTGAACAACCTGCAGATAAGTATTGCTCCTGTCCACAACAGCAATGGCTGAAGGTAGGAAGTCATAACATAATGTGAATTACTCTTTCCCCAACTCCCGTCACTCTTCTGAAAGATGTGAAATTTAAATTTTAGACAGAGCAAAACAAAAATATAAGAAAATCCATAAATAAAATAGATAGGAAAAGGCACAAACATGAAGAAAAATGGTTCTGGTTTGACGCATCAGTGGCCCAAGTCCCCACACAGCAAACACAACAATACCTACTGCTGGAAGTAGCTTCAGTATTATAGGTTTACCTTGCAAACAGCTGCAGAAAGTTTAACATGTTTAGTAAGCAGGCAAGCTAACATTTTTTAATATACTTTGCCCCGAATTATATAAATAATGTTCATGAAACAGGAGAGATGACCTTGATAAGGCAAGAGAAGCATTCTTGACAGCAGAAGCTGGATTAAGTGAGCAATTACACTTCAGTGTTTTAAACCTATTAAAAGCTGTGCTTAATGGTTGCTGTAATTGAATTGAAAGGGCGATACCAAAGGAATCTTGTCGCTGCAACAGAAAAACATACTTAAGGGGTATTTTATGTCACATCCCATATTTAATTCAAGCTTAAGAGAACCATACCGATGAAAGGGATGAGATACTGGCAGGTAAATTATGTAATCTGTCACTTCCGATCAAACCCGCTCGGGTATGCATGGCAGTCTGAGGAAAAAGTCAGATGAAGCCATCGTAAAGTGAAATATTAAAAAACACTAGATGGGTGGGTTTGATTTATACCTCGAACTGCCTGTTGTACCGCTGGTTCTTGTAAATTCCCCATTTCTGAGAGAGATTCAAAGAACCAGACATAGCCATCATCTGAAGAGAATGCAGTTACAACATTCAGATTACAATAAGCATGCAAATCAGCAACAGTACCTTGTATTTGGCAGCCTTGCCTCTGCTACTTGACAAAGAAATATTGTACTAATAAGTTATTTGAAAAGATAATTGAAAAGCAGCAATATCAGTTCAAAACGACAAAACGATGAGGAGTAAAATGTTGAAGAAAATTGAATTCTGAGCTTTTACAGTTTTACATGTCACAGAGGATGACTAATTTCGATTGAACAACATCTCGGTCCATTTGGATCATACTGTAAAACACAACAATTCTCTTATCATAATCCATCTATTTCCCTCAAAGTTGTTATGGTGCAAGAGAAATCCAACACATGCATTATTTCAAACTTGCAGCACACGCATTAAAGATTCAGCAATTGCAACAACTAGGTACTAAATATGACTAACTCATAAGTTTTCTTAGTGACGGATTGGTACATACTTAAGATATCAATTCAGAAACACAAAGAAACAGGTCTAAACCCTAGAAGTGATTTTTTTTTTTATTTACGGCGATTAGTTTCTTCTTGCAAATAGTAACAAACAATACATGAATAATCGGTAATAGGTCTATACGATTCACATACACCGATAGAATTATGTAAGCAAGCAGCCGATTGAGAAGCTACATAACACAAAATTTAGGGGAACATTAATCTCTTATTGATTCATAGGGTGCAAAAATTCGGAAGATAATACAATCAAAGAAGAAATTAATGACCTCTTCGGCGAGAAATCAGATTTGGGAGCAAAATTCGCTGGTTATCTGGCGCGCCAATGTAGACGAAAGGAACGATGGTCGTTTTTGCCGAACATCATTCGTCTCTTTCTTTTTTATTTGGTCCCACTCAAACTTTATTTTCTAAATTTCTAGTCTATATTTTCGTTAATTATGTGACAATATCAGATTTACTTATCGTAACTTCGTTTTTTTCTCTTATAATTTTTTCAGTAAAATAAAAAAAATTGAAAATTATAAAAAAAATTCACGACTCAAGAAATGTATTTGCAAGGGATGTTCAAAATCGGATATCCGGATTTTTGGATATCCAAACTTTCAATTAGAGATTCGGATAGTGAGATTTTAGTATCCAAAATTCCCGGATATCCAAAAAGTTACTACTGTGAAGGTGAAGCAAACTAATACTTGAATAGAACAAATGAATATTGAATCGTCGAAGTCAGAGGATGAACCTTCTAATTTGGGTCGAGGGTCGATTTGTGGAGGGCTTAGAAATTGTCGAGGACGATGGATGCTTGCGAGGGCCGAGGGTTGACTTGCAAAGTGACTAGGATGCTAAACGACTGAAGGAGAGGGAGGGTTGCATTTGTATTTTTCGGGAGGGGCAGTGGCTTGTCGATTTGGGAATTATGTTATTAGGGATCTGAATCTCTGATTTGAAATTGATCTAGGATTGACTGCTACTAATTTAGTCATTTACTCATTAGAAGAGTAGCAACATTTTTACTATTTAATAATTTAAAAAAAAATGAGATTTTCGGATATCCGATTTTTTTTTTAAATCCTATTTGAATCCGAATCCAAAAAATGAATATCCAAATTTTTGGATATTTTGGGTTTGGATTTCTGGATATTTCGGATTCAGACCTTTTTTAAACACCCCTATTTGCAAATATACTAGTTTCATGGAACAAATGAGATATGTAAAGCTTTAAGAGGTAAGGAGAAGATGACCTAATAATCCAACAGATAATACGAGTCCAAAGATGGATGAGATCATGACCTTTGAATCTAAATGTGTTTGATCAAGCCTTGTGTAAAACTTAAAAGATTAAATTTTTTTTTTGGGTAAGAAGAACAACATGATGTGGGAACAAAACCCAAAAAACCTTGATTAGGACTGGACGATGACAAAGCTTAACTCCTAATTATTAGTGATGTATTTATTTACTAGGTTAGTAACCCGTAAACTATACGGGTTGAATTTAGGTAGGTTCATAAAATGAGATAAATGGAAGAAAAGAAATGATTAGAGATTTGAAAAATATGAATGACATTAATTTTGTTTAATTAATTTTGGCTTTGTTAAACCTAGGTTGAGTTCGTTAAAATTTAATAGCCATATAAATATGAATTTCGTTTATCGTGTAATATTTTTTTAATAATCACATTAATCATGTTTGATCGATCTAATGTTTTATTTTCGATGTTGTAATTTAGGTTAGATAGTCGACCATTTACTGACTCATATTGCCATGATCCTGATTTGCTTGCCGTAAAACAATAGGATCACCACCATTGTCATTTTAATTATTGTGGCATTGTGATAAGTTATCTTACAATAGTTAAGAAAAAAATAAGAATTTATTGACCATTACAATAACTATTTAATTAGATATATAAAATTTACTAAATGTATTTAATTAGAACTTAGAAATTTATAAATTGTACTGTTGAACTTTATATGTGGAAATATATAATAAATGTTCTGAATTTGAATTTTGTAAAATATAAATTTAGAAGTTTTAAAGATCTCACAATTACATTATATTAGTAATAAATTTAATATTTATTAAATGTAATATTGAATTTTATATGTGGAAAGTTAAAATAATAAATTTTTAAATTTGAAGTATTTCACAATTCAAGTTTAGAAATTTTAAAAGATTTGAAGTTTCATTATATTTAATTAGAATTTTAAAATTTATTATTAGATGTAAGGTTCAATTTAATATTTGAAAAGTTGAAATAATACATTAAATATATTTTAAAATCTATATATTGATTTGATTTAGTGTTGGCATGTGGACATGATGATGTGAAGACCTTAAAAAATGGTCATATAACAATATTTTATTGCTTTATTAGTATTAGAGATTAGAGATTATTTAATCATGTTATGTTTAATATATTTTTTTAATTATCTTGTTTCTATTTTGTGGGAGTGTGTTAACTTTAAAGTTAGGTGATTTGAAACTCAAGGTAGACATCAATTTGGATTTTGAATTTTCAATAATTAACTTTAGGATTTTTTTGTTACCTTTTGAGTATTTTGGCTGTTTGATTGTTTCACATCCACAACCACATTCATAACAGAACCGTCATCTCTATCTTGTAAATATAACCTAAATATCTTTTGTTACATATACATTATCCTCTTATTTTTTTTTTTTTGAACAGCAACTTTATTAAAAAGCGGAACCGCCTAGCAAGACGCTAGAGGCCGCAAGAAAGACAAAGCATTACAACGGAAAAGACTCCCAATCAGCCCAACATATCGACTGATTTTTACACCGATTCACATACCACAAATAACTCAAAGATTTGATCTCACAAACCACTCGTTGAAGTGAAGGATGCCTAGACTTGAACACCGCCTTGTTCCTCCCGATCCAAACACACCACAACCCGGTCAAGAAGATGACGTTCACCACACTAGCTTTTTGAGCCGAGAGATTGTACCAATTATGAAGATTGACCAGGTCAGTCACCGCGAAAATAAACACTCCAGGAAGCCTGCACCAAGATGCTAAGATTTGCCAAACCCGATCAGAAAACAATTTCTTTATAACTTCGATACCTATATGGTAGATGTTAAAGAACCACAATAAAGATGAATCAAACCACACCAAAAGTGTCAAATTGAACTCGTTCCAAGCCAATTTTCATTCTTTAAGCAACCGATTCACAAACCTGTTGAACCTACTTCTAAACTTATACAATTTCTCCATTATGAGACTTGCACCATCAACCACTTAGGTGAAACACCACTTCTAATTCAACCACAACCTTAAATTTCAACGATGCCGGAAACACAAAAAACCATCTCACATCTGTTTAAAGTCATATGATCAAAAGTTGCAGGAGGGTCAATCAAAAGACTAACCTCTCATAAGATCAAACATTCTATACAGATGGTAACTATAATCATTCATTCATTTGTCCTTTTTGTCATCTTGTGGGAGTTGAAGCCCCATGAGACCAAGCAAATTGGAAGCAGGTCCTGGTAGTCCCTCTTGAGAAGAAAACGAACCGAGAAAACTTTTGACCAGGTTCAAATCCACGTCTACCGGAGTGAACCCTTCGTCATCCACGTCTCCTGATGCATTTGATGCTCCCTGAATTTACATAGATGGATTCTAAATGAAGTTAATGCGTCATATTAAACATAAGTTGTGAAAGCAATGGTGAAAGGAATCAAACTAACCTCGGTCTTCTTTACGGGTGGTTCATTTGCAGGAACAAAACTTTTATCCAGTGTAGTGCTCTTGAGTTCATGACTCAGAGCATCAGAGTAAGAGCTCATGAAATCAGTTTGTTCGTCTTCATCATCTTCAATATCACTATCTTCTGGATCATCTGCCATCAATTGAACTTGGTTATATTAAGATTATTGTTGTTACAGATGATTCACAAGAAGAAAAAAAAAATTGACACCTGACAGTAAATTACTTCAGACACCTGCAATTCCCCACTGAAATTTCTTTTACTTTAATCAAATTTAAACATATATGTTATCCTAAACTCTAATTATTCATCCAAATTTTGGAACTACTTGAAATGATTGCAAATTCTCAGCCTAACCTCAATACGAAACCCCTTACCATACTAAAAATGAGACCAGATGGCACTTTTTTATCTTCTCTTTTTTTAAAATGTATAACCACTTAATGTGTCACTTACGATCATAAAAGCTAAGCTATAAAAATAACAATCTAAATGAGTCTGGATGGCACTTTTATTATCTTCTCATTTTCAACAAACCAATTTAAAAAGCTGCATTTTGAATACAATGTACGCAACATTCAACATATTCGACTCCATTTAGCATGTTTTACACATTTTGAATATGTTTCTTGTTTCTATTGAAGCTAAAGCCCTCCCTCCCCAACAAAAAAGGTGAAAATAGTAACACTAGCTAACCCAATAAAACTTACCCAAATCCATGTCAGAGGAAAGGTCTTCATCAACTTCATAATCTCCATCAGCATGTGTTGCATTTGGAGGCTTCATAACTGAATAAATCTCTTTCATAAAGCGTTCCACATCAATGTCCACAGCTTTTGAATTCCTGACAAATACAAAAAAATAAATAAAAAATAAAACTTTTGTGAAAATTTACGAAACCATCAAATATTTAAGCAATAAAACTATAAAAGGATAAGCTTACCTGTCCCCAGGAACTTCTGCTCCCTCGAAGCTTGACATCTTGTCAATAAACTCTTGCATCGATTTTGCTATATCACCAAGATCGTAATCATCTACATTTGAGGAAGATGAGGGGCCGACATCTTCCTGCTCTTTCGAATCGTTATTCTTTTTACGATTCATGTTATAATGTTCCATCTCTTGTTGTCTCTCAGAAAGAGCAGCATTTAATTCATCCTCACCATCGTAAAGCCATGAATCATCATCTGATGGAGGAATTTCTTGACCTTTAAATTCATCTACTGAAAAATTTTGAGAGAGTATATCATCGATACGTCTAACTGGAGCACTCAGTATTTCACTGCATAAAAACTACAAGTATCAGCACCAATAACAATGTTCAGATTATAAAAGTAATAACTTTTTAATCATACCTTTCTCTATAATATAAAGAACTTTTTCGGTAATAATCTTGTGCATTCTCCATTAATCTTTTATAGTCCTTTGACCCGGAAAGCAACCCGTCAAAGTAACCATTTTTCTCTAAACTCTCCCTATAAACCTCCCAAGTGCCACCTTTCCCTTCCAACCCGTTTTGTTTTTTCATCTGATAAATCATTTCAAATCCACATGCTATCTTCATTCCCAATTCTGCTGCAGTATAACCACCATCACTCCTTGGCGGCATCGGGTAACCCTTTGGGGCTTGAAATGTTTGTTGCATCAACTGTGCATACATTGCGCGTGACATCGTAACTAACACTTCAACTATCTCATCACTACTTTTATTTGGTAAAAACCGCTCCATATTTGCTGCATACTTCATTGAATCAATGTCTCGGTCATAAAACCCTTCCACAGCTAGTGAAATTAAACAGGGTTCATGTTTCAAGATCTGTGCCACAGATGCAGGAACCCTAACCTTAACATGATGCATGTTCTTAACCGCCCTATCGGGATAATCTCCAATTCGGTTTTTGATAGCTAACTGAACTGAACTTGCAGCTTTGGTTTTCTCCTCGTGTGTTATTACATACGAAAGTGAATCGGATAAAGTAGGAACTGAAGGGAGTTGACTTTTGGCAATAATATGTAAAGTGCCACCACGGATAAAGATACGATTGGTGCTGGTTTCAGGGTTGAGCCACTTTGGGAGATGGAAAGCTGCCTCGATTAACAGAAACTCCCCATCTGTATCCCATACACATATTGAGAGGTTTGGGAATTTAAGTGAGGTTTCAAAGAGTAGGAACACAACGAACCATTCATCTTCAAGATTGTCTCCATACCTAAGTTTTCCATGAAGATGTGGAATATGATTTGAAGGAGGACAGATAGAACAGGGTGACTGGGTGGAGGCAGAGATAGTGAAGGGTTCATGTTGCCATATGTAGTTGGTGGTGTATGAAGAGAGAGTCTGAAGGATTTGTAGGTGGAGAGACTGGAGTTGTGAGGAAATAAGAGGATTTATTTTTGTGTTTGGAGATCGAATGTCTTCTGAAAGAGAAAAATCAGGGAATATGGAGAAGAAGACTGTGTCTTCAGGAAGTCTTGAGTTCTTGTGGTTGAAGATTGATGAAGAGTTAGCTTCAGACATGATCCTTACAAGTTGCGGTTACAGTAGCCAACACGTTATCACTTCAGGTTCCACTTCTTCAAAAAAGGCAATGCTCTAAACAAAATAATATGTGAACAAGAAATCAGGGTTTCAATACCAAACAAGTATGTACAACGGATTCTTTAACCAACTGAAAGCAACAGTTATGAGTTGGGCATGCTTTTACGAATTCAGGTAGCCTTTGGTATGCAGTCTAGAATCAATACAGCCATAAGATCAGTTGCGGACCCATGAAATTTTTTCAATGGGTCACTATATTTTGGTGTTCGGATATCTATCAACTAGATTTAAAGATTTTTGGTTCAGGTTGATTTACATATTTTCAGAATGGGTCGGGTTGATTTGCAAATTTGGTAGCCTAGGCAATTTGTCACGTGCATTTACATAAAAACACAGCAACCTGTTTTCATAAAAAAAAACTTATTTGTTTTTTCATCACTCTTGGGCAAGCATATTTAAGAAGCAAAACCAAAAATTTCACTCATTAGGGAGATACAAAATTAGCATTATACTGTAGCAGCTGGTGGTTTGTGTTCAGTGGAGGGCGTGAAGCCTATGGAATTCTATTTTATGCATCTCAACTGGGGATTTTAAACAAACAAATGGTGTTACTCCTAAATCAAACAGGTAATCTAAGACCATATCACCAAGCAATTTGTAAGTAGAAATTTATGAGCAGATATGGTATCGGAATCATTTTAACAAACATAAAATCTATTCACATAAAAACCATCACACATAGTTCATCAATTAATCAATGAGAATCAATTATCACATCTTGGGTTCTTTTTACATCTTATAGGTTGAACCAGTCGATGAATCTTTTTAGACTGGAAGAAATTGAAGCCTTTAATGAAAAGGTTGAACTTAAGGGTTTTGATTGGAAGAACTAAGAAGTATAGAAGAAATCAAAGTATTGCACCTGGAAGAACTCGTCTCTCTAGTCGCTCTCGATCTGAAGGTCGAAGTGTCAAACAGTCACACAGAGGCTGTTTTGTTATTAGGGTAAAAGTCATAGAGCCCGGGTCTAAACTTGCGCAAAACCATGAACCATTGTGCTAATATCAGGATGACAGGATTGTGTAATTTCAATGGATCAATTATATATATTCAATGGGGTCAATGGGTCACTGAAAACTTTATTTAAAACATTTTACTACGAGTCCAAAATCGAATGGGTCACTCGCCCCGTCTCTAGGCCATTGGTCCGCCCCTAAATGAGGTAGAATGATAATGGGTATACTTACTTAAATACTTGATAGTTGCTGCTTGGTTTTAAGCATTAGGTTTTTCATCTTTGGATATGGGAATGCAGTAACATACAACATGATGCTGTAATGTTATGTTGCAAAAACCAAAGATAATGAGCGCATCAATTTTGACCAATTTGCTACTACCCTTAGGACTTACATCGAACACTTTATTGAACAGAAATCAAGACATCATCAAGCAAAACCTACTTTTAACAAATAACAATTAACATAAACATTTCAACTTAGTTATAACAAATAAATAATTAGAACAAACATCCCAAGCTTTTAATATAATAACAAAAACCCCTGAAAACCCTAATTCAATCTAGGTGTTTGTACATCTGAACAAGAACACATGAAACAAGATTTTCAACATGGATATTTCGATGTGTATCCAATAAGCCAGGAAAATACAATTGCTCATCATTTAATTTTCAGTGTTTCCTTACCAATAAGCCATATATAAGAACTGAAATCATGCTGACATCACTCATCCAGCAAGTTTTGTAGGTGAGTAACAAAATCATCCATGCCCTAATATCCGAATATGAAAAAATACTGGACCGAATTATTGCTAGAGGTAAAACGAGCAAAGGTTTCACAATTTGCAATTTGATTAGAACAATTTCATACTGTTAGATGTCACTGGATTACAACTACTCAATATGTAAAACGCGAGAAAAGTTGAGAGCAAACATACATACAGAGTGTTACCAGCAACGAATCTTCTATCTTCCTTCAATCAATTCGCGCGATTCCTTCATTTATATTTCTCACAATTAACATAAAATCAAAGGAATAACAGCAGAATATAGTGAAATACACATCGGGAGAAGTTTCACGAAGGGGAGGGGGCGGAAGGCGCCGGATGAGTCCAGTTTTCTGCGGTTAGAGATTCAAAAGGATTTGTGGGCTTAAACTAAAAAGAATAGTCAGATTTGTTGGACTAAAAAACTAAAAAAATTAGTTTCCAAATAATTGGGCTATGGGCCTGGTCTCCTGTTTGATAAAAGTAACACAGAAAAGGTTTGATGGTATTAGAGTAAAAAACAAAATCTGTTAAAAAAAATTGTGTTTCATGGACCTAAATAATATTTCCGAAATTAATATTAAACCGGACTTCCTGAAACAAGTGATCAAATTAGGACCAACCTTCACCAAAGAAGGCAAATACTGGTTAATTAAGCTCCTCCGGAGTAACAAGGACGTGTTTGCCTGGGTGCCCGCTGACATGACAGAGGTCCCCTTGGAGACATTCCAACACTCTTCAAACATACGTGACAAATACCCACTAGTGGTGCGGAAGAGGACTATGGCACTAAAGCGTATGGAATCCGTATGTTCGGATGTCAACCAACCTGTGAAAGTCGGCATTATGCGGGAAGTTAAGTATTATCACCGTTAAAAAGAAAGATACTAAATTAAGTTTAAGCCACACATCAACACTCTAAATTAAGTCTTTAACTCACACACCAAACAATTTAAAATTAAAAAAAAATCAAGATTTTTTTTCAATGCCTCTCAATTTGTGGCTTACATAAAAAGAAGTTCCAAATAAATAGTACTTAATTAATGTGTGTATGAGCTAGATTGAGTTTTAAGATATATATATATATCTTGTATATTGAAACTTAATTAACACTTCATGAGACAAAAAGTTAAAATGATAATTTAGAAAAACAAAACCCAACTAACATAAATGATTAAAAATAAATTTAAGAAAAATAAAAATGTTAACTATTATTAGTATTTTATTACGAGAACATGATCCAAATATATAAATAAATACTACTTCATATTATTGTTATCATAGAACATATATATAAGATATAATATGAGAAGTGTATAATATTTTATGGGCCGTATGAGAATGATTTTCATACATTTTATATGTTAAAACATACTCTATGCATATAAGATTATGAGTTGGATGACATATGTTTTCTCACGATCGTACAAACCGTATAAATTGATAAAAGTGACTAACATAATGACGTATAACATGCTTATATGTCCCGTATATCAAATTTTGTCTCCTCATATCACTCGTATCATAACATCAGCTAGTGTATTTAGAGTACGGCCTAGAATCAAAACATGACATAAAATGATTTGAATTTAAGACAACAAATAAATTTTATAATCCAACAAAAATTAACATTTGATGTATGTCTCATCTTGATGTGGTACCTAGATTTTTTGCTTGTCTATATTTCTTGAAATTCTTGGCCCACTCTCCCCTCACCTCAAACTCCTCTTTTTTGCTTCAGATTTTGTCTTTCGGTGGCTTTGCGTGCACTGCTCCTCCACTACTAATCTCTTCTTCTGAAATCTAACCACAGTTCTTATGCGTCAACAATAAGTGGGCTTTAGATTCAATCGCATCTGTAGTAAGTCTTTCTTTCAACACATTTCCCTTCCTTTAGATCAATACATAATTTTCCCAAATGTGTTTGATAAATCCCAAGATTTACAGATTTAATTGCATTATTATAATCTTTTAATACTTTCTTGAAATTTTGTCCAATTTTTCTTTAATTTGCTGTTAAGGACTGGGATTTGATTTGGGATTAGTGTTTCTGTTGTAAAACCTAGTCACTAGAAGACTATTCTTGCTTGTTTGATGTTAATTTTAGGTTAAATTACATCACAATATCTGGCAATTGTGTTCTATTCTGCTAATTTGGTGATAATATTTTTTTGTGATTTATTGGGAATTTAAAGGAGATGGATTAGCAGAAGCTAGAGGATCTTCATTTGTTATTATCATCACTAGAAATGTCAAGTTTAGATACCGGATTATCGAAGAAGACTTCAATTATGGGGCTTAAACTATGGGTATTGATCTGTATATGTGTTGTTGTGTTAATCTGTATGTTTCTATGTATCTTATCAATGTGGGTCACATGCCAAAGAAAATCAAGAAGAAGAAACAAATACCCACTTTCCCAAATACCAAATGTACCTAAAGACATCAGAGTTGATAGTGTTGGAGGCCCAGGCCAACATAATAATTTTGAACATAATAACAATGAATCTAGTGGTAATAAGAGTTCCGGAAAGATGATATTTCAACTTGGAGTGAGCAAATCTGGTGGTGCTGATAATGTAAGTCAGAGCAGTTCAATGTATGAAAGGGGGCGGAGGTCACAATCGGGGGAAGAAGGAAGTTCTGGAGGTTTCTGGAAGCAGTCTTCATCTTCTCATGGAGCAATGGCTTCTCCTTTTATTGGGTTGCCGGAGACCTCACATTTAGGGTGGGGTCATTGGTTTACTCTGAGAGACCTTGAGCAAGCGACACGTAGATTCTCGAATGAAAATGTGGTCGGTGAGGGTGGATATGGGGTGGTATATAAGGGCACATTGATTAATGGGACCGAGGTAGCAGTGAAGAAGCTACTTAACAATCTGTGAGTTTAGTATTTGTTTATAATAATTGCGTTGTTTTGTTATTATTGAGGTTTGATTCTCATCTTATAATTTTATCGTGTGGTATCATGAAGGGGGCAGGCAGAGAAGGAATTTAGAGTTGAAGTGGAAGCTATAGGACATGTTCGACACAAGAATCTTGTTCGGCTTCTAGGGTACTGCATAGAAGGGACCCAAAGGTGCATTTTTTTTTTCTCTATCAGTCCAACTAGTGCTAGTTTCCTTGTAATTTTTTTTCCATTTTTGCTCTTTTAATTTTCTAGCTGGTAGCCTGGTTCTTTTAGTTCATCTATTTTATGCCTTATCACGACTGTTAAGAGTACCAGGTGGCAAGATGGATGGTTTGGGTAACAGATCCAGCTAGAAACGGTTCTTTAGTTTGGGCTAGAATAGTTCGGTTTGACACACAAACACTTTTGTTCATTTTGAAGTTTTTCTTTATTAATAATTAATGCTTTAATTATGATTACATAAACAATATTACTACAATAATAATCTAGGTCTTTAAATCAAAACAATTAGGAGGTTTTATGCAATAAAAATATAGTTTGGGCGACTTTCAAGTTCCAACTTGTTTGACTGATGGGTCCAGTGGACCAGTTTAGATAAAAGCAAACAAAGTTGACTCATTTCTAAGTAAATGGGTCAATTGTCACTACTTTTGACTTATAATTCATGTTTTCTTGAATCACTTAGGATGCTTGTTTATGAATACGTGAACAATGGAAACCTAGAACAATGGCTTCATGGAGACACTCGAGAATGTGGTGTGCTTACTTGGGAAGCACGCATGAAGGTCCTTCTTGGTATTGCAAAAGCGTAAGTCTAATTTTCAGTTTAATTGTTTTGGATACATACTTATTGCTTCTTTTTTTTTTACGTAACTTTATTCAGTTTAACCAATTAAAATGTGTGCAATGTGAGCCTTTTTTTCCATAAATGTATATTTGACTTTTATTGTATCTTGGTAGTTTGTCTTCGGAAGATATATTTCTTTAACTTCTGAAATTTTTGGGCACTGATTTTGCAGGCTTGCTTACTTGCACGAAGCTATAGAACCAAAGGTTGTGCATCGAGACATTAAATCTAGCAATATTTTGATCGACCATGATTTCAATGGCAAACTTTCTGACTTTGGATTGGCCAAGCTTTTGGATTCAGGAGAAAGTCACATAAATACCAGAGTTATGGGGACATTTGGGTAAGATTTCAACTTCTTGTTATACATTTGTACCATTCTATGTAACATGAGTTAAATTTAAAAATATAGTTGGTTGAATATTGTCTGAACTTTTTATGGTGTAATATGCACAGTTATGTGGCTCCAGAGTATGCTAATACTGGCATGTTAAATGAAAAGAGTGATATCTATAGTTTTGGTGTGCTCCTTTTGGAAGCTGTAACCGGAAGGGATCCAGTGGATTACAATCGTGTTGCTAATGAGGTACAATAACTAGTATCATATATAACAAAAGTTATATCATGTCAATAAGAACTTTTTTTTGGTAAGGATTATATAGCAGGTTTTATGAGCTTTGGGTTTACTTTTAAGCTAATCTTTTTATGTACTTGTTTGATCCGTTTGAGATAAAAACATATCCTGAATTGACCATTTATTTAGTAAATGGGTCAAAATAGTCAGGTCCATGCAAAAAGAGTGGTACAGTTTTCAATATATTTTGAACTTTTGGCAGGTCAATCTTGTTGAGTGGCTAAAAATGATGGTGGGAAATAGACGAGCAGAGGAAGTTGTTGACCCAAATCTTGACCTGAAACCCTCAACACATGCTCTAAAGCGTGCACTTCTAGTGGCACTTAGATGTGTTGATCCCGACTCTGGGAAACGGCCTAAAATGAGTCAAGTTGTGAGAATGCTTGATTCAGATTTCCCATATCGTGAGGTAAAATTTGCCTTTTTTTCCTTTTTGTATTTAATAGGCATTGCTTAGAGGTGGTAAAATGAACGAGCCTGGCAGATTGGGTAAAGGGTGTTTCTTTGGTACGGATCTAAACGGTTTGGGATGATATGACCCTATATATTGTCCCAAGTGTATATTTATTTATTTTTTTTGAACAATTTGTGTGTCAAATATGGTTACAAAAATTACAAACATTTTTTTTTATTAAAATGATTCAGGACCTTTTATCCATTAAAAATACACTTTGAGCCAATTTTGACCTATTTTCATTTTTAGCTATATTTTGTTTGATGTTTGACCAATTGACCCCTTAGAGATTAACCATAATCGACTCATGCATAAACGAGGGAAAAGTTCACCCACTCGTAACCAAGTTTCCTGTGTGTGTTTTCTGTTCCCCAACAGTCACTTAATTTCATTAGCTTTTCCAGTGTTTTTATTATGTTGTGTGAAAAAATATAAGTATTTGAATCTCTAGTCTATTTGCAACAACCCAAACAGAAGAGGGGCATTATGGTCATTATGGAAGTGTCTGAACCTTCATGACCATCTCTAGTAGTTCCTTTATTTCTTGATTCCTGATATATATTGGTATATAATGAGTGGGTGAAGCGGTGATGATATCTTAATATGTTTTGCTTTGACCAGTTTCTCATCTTTGACTTTCGAAAACAGGAACGAAGGAACAGGAAGAGCCGCACCACCAGCATGGACAGTGATACCATGAGCGGTTCTGGTGACATAGAACGCCCCACAGTCTCATCAGAAATCTGATCGGATCCTTTGAACGGAATTAACAGAAACTGTTAACGGGTTGAAACCATTCTCTTGGTTGATTACTAGCAGCAGGAATGAGTTGTGTATGGCGGGGCCTAGGTAAAACCAAAATCATGAAAACATGTAAATCACATAACGAGAGACAAGGTGTCTTTTTCTTTCCCCCTTTTTTGTGTTAATAATAATCATATGATCAGTGAGGTGGTTTTGGTTATGTTTTTCTTATTCTGGTTGGATGGACAACCTTAACAGTCCTATTTAATAGACAAATTTTACTGTTTATGTTTATTTGTATAACCCTGGAGTTTGGAACCTGACCGAAATTGATGTTCCCGGATTCGTACTCGTTTATAGTTATGATGGTTACATTACATTGCTAGTACTATCATTCAGAATTATGGAACATGAATGATTGATTATCCAGTTTTATTTGAGTAGCCTATATTTGCCTTAAATTGAGAATACTTGAAATATATATACGTTCATTTGTAGGGTGTAAATGAGTAGAGCAAATCTTGAGCTTGCTCGGCTTGTTTAACTTGAGAGACTTTTGAGTTTGGTTTGCTTAGAGCTCTATTTCTAAAACTTTAAGCAGTTTGGCTCATTTAAACCCGTATTTGGTCACAAAGTTACAGCTTCACATATATATTTTCTTTAATAAACCAGTGATTAATAACTACCAATAAATCAGTAATGACATTATCAAGAAATCAGCAAAGGTTCGTTAGTATTTTGGAACAAGATGCTTGTAGAATTACCAGATTACTGTCAAACGACTCATTTCAAAAGCGACTAAATGCAAAGTAGAATCATATTCTTTCAGTTTGCTGGTCACACGAATCAAGAATGTTTACACCTTAGATACCTGTTTTGAAGGTGATTTTGCAATAACAATTTCATCCTATAGAATGATCAAACTACAATAAAGTGGCAGGTAAGGTAAACTGGTAACAAGTGTGTCACAACCCTCTTTTGGATAGCAAAACCGATCCTACTAAAAATAAAGCTATGATTTTTAGGGGTCGAGGAATTGTTATGCACGACCTGCTAAACGCTATTAAGGAAACCACTGTCCCCGGAGCCAGGGACCCAAATGTATCAAACGTGAAGGAGTTTTTATTTGTTCTGGGAGGATAGTTTGGTGATAAAATGATACTCCCCAACCAGGATGTTGTAAGTTTAAATCCTACAAAGTACAAGTTTGGTGATTTTAGCCGTTAATATTCATATAATTAATCTGTATAAAATAAAAAATAATCATTTCATATTCACATTCAAATAGCGACAAGTAGTTTCAAAACACACATCCAAACACAAGGACCAAAAAACTAGTTTCAAAACACACATCCAAACACAAGGGTAAGTTCAATTGTGCATATATGGTTAACAAAGCAGTCATCCAGAGGCTTTAAAAGTCAGCAACTATAACGACATTCACAACTCACTCTATAAATCATTTTCACAACTCCTTGTAACCAAAACAAGTCATCCTCAGTAACAACAAAAACATGTTTTTCTGTTTAGCCATACATCTCTAAGGCTGATGGTACGAATCCGTTGCGTGTTCCTGTTGCGTATCATTTGGCTGTAAAAAGACAGGAATATCCAAACTATTCCCTTCGGTATCAGGTGCAACTTCCCTAACATCAGCTATTCTGGCTTCTGTTGCTTCTATATCGTTCCATTCACCATCATTGATCGGGCCAGTTTGTAGATCCACCGATGGAGATGGTGGTGGGTGAACTAAATTTATTTCTGAAACTTGAATATTTCTGGAATCACTAAGGCATGCTTTATCCACATTTTCTTCAGATGGATGCACATGTTTAGTCAGTGGTTGCATATCGCCATGTGAGCAAGATTCTCCTCTTTCTTCCATGACTTGCTTAGTATTCTCTTCCTGCCTGCCAACATAAGAAACCCATCACATTAGCGAATAACATGTGGGTACGCCTATAGGTGGTAGTTTTACCCGTTTACTTATGAATTAGATGATTCAGGTTATGTTTCATCTCTTAAGAGGTCAAACGGGTTAGGAAGGTTTAATATGGATAGAAATGGAACATCCTAAATGGGTTGAAAAATGAAAGTTGGCCAACATGTTTTTTTAATGGATAAAGCCCCCCAAATCGTTTCATTAAAAAAAAAAAAAGGGCATTATTGAAAGTCTAAAACAATATAAAGTTCGTAATCATATATGACATGCTAATTCTCTATATAGTAAAGTTAAAAAATCTCGACAAAAATATAAACAGCACATCAGAACCTAACATGAGGCACTAGACTAGAGGTGGTAAAACCATTGATTCGGGTTATGTTTTTTATTTAATGTGTCAAAACGGTTTAAAGGTAGAAAGGAAACAGAAAAATGGACCAGAAATCATGCTATTATCTTTAATGTGCATAAAACCTCCTAATTCCAATATAAAAACTAGAATATCAATCGCTCTCTAACGAGTGAAACAGGTAATACAAAAAAAAACTAGCAAAAAAAAGGTCAAATTGACCGACTAGGTTGAGAATCACCCAACATGTACTTTTTATGCCTAGAACCTCCTCAATCATTTTACTCAAAAAACCAGACTACTGTTTGAATAAAACAATCCTTGTTATCATATTTGAAACAGTGATTACATATCAAGAACTTTAAACTTTGAAACTTTGTTAGGTTCAATCCAACTGGACTTGTTTCAAATATTACCTGCTTTAACCCCAACCCACCCACCACAGGCATCCGCACATTATGACTAACTAAAAAAACATACTGAAAGTGGTTAAATTAGGTAAACAAACCTTTGAAGTTGTAACTGTAAAACATTAATATATGCCAAAAGTTCTTGATTTTCTTTTCTAGCAGCACTTTCTTTCTCTGTTGCTTCCTTAATAGCAGCTTCAGCTTCTACATCTTTAACCCTAACTTTCTCCTCAGCCCTAACAACGGCTCCTTCTAAAATGACCACACGTTCTCTAGCTTTTGCCAGCTCAGATCGCCATAAAAGTGCCTCCTGATGAGATGAGTCTCGTTGCTTCATAAGTTGTTCTTTTTCTTTACTTAAAAGCGTAACCTTTTCTTCAGAATCTCTTAGCTATAAAACCAAAAACCACATTAGCATTTGAAAATCATCACATGTTTAGCATATTGTCCTTATGTAATAAAAATATATTGCTCCTAAGGAAACGCAAAAGGTTAAACAAAAATAGCAAAGTTGGCCATTTCAACCCATTTACTATTTTACTTGGAGCATTCTCAGCAACTTCTTTATATCACACCTTATCCTTAAGTTTTAAGAAAGATATAAGAATTGTCTATTTTTTCTCCTACATCATCATCTTCATATCTAAACTACAAATTTTAAGGGATAAAGAAGGGATTAGTAAATATACCAATTCATTACACATATATGGGTGTTTGTATAGATAAAGAATGTGATGTAGAGTGTTTTTTTAAAGTGTGTAATTTTATGGATAAATGTGGTTTTTGGGTAAATTATAAAGATGAAGATAAAGAACCTGCTGTGAATGCTGAAATGCTCCCTATTATCCAATTTGGGTTGTGTTAATCTCAAGGGTTAATGGCATCTATAGGTAGCCAACTTATTTTACGATAGAAAAAACCCTCAATATTCAAAATTTCAATTCAGGAATTGCCAATAATAACATGCTCTTAGGTGCTATGCCAGGGAACAGAGTAAACATGGCCAAAAGTTACCAACAAGTGAGGCGCCACATCATCATTTTGAACAGCTGTTAGGCCAAAATTTTCATAAATCTTTTTACGGTCAAAATCGATTAAGTTAGCCAAAATTTGAACATGTCATAGTGGTTGAAATTCGTCCAAAGTCTATTTTTACAGCATACAACTGCCTCAATTGATTTATTTAAAGATTTACATTATTTAAATAATAGAAAATTTCCTCTAATCATAATTAGCACATAAAATATTTTTAGAAAAGGAAAAGGACTGTTTACGGGTCAACCCAATACAACCCAGCTCAATTCAACCCATAATAAAATGTACCTTTTCAAGCCAAACCTACTATGACCTGTTACCGAACTGGCCCCCACCCATCTTACCATCTGTAGATAACATATATACAAACCTTCATGCTGTAAGAGACAGCTTGTTTTTCCAACTCTTTCTTTAATCGGTCAACTTCAGAAGTAGAAATTCTCCGCTGCTCATCCATTATATGAGCTGCAGATGCAGCGCTCTCTGCTGCTTCAGCTGTCTCTGTTAGTTTCTCTGCTATCTCTTTTATTGTTGCATCTCTAACACGAATATCTCTGGCTAAATGTTGCAGCTCTTCATCTTTTACTTTCAGTGTCTCCTAAAATGATATGAAATGATTAACCATATTGCTTTCTTGCCTGATTATGAACTTGTTTACAATTATACCTTCATGATTGTCAAATCATCCAACGGGGCATCGTGTGTCTTGTTCAACACCGTTCCCAAAGCATTTCTCCTTGAAATCTGCAATGCAGCTTCAATTTCCTTAGAAGATTCCAGAGCAGTTGAATTTGCAGCAGTAACAACAGCAGAAACTGTCCCAAAATTAGCATTACTATTTCCAGCCAACGAGTTTACTGCCTCTTTATGAGCCCTTAATACCAACTGTGTTGCACTGTTGTTTGTGCAGAGGATAGAAACATACATAAGTAACCTATTTATTATTCATAATGATAGGAAATTTGGACATATAGTACTTTATAAGAACTCAAATAAAAAAACTATTTAAAAAACGCAAAAGCATCATATAACTACTACTCACTGCAATGTCGCCACCCAAGCTCTAGCTGCACCTGGAGTTTCCGCACAAAGGAAATATTCTTTTTTCTGTGGTGTTGCAATATCTAATGACTCAAGTTAGGATTATCCATGCAGCAATTTCTCTAATATTTTGAATATTATGAAAACAAGAACGTAAATGACTAAATCCATGATATAAAAATATGGAATGCGAAAATGCAGAGGATACAAATAATACAGTTATCATACTTTGGCAGCCCACTGAAAGAAAAAAGTATAAACATAATTAATATGGAATCATCCAATATCCAGCATACTGCATATTAAATTGTTGAGCAATGAGCAGTGATCTTACTGGAAGTTATACGGTGATGTCATGATTGTGCTATTTGAATCAAACCCAATTGTTCCTTTAATATTCGGATCATTTCTTCTGATTCTGTACACAATAATAATCTTTAAAAAATAGACACACCTAAATAATGCCAAATCTTTTAATGAAAAAGGGTAATTGATGCATAGCATCTTACTTGTATTCCATCTTTCCTGTTGTTGGGTCTAGGATTACCCATCTCTCATTCCATTTCCTCAGCTATTACAATAAAACAATTGAAGCTAAATATCAGAATAAACAGCTAAATAATAGTCTATTACAATGATATTATCCATTTTAAACCCAAACTAACCAGTTAGTTTTTCTTAACTGTTAGTTGGACTAATTTAGAAGAAATTACTGTTCTTAAACTAAAATTAGGGTTTCATTCCTCTGTTAGTAAAGTCATAATCCACAAAACAGATCCAATTGGATCGTTTTCTTCCCAAATTCTACGTAAAATCACATTCCAGATCATAAACCAAAATCTAATCAAAAACCCTAAATCACAGATCCACATAGGTAAACTGAGGAGCGAATCAAACAGACTTCCATAGTCTAAATTGAAGTGATCTGATTTAAAATTATAAATTAGGAAGAAACAATGGAGTACCGTTTCAGATCGCTTAAGAAGCGGACCCTGCAAGAGGTTTCTACCCGACCCGGACGCCAATTGTCGTTTAATCTTATCCAAGCTGGCCTCCGTAGCATTATTAACCCCATCTCCATCTCTCTGATCGATTAAAGTTGCAACCACAAAATTCAATCGAAATTAAACCATCTTCAAGCAAGGAAACAAGAAGAAGAAGAAGATCCCTAAAAACGGAAAGAAACTCACCACGGAAGAAGCCCCGTTGTTGGCGGCCATAGCAGTAAAGTAGTGCAACAGACTGTCAGTTGGAATCGTTGGGATCAAAAATTTCAGAAATGATCGATGATTGTGGCGAAGTGATGATCGTTATTTCGAAGGATACGTTTTGCGGGGTAGTTTGTGCACCGGCGGTAGCGATCGGGAAAAGGCCGCAGAAATCCGAGTAGCGTCTCACCTATAATGTCTAGGTTGTAACGACTTATTTTTGTTAACATCTCCGTTGACAAAGGGTCGGTTGTTTATGGTTTAATTTAATTATGACGGTTTTTAGTTTAGGTTAAGTACTAAATATTTTTTTTTAGTATCAAATGTTGTTTAGCTCAATAGTATTTTAGTATTAAATAAAGTAATTTTTATTTTAACCGGCTAATCTTTCGTATTTCTACTCTTACTCCCAATTTACTCTACAAACTAAATTATCTTAGTTGCATTATTATTGTTTGGGTTTGAATCCATAATCTCCAACTAAAAGGACAAAGTCTCTACCAAATAAGATAAAGCTTTGCTTTAGTGGAGTGTTTAAAGTTCAAATCTTGTGATGGACAATAAGTTTGTAAAAAAAAAGGTAATTAAATCTTTAGTGACAGTTTTTAGATATTGAATAATGAAAATGAACTAATGAAATTTGAAACCACTAGGACTTGCTGGTGATGAGGGGAAGACTCAGGACTAAAAGGTCACGAGTTTGATGTCTAAGCCCTTAGATATTGAAAAACGAGAATGAACTAATGAAGTTTGAAACCACTAGGACTTGTCCCAGTGGTAGATAGCTATGAGGGGAAGACTTGGAACTAAAAGGTGTTTTCCATGAGATGGGCTCAACGACTGCTGTCGATTTGGGCTTCCGTAGGGAGCTCCGTTTGCATAGTGAGCTTCCTGCGAGGATCAAGCCTTTTTTGTTGGTCGTTCAAAAAAACGAATGAAATTTAAAATGGAACCAAACTAATCGTTAGCAACGAGTTGGTGTTATGGTTTAAGTATTTTTTTTTCTTTAAACTAATAGTCTAAAACAAATCATACAATATATTTTTTAAATGTCTAAAATAATATTTTTAACACAAGTAATTAAAAATAGAAGTGCCCAATGCAACTAGTTTAGAACAAAAATAAAATAAAGACAAAAACAATAAAAGATAAAATTAGAAGTTGTATATTGTATAATAGAGTAATTATTTCAAGATGTTTAAAATAAAAAAAATTCAAACAAGACAGTGTCAAATAAATATACAATATAAAATAATTTTAAAATTTAATATAATTAATTATACAATCTAGTTTTGTTTTATACGGTTTGAAAACTCTGAAACCACAAGCTAAATTGTAAAAGAGAAACCCAATCATAAAGCCAAACCGTTGACCAGGTTAGAAGATTAGACGGTTTTTAAATCATACCATAAACGCCCCAAATAAGCAACATTTTATTTTAAATGTTAAACATTCTATTTAAGTCTTTTATATTTATACCATTAGGCACTTTGTAATGGTCTCATCACTCTATGCGGGAAGCAAAGTGATGATAACAAGTGGGTAAGAAAACAAGGGATGGAGTGTCGTGCGGGTTTGGAAACATTATGGTTCAATAATTGATGGAGTGGTGGTGAGGTTGTTTTGTGTGGTACCCATTACGAAATATCTTCGACATAAATCATTTTATAGTATGTCGGTATTTAGTTTTAGTCGTTAAAATATGTCACAATACGCCCTACTCTTAACATAGAAAATTCATTTTTATCTATGTTACGTATGTATAATGTATGGTTAGTTATAAATAGTAAAGTTTGCTTACGTTTAACTTTTGATTGTATCCACAATATTTAAAGTTTTCTTACATTCTTATTCTTATTTTAATATTTTTAAATAGTTATGTTCGATTTGAATATTAACAAGCCAATCTTTTATAACTTACATGTTGCTCGACTAATTTACACTGTATTCTTTCTCTATACATTTTTCCAACTACTACCCAAGTCTTTCCTAATGCCTTTATCAACCATCTCCTTCCTCACCTTCAAACCATGTTCCCAATCACCATCTTCAATATAAATATTTGACACCACCACATAATCCCCTGCTTTATTCTCAGGAAACATCTCAAATAACTTTTTAGCACCTTCTATCCCAAGCTCTTTCTCACCATGTATTCTGCAACCGTTAAGAAACGACCTCCAAATAGCCGGCCAAGGCGAAAATGGCATCGCCTCGATCACACCCTTAGCTTCTTGCAAGTACCCGTTTCTCGACAGTAAATCAACCAAGCAACCGTAGTTATCCGGGGACGGATCCATTTTATAATCTAACGTGATCGATCTGAATAACGAACGGCCAAGATCAACAAGACCCGCGTGACTACAAGCTGATAAAACCGACACGAATGTGGATTGACTTGGGTTTAAACTGGTGGACTTCATCATCTTGTAAACTTCCATGGCTTCTGTTACGTAACCGTGGTTAGCGTATGCCATAATCATTGTATTATAAAGAGCCACGTCAGCAAACCCGAATGAGTCGTGAAAAACGATACTCGCACTCTTGATATCACCACTTTTTCCATAAGCATCTATGACTGCACTAGTGACATATTCATCTGTGTCAAATCCCAGTTTGAAAACTTCACTATGCACAGTTTTAGCTAGATCAAGAGATGTGGTGCTAGCACACATGTTCAAAATGCTGCCTAGAATGAAACTGTCGGGATACTGTCCGTCTTCTTTTAGACGATTGAAAAACCGAATGGCTGCCATTGTGTAGCCCTGATCCACCAATGCAGAAATCAAAGCACCCCAACAGACTATGTCCATTTTATCATCAAAAAGCGCATATGAGTCGGTAAGAACTCCGTATTTAGCATAACCATGAACCAATGAGCTGCACACATAACCATTTGAATCAAAACCAGATTTGATTATTATCCCATGGATTTGTCTACCTACTTGAAGATTATCAGTCTTGAAACATGCTTCCAGAGCGCAAGAAAACGTGCACTCATCTGGTTTCATGGTTAAACTTGAACCCCAAAGTTTGGCGAAGAGTTTGAGGGCTGCAAGATCAGAACTCAAGTTATACCCATGGATCATCTCATTCCAGTTTTGTAAACTTCGTGAAGGAATGGAATCAAATATCAAGCGTGCGGTTTCTTTTGCGTTACATCTGCAAAACATGCTAATAAGACAGTTGGAGATACGGGGGTCGTCATATAAACCAAGACGAAATGCAAGGCCGTACAACTGTTGACCCTCGAGAACTTCCCCACACATCTTAAACATGATTGAGAAAGTTATAATATTAGGTTTTAAGCCGGTGGCCATAAAATCGGAGAATAAGGCTGCAACTTGTTGTACACCTGAAACCTGAGAAGAAACTGATAATACTGTATTCCATGATGCAATATCCCTGTGGTCCATTGTTTGGAAAAGCTTCCAAGCATGATCATTGGCACCAATATTGAAGTACATGTTTATCAATGAATTCATTAATGTAATTGTTGATTCGAAACCTTTACGAATGATCAATCCATGAATCTGGCTTCCGAAATCAAGATCACAAGTAATCAAGCAAGCATTAAGAGCATGAATGAGAGTGAATTCATCCATTAAAACTCCTTTAAATTGTATCGTGGATACGACTTTGATCGCTTCAATCCCATATCCACACTGTGCATAGCCTCCAACCATAGCATTCCAGCAACCAAGATCAGGTTCTTTCAAACTCTCAAACAACAATTCTGCAGCTTCAATATCTCCATATCTGGAATACATATGCAGAATTGAGCTGCCTACAAAGATATTTCTTTCCATCCCAATCTTAACAGAAAAACAATGGACGCACAGACCGAATTCAACATCCCCCGTAGCGTTACACGCTTTCATCACACTGCCTAAAGCAAACTCGTTAGGATGGAAATACTCGACCCGTTTCATTTCGATAAACGACTCCATAGCCAACCCATACTGGCTGCTTTTATTTGCTCCGGATATAATCAGAGTCCAAGAAACCAGATTTCTCTCGGGCATTTCATCGAACAGTTTGTGTGCATCAGTGAAGGACCCACAGTTGGTGTACATTTTGATCGAATTGTTTTGAGTGAAGATATCGTTTGAAAACCCGAGCTTGGTGATATGACCATGAATCTGCCTTCCAAGAATATATGATCTCTGGGTTTCCGCCAAATTGAGAGCATCAGTAACAGCAGTTGCATCCTTTAAACAAGAGCCTGGGCTGTAGAACCTTGTGGAGATTTGCCTGAATAAGCCTCGCATTTACACAAGAAGCCCAACCGGGTTTTAACCGGGTACCAGTACAAATACGAATAATTTATCAATAGTTCGTACCTATGAATATTATGTTTCTTACATATAATTTTCATTTTTATTCTTGTTTATTTTCTTGAAAAGCCATTCAATAACATAAAACTAACAAGAAGTTCAGACAAAAAACAACAATAAAATAAAAAGACACCAGGAATACCACAAATTATTTACATTTGGTGTAAAGCTTCATCAATACATTGTTGGACTAATAAGTAATAACTCTTCACTTTTCATCTACCAAACAGTGATCATGAACTTTCAGCTCAAATCCACAACTTATCCATATGAAAATCCATCAAACAAATTTTTTATACGTTTTTTTTTAGTTTTTCACTGTTTATTTAAGCATGTGTAAGTTATGTGTGGTTAATATAAACGATATTTAGTGTTTTACTTAGAAATGTCACACAAGCATAAGAACTCTTATCATTTTTTTCTTATAAATTGATCAAGTATTTTGCTAGTGACCTTGAGTTTAGTCAGTTAATGTTAGCGCCTTGTTGTATTGGTCTAGGATTGTTTTGTTGTGGATTTGAGCTGATAGAAGGTGAGTTGCGATAACTCAAAGTTCTTGATCACGGTTTGTTAGATGAAAATTGAAGAGTTATTGGTACAAGAATGTATTGATGAAGCTTTACACCAAACATAATTTAAAAAAAAAAAGAAGATAATATCTGCAAGACAATTAAAAGCCAATCCTTCATCGGTCATAGACATAAGATATTAAATCTTATAACCAACTTGTTTGTTTGTCTATTATAGATGAGATATTCAAAGATGATGAATGAGTATTGCTAATGTTGTCAATGCTTCCAAAATCTACAAGCCTTTTGTGCAGACTATGTTGATAAGGGTAGATCACTTTGACACTTGAACTTGAAGGCATGCTTAGAGAATTACACGAAAATACAAAAATGATGAGAAGTGGTGGTTTTTCGAGTGGGGAAAAACTATCTGTAAAATAAGAGCATTAGACCCAAGGGAGGAAGATGTTTCAACTTTCAGTCATGATAGTTCAAAAGAGGGTTCACAGTCTCAAGAGGACATAAAGACATACATAACATCAACTACTATTATTTCAAAAAAGCGTCATATGCACGTTTGTTTTTTTCATTGTTTTTCAACAATTGGAAACTTACACTCAAAAGAGAAAAATGTTGCATTTTCCAGAGCAAATGAAGTATATTGAGATTACACAAACAAAAACACACTGATGCTGCATTGCAAGTTGCAACCAACTGCAAGTGATCTGGTCTGTTTTGGTTTTATATTTACACTATTTGCCAAAAACCCGACATTCTTACAAACAATAATGTTTCTTGGTATGTAGATCAAACAAAAAACCAAGAACGAGAATTCAAACAATCTTTTAATCACTCGAAAACAATCCATATTTGTAAATAATGCACTATTCTCTGGAAATTTCAACAAGTACATACATCTTAATCTTCAGACACTCAGGAGTAACCCAGATTCAAAATGGCTTGAAGTTTCATGTTCCTCTTTCTCATTCAAGCCTACAGGGCGCAGCGGGGTCATCCCGAGTTGCTTCCTGCTTAGCAAAAGCCTTTCAATGTGAGTAATTAGTGACAAATTTTCAAGAAACTAAAAACCAATGTCAAATGGAGGACACCCACTAGCTTAGCCTAGTGGCAAAGGTGTATGCCCCTTTACCATGGGGTCTTGAGTTCAAGTCCCACTTGTAACAAAAAGTTAAAAAAAAAAAACGGGGGTCACAAGTTGGGCCAGGGGGTTTTCTCACCGGTGGTGAGTTTCCTCCTGATGAGGATTGGAGATGATCGGGTGGGTGGAGTAATGTCCCCATCGGTGATCCAAATTTGCCGTTCAAAAAAAAAAATTATAGAAAAAAAAGAGGGAGGGAAGCCTTAAAAACTGATAATATAGTTTTATTATCCGAAAAAAATGAATATGATGTTATCATGCACCTAAGCTTAAATGCAAAAACTCTCAAAACTATGTCGTTTTAGTTAGTTTATATCAACAGTGTGTCATTTTAGCTAGATACCTAGAAACCAGTTTTCGCAACTTTTTCTCTCTACATCAAAACTTTTTTCTTTCACAATGTTTCATAGACTCGGAAAGTTATATCACCTTCACATAAGCAAAAGGGGTGCTATGTGAAACATTGTGAACGAAATAAATTATGATGTGGAAAGTAAAATTTCAGAAAATAGTATGTAGATATTTAACTAAAATGATGTAGTTTTGATGTAAATTTAATCAAAAGGACGTGACTTTGAGAGGTTTTGTATCTAAGCTTAGGTGTGTGCCAGCACCGTATTCAATATCCTGTGCATTTCTGGTTCACCTATATATGGTTAGATTTTATATTTCAAGAATTTTATATTAGAGGGTGTTGTTTGTCTTATACATTTTATCTAGACGTTGCTAAAATAATTTAATTACTATTGAGGCCCACTTCCTACATATTTAGGGGCATTTACAATCCGTTTCAGACAAATGTCCTGAAACAAACAACGACAAACCAAACTGGCCACAAGTTTGGCGTTCGGTGTTGATAGCTTGACAGTTGAACCATTTTTTTCAAACCGTTAGTTTGTATTAAAAAAATTTAAATAATTAAGATGGTCTATAATTAAATGCATACACACAACTGCATGTTCCGAAAATGAAAAAAGTATGTTTAAACGGCCGGTTCCAAGTTTTACACATCAGCTGGACTGTATTAATCTCAAACAGGCTGAACCGACCGACTTGCTTCAGTTTGCGTGGTTCCATCAATGCAAGCTGGTTATGAACACATCTACTACTATAGATGGTTGATTTTGAAATATAAACATGGTTGTCCAAAGTATATCATACCTCTCAGCAATAAGTCTATCCTCAGATAAAGCCTTCTCTAATCTTTCCTCAAATGGTGTAGCATGCCAACTAACTTTCTGGTCCTGTAAAACCAAAAGCAATTGTAAGCCAACTCAGACATTGTTATGTTATAGTGTAACAAAAAGTATATAACATATGTAAAAGATCAACAAGATTTACCTCTTTGTACTTATTAGTTGAATTAGGGATTCCATTCCCATCCCACCACTTGGGTGGAGACTCAACAGTTTCATCAGCATTCCAGTGAGCTGCAACCATTCCCAGTATAGGCCTATCCACAGGTGTTCTCCCAACAAATGAACGGCTGTTACCAGCTAGATGGGTCTTCTGCTTAGGTGGCAACCATGATGACAGACTTGTATCCACATTCAGTTCTTTGCCAGCTGTGCTTGCTCCTTTTTCACTATGTTCTTCTGATTGAGCAGGGTAGTCATCAAAACTAAAACTTTCTTCCACTAGTTTCTTCAATTGTGCAGCATTTTCAACAGGGGTTAGCACTGGGGACACATTTTGAGATCTGATCCTTGGATTCTTTCCAATCTCTTTATTGTGTAAATATGAAGGGAAAATAGTGCCAGGTGTTTGCATGTCATTCGTTAAGTTAAGAGGGGTGGGGTAAGGTGAAGGTTTTGAAACACTGTAATCACTTGGATATGCAGATGATTTTGGTTCTTGGCAAGTAACTTCAGATGAAGAACTATTTAATGAAAATGAAGATGCATCAATTTCGCAATCAAATCGAACATATTTGTTTCTGCACTGTGCCTGATCAGCATGGATATCAGCATTTTCTGAATCATGTTTAACCCCACCAGCTTCAGCTGAACTGGAATTGAGCCTCTCTGAATTATTCCCAGTCACACAACTACAGAACACAAGCATCAAAAAATAGTCGAGTTTCTATTTGTGACAAGTAAATGTGGCATATATGTATTGGAATATAGTATTAGGTTTATGATTGATTATTATTAGGATTGACCCTAGAAACCTAATTAGGCCCGTGGGCTCAATCCTAATAATAATCAATCATAAACCTAATACTATATTCCAATAATATGACCCACTTAACGAGTCGAAGGAGTCAAATAGTATATGGTCAAAAGGTCATTTCATAAAACCACTAGAATGGTTTTATTAAAGAAGTTAGATTAATATTGCAACAATACAGTTTTAATCATGTCTAACACATTATTTCTTTATAGAATTAGATTAATATTGCAACAATACAGTTTTAATCATGTCTAACACATTACTTCTTTATAGAATTCAAAAGAATTAATAAAAAGAATTTCATGCCTTGTTCCAAGCCGTTTTGACCCGCTAACAAATCTGTTTGGCCCATCCAATTTGCCATCTCTAGTCACAAACATACCCCTCATACTCAAAATATAGGTGCAGCGTATTTTATTACTTGAGTTCACGGTCATTTCCAGAATCAGAAATTAACCATAATTTTTAGTGAATGTAATCTACCAACTGATGGAACTACACAAAATCAGAAACTAAGCAAATTTTCAGTTATTGGTCTGTATAGGAATTACCTTTCTGGTGAATGTGATGAAGAATCTGATCCATTCTCCCATTCCTCAAATAGTTTGACTGGAGTAGACTGCGGACCAGGTTGTTTTTCTAGTTTGACCTTTTCAATACTAGAATTTTGAAGCCATGAATGAAATGTTGAAGATTCTGTATCTCCGTTTTGAGGTTTTGAATTTGTCAGCTTCTCATTGTTCCGAATCTCAGCTGGAGTCTGTGGTAAAGTGCCACAATCTTTAAGAAATCTAGCCTGTATAGATACAATTTCTAGTTAGATGGCCAACTGAAGTAGAGCTCCTACCCTTTCATGATATCAGATCTATTAAGCTAAAGATGTATTATTATTTTTTAAGATAATTTCTAAAAACCTAATATACAGACATGAAAAGGAGTTATAAATAGGAGTAAAATACTATAAACAACAAGTTATGTTCATCAGTTAACACATATAAAACTTTTACTGTTCAAAGTTCAAACATATAAACTAAAATGAGTTTGAATCTTAGGTTGTAAAAAACTACTTGGTTGTGATGGATCAATAGATGAAAGATTTGAGACTTTGATAGTGATGTTATTTTCCAGTAAGTAACCAACTAACCAACAATTACCTAAGTTTATTTGTCACGTGAAAATGGATGTATTATTCAACTTGTATTTGGTAATGTTTGAGTCTTCTAAACCTATTTTAGAAATTATATGTGCCAGTTACACTCCATAGCTCTTTTTCCAAGTTTCCTTTATAATTGCATCAATCAGCATGAGCACTATGGTAAGGCTGTATTTCCATAAATATGAAATATCTAGCATTGTCATATTGATCTGGTAAAAAGCATTATGATAAAAGAATACTCTCTTGTCCAAAAACATATACATTTATAATTCAAAACTATAGGTGGTATATTGTAAAAGGTCTCACACTTTTCACATCTGGCACCTGTTTTTTTCTTAGAACTATGAAGTGGACATAGAGAGATTAATAGCGAAAATTCCATCTTACAAATATGAGATAAATGGCTAGTCATTCACTCAAACCAATTTGTTTTCAAAAATAAACTTGCAACAAAAAAGGAAAATATCACACGCAAAAGTGGATCGCGAATGCGTATTCTAAAGGGAGCTGAAAATTAAGTTCCATCAAGAGAAAAAGACACATAAGAGCATCATACTATAGCCTATCTTACTGAAACATAAAAGTTAAAATGTGTCCATCATACTTTTTCAAAAAGTGAGTTATTGTGGCCCAAGGCCTTCTAAGTATGGCTTCTAGTTGAAAAAACATGTACCTACCCTACTTTCAGCTCTGATTTCACTCAGTAAGACAATGAAAGGAAGTAATTACCTCAGCCTTCAGCTCATGCAAATCAACATCAGCAGCAGAAAATCCTAGAACACTTTGTTTCCTTTCAGGTGACGATTGATCTCTATCTTCAGCTAAATTAAAAACAATTCAGAAATTAAATTCGCATTTCTGAAGAATGATTGTAAACATAGATCTAGCAAGATGAAAATATGCTTGAAAAAACAAATACATAGCATCAGTTTGAACAAGAGTAACGGAATTCTACTCCAATATATGAAATTAGGTCAACATATATATGAACAATGAACTTAAGCCAGTAGCACCACCTACCTTCGAAAAGTAGCAGAGAGGATAAAGGATTTCTAGCTCCAGATACCACAGGATCCTAAACAAGGAAACAAACAGATCAGAAACAGTGATACGTATAATTCCGCCATATTTTAACAACCTCTTGGCGTACAGATCTTACCTTTGGGATTGAAGAGATCGGTTCAGAGAGAAGATGAACTGGAGCGCGACGGTCGTCTCTGACACGGAAACAGCCGAAGAAGCAGCCCATCGTCCGGTGAAGAAGAACTCAGAATTCAATTTCAAACAGGGAGCATAACATCAACCATGAAAACCCTAGCTCTTATGCTAGAGTTAACGTTTTCGAAATTTTAAAGAGAGAATGGAGCATAGACGAGGGAACGGAGAATTCAAATTTCACCCTTCATCCCCACCACGTTTGACTTTTGACGTGCATATAAGGGTTTTTAAATCCCATCATACCTTCAAATACAAAGTGTGTAGAGTTATTAATTAAAGTTAGAGTAAATTACACCAGAGGTCCTTAAGGTTTACCCGAATAATGGAAAAGGTCCTTGGATTTTTTAAATTACGGAAAAGGTTCTAAACTTTGTGTTTTTGTAACATTGGAGGTCCCGGTGTTAAGAACCCAGTTAGTCTTAACGTTAACTTAATTAATAAGGAGGGCATTTAAGTAAATAAACATTTCATTAAATAAATAAGATTAAGAAAAAGTAGTATAAGACTATAAGACCTCCATGTTACGTGCACTATTTAAATAAGGATTAAAAATAATGATTAAAAGGTTTTTAGAACCCTAATTACAAGTTATGTGTGCTGATCGTAATTCAGTACTACATACGCACTTTTTGATCGAAGAACCCGTCTTTACGTACCGATTAGTTTTTCATGATAGCTGATCTTGACTTCGAATCCCTAATTAAAGTTGATATGGTATAAGACAAGCCCTTGACTATCGAAATCCCTAATTACGTTTTTACAGACATCGACTTCGTTTGTGGCGGTGGTAGCTTGCTCCGGCAGCTCCATGGCGGTTGTGGCGAAATCCCTAATTAGCTATGTTCTTCGCCAAAATCGTACTGTCGGCCGTCGCCCTTCGTCGGACATTTTTTTTTTGGGTGGGGGAAGGGGAAATCGCATCGCAAGTCTGTTAGAGGAGGGTAGGGAAACACAGGTTTATACTACTTTTTTTTATCTTATTTATTTAATGAAATGTTTATTTACTTAAATGCCCTCTCTATTAATTAAGTTAATGTTAAGACTAACTGGGTTCTTAACACCGGGACCTCCTGTGTTACAAAAACACAAAGTTTAGGACCTTTTCTGTAATTTAAAAAATTCAGGGACCTTTTCCATTATTCGGGTAAACCTTAAGGACCTCCGGTGTAATTTACTCTTAAAGTTAATCTCGGGTATTAACTTCTTGACGTAATAACACAAGGTAACAACTTTTAATTTTATTTCATAAAAGTGTATTACCCCGTTAACTTTTAACGGCAAGCCCCCCCCCCCCCCCTACGTGACAAAAACGTAAGGGTAATTTTGACAATTTAACATTACCCCACATATTAAAACCTATCGATCCAAATCCAAACCTCAATTCTCTGGCCGTCCTCTTCTCTAATCATCTTCGAACTAGGGTTTCCGGCCGTTCGGAGATGATCGGAGAAGAGAACGGCCGAAGAATTGAGGTTTGGATTTGGATCGATTGGTTTTAATATGTGGGGTAATGTTAAATTGTCAAAATTACCCTCACGTTTTTGTCACGTGGGGGGGGGGGGGGGGTTTGCCGTTAAAAGTTAACGGGGTGTTAGCTTAATACCCCTTTATGAAACAAAATTAAAATTGTTATCTTATGTTATTACATCCAAAAGTTAGTACCATGGGTTGTTACTATGGGTAAACCACGTGTATTAACTGTGTAATTAACTCTATTAGTTAAGAACAAAGTGTTTTTTTATTTATGGTGTGATTAAGAGCATGTGTAATTGAAGTTTTAAAAATATGGAATTTATCACCAATATAGATGTAAAAATCATGCAAGACCGGTTTGTCCTTACGCAATAAAACACTCTTTCATGTATACAACTAGAGATCAACCGCGCGTTGCTGCGGTTAATAGAACATATATGGTCCGTGTGAGTTATTTTGTTCGAAAAATTTATACCGGAAGTAAATTTGATTTAGGAGTTTTTTTTTTCATTTGAAGATAGCCATAATCTATACAGAACATGTCGCCCTTTCTCCTCACCAGCAAAATAGTGTTTTAGGTCCTTGTACACACCAAACATGGTTGCATGCCATGGGGCATCACCATAATTTTGTACACCTGTAGCAAATTCATGAGGATGTATATTTGAATTCTTAATGAGTCAATCTTTGAATTAAAGGAAAGTTATTGCATGAAAACAACTTACCTGCACTTATTAAATTTATTGGTTGGCCTAAATGGCAAACAACTCTAGCCCTAGCTCCAGCAACCACCAGGCTGCAAGTTCATATTAACAAAAACTGTCGATAGCTATTGTTTGAGTAATCCCTTTTCACCCAAAAACATGGTCATCCTCCAACTCGTAAACAAATGGTTGTATCAGGATAATTGATTGTTTATTTCTGATATTCTGAGGTCTTCAGCTTCCTTTTTAGATGTTGAAGTTCCTGCATCAAAATAACACTTCATTTAAGCATCATCATCAATGTAAATAAAAAGTATAGAGACAATCATGAAATTTAGGTTGAAGTTTCAAATCATAAGATCTTTTATCTTTTAATTAGATGATGATATATTCCAAAATAGGATAAAGCTTGAAGACCAATATTACTTCTGTATGGACATTTATCGCAAGTGCATGGTTTAAGTTTGCCAATACATGCCGAAAATCATATTTTGGGGGCATAAAAGATCTGTATAGATTATTTTTTAATGTTTGTTTTATTGACACGTGGCATAAATATACATAACAAAAGTCAGTCTTTTCCAAAGATTTCATAATTAAACTTCATCAAACAATTTTATTTTCAGAACCTAGAACTTACAACTGAACATGACACATGACAGTAGGCCAGGTAAGTTATTAAATGGGTCAAAGTGGGTAATTTTTGTGCAGGTTGAAGCTGGTTGGAACATCTCAGGTCAGGTTTGTCAAATGGTGTTAAATTCTTTTATGAGTAATTTTGTACTGCTGAAAATAAATTTGGGTCTCATAGTGGAACAAATTTCTACTACTCTTTATTAGCACATATACTCTAGCATTGATTGAAGATTGATAGACTATCAACATGTAGACAAAAATAACATACATAAAGGCATACATATTTTAAGTTAGCTGAAAAAGAAGTACAATGAGTTTTTAATATTGCATACAAATCATCATGTAAGCATAACTTATAAATCAACCACAGAAAAATAAAACAGGTAGTACTGAAGCTCGGATTTGCAACAAATCGATCTACAATCATTACACCTATGGTCTAAACAAAAGTCATAGTCACAGAAACATGTGTAGTTTACAAACGACGACCCGATTTGAATCGTAAACATAGGCAAACATAAGTGTAAAATAACAATCGAGGCCCGTTTAAGAAATCATTGGAATAAACAATAAGAAAAGTTCATCCTCAGGTATAGTAGAAAATTTATTGAATAAAGGAACTGAATTAGGGCACATACCTGGGGTGAAGAAATCAGTGATATTCAGCTGCAAACATAAAAAAGAAATTGAACTCTAGAAAAGCCAAGATTGAAGGAGCAAAAACAGATAGCAAATAACCTGATACAGAGTAGTTATAACTTATAAATACATTAAGTAGAATATTTTAATTCTTATAAACAGGCAATAAAACTGTACAGCAACAAAACCTTGTAGGTAATGATTCATTAGACATCAGAGGCATGTATTCAAAATCTGTATGAATATGTAATGGCTTTATGAACATATGAAGGAAATAGAAAAGTTGGGCATACATATTTGACCAAAAATGCATCTTCAGAAGACAAAGTTAGTTTGCAACACCCGCTACATATAAAAATTATAAAAAATGAAGTTGCTGCAGGGTAAACGATAAAACTATAACTTGCAATTAGGTTTCATTAAACAACATTTCATTATCACTTGATTAATCAAATTAAATCCGTTGGGTTTGTGTGATTTGGAATAAGAAAGGGAGGAGAAAGAGAAAGTTGACTTTGTTTTTTAACAAAGGTATGTGCTTTTGTTCTTTTTTAGTTTATCTTTGTGGATTCCAATGATTAATTTGGTATATTCAATTTATTCTTCCATTATAATCTTCATAATTGATCTGTAATCAGCTAAAACCATCAGTTCATCAACTTATCTCTATTGTTTTAACTTTCCACTTTGTTTTGTGTTAAGTACCTGGTAATAATTCAGTTGAAAAAGGTATATTTGGTAGTCAAGAATGTGGAATTTATCTACGAATTAAGATGGATCTGTTTAGTTTCTTGAATTGTATATGCTTAGAAATGGGTTAACTTTTATCTTGTTGATTCAATAGTCAAACTCTGCGCTCTTAAATATAGTTTAGAACCTGTCATTTATGAAGAAAAAAAAACAATCATCTCACAAAGTTGAAATCATCAGTACTATAATAACATCTTATCTTGAGGCAATACTTTCTTTAACCACATTACATAGCTGATCAAAATCCATAATAATATTGGACCCTATAACATTCTTTCTGATCATAGGCATTGGAAAGTCTTGAAATTGCATATTTCATTCGTGTATTACCCAAACTAACCATGTTTCATAAGTCTTAATCATATTTTAGAAGCAAATTGGCACCATTTGGTGACTAATCCAACTGGAAAAGACATCAACAAATGAAATCAAATTGAAGAACAAAAATAAAAAACAACACCTTCTTTAATACTTGAATCTGATAAAATCAGGAAAAAAAAAATACATCCCCAATTACATGTTTGTCAAAGCATATATAAAAGGATTCATGAAGTGAAATAGGGCTAACATGATTGTAAACCTAAACTTTAAAATTGTCATTGTCTATCAAAGATTCTAACCAAAACAACATGTAAATCGCACAAATACCAAATGGGTTCAGACATCAGATTACTCCTACAGAAATTCTAGAGGTGCCAATTGAACCTAAGATTCAAATGAAAAGCCCTCAAAACTCAGCGTTCAAGACACGTCAACCTTCAAGCCTTACAATTAGAAAAAAAACAAATGCTCTACTTACTGAAAAGTCGATTACGGTCACATGCAGAGGTCGATCGAACTCCACACACAACAACTAATAGTGGAATTGGAGTATGCCGCAATGAGTAACCATGGTGACCCCTTTCTTAGCCTCCCGTCGCCGCCGCCGCTGTCGTCGGTGGTGGCCGGATTGTTCAAATTGTTGCCGTGAGGCTCTTCTTCGTCGCTAATTGGTGAAGCTCTTTGTTTAGAAGGGTATGGGTATGGTTGTTTGGCGGCGGCGGCGGCGGCGAACGGTGGTTGCCGGTGGAGGAAATTGGGGTTTTGCTAAAGGAAACAAAGGAAAGACGATGTGTATAACCTTTATGCTGCGAGGTCGATTAGAGCAGCCACGTATCCATGGACGCTTTTTACAAATAAATCCGATAGGCTCCGACAATATAATATAAAAGAAAGGTGAACCGGGCACGGAGACATAGAAAAAGTTTAGGATTGTATATATATACAACTAGAGATCGACCGCGCGTTGCTGCGGTAATCCAGAAAAATTCAGAAAAACAGAGAAAAAATTATAGAAAATATAGGTTTATAAGTGCATTGGGTAGCATATATTTATCACAAACAAAAAAAATCTCTTTTCATTGGTCGGACCGGTTGAGATCAATTAGACATTGAACTTCTTTCACATAAAGTCATTCATACATTCATGTAATTTTACGATGTCTTTTACACTGAGGTAACAATGTCGGGGACCTAATCTTAAGACTTAAATTGTACCAACACATCTATAAATATAGGTTAAGTAAGAAAAAAAGATGGAAAGTTAAGAGAAACTTCATCTTAAACATTTCTTTTTTACTTGCATTTCCTTTTTGATTTCAAAATCAGGATCCGGCACCCAACCAATCAAAACCATTTATAGTCCATCGAAATCTTACGCCATTCATCCCATCCAATCAACGGACCAGAACACCCCTCTGAAAAACACAAACTTCCCACTCCCCAACATATATGCAGTGACCCCAAATTCCATTTTCACCACAAACACAAATCAAATTTCTTCATAAACAAAAAAAAAATTAAAAGAGAAAATGTCAGGAAGAGGAAAAGGATGCAAGGGTTTGGGAAAGGGAGGAGCGTAGCGTCACCGGAAAGTTCTCCGGGACAACATCCACGGTGCCATTTCTGGCTCTATCTTCTCCTTCATCCCACCAACACTTTCTTTATTCATTTCAATCAAAATTCATCACTAAAAGAAGGAAGGAGGGAAAAAACAGCAAAAACCGCCTATGCATGGTTTCGAAATCGGGACCACCACTTTAAAGAGCCGGAGACCTAACCACATGCTCTACACTCAATGTTTGGTTTTTCATTGAACAACAATATATATATACAAGGTGGAGATCACGCGCCGCGCGTTGCGGCGGCACCGGTCTTCACTTTTGTAACCATAGAATTAACACGTAAACTCAAAGATAACACGTGCCCAACAAATAATTAAAACACTAAAGATAACAACAAAAAAATTAACGGATTAAATACTTGTAAACAATGCATGTGAAACTTGTACAATCAATGTCCTCATCCTGGTGAACATCAACTTCTCCACAATAAGTCCATAACCTTAATATCAAGTGCCCTTTCATACTATAAAACACTGCAATGAATAATCGAGAAGAAGAAAAATTCAAAGGAAGCACAATACAAATTTAGTCCCTAGATATAGCTAACAAATAATAAAATACAGCTAGGGAAAAAAATACCTACTACAATAGCCTTCAACTTCTTAAATAAAACAACCTGAAACAAAGAGAACACACATATCAAATAGTGCCACAATAAATCACAGAGCAAATCATAGCAAAATATCAAATAGAGGAAGCAAAAAAAAAAGAGGCAAAATAACAACAGATGGTAATCTCCTGAATGAAAACATAGTATCATGCAAGAATCGAAACAATACATAAACCCACAAAAAAGAAGAGGGATATAAACAAACATTCTATAAGAAAATCTAACAAAAGCTAAAAACTTGGATATTTTTACGAAAGGTTATCCTCTGGTTTTAAAGTTTCAATTGAAATGCTGACTTTCGGACTTTGAGTCAAAGTTGTTGATATTATGCTTAAAGATACTTGGCTTTGTTAAGTTTTAAAATCAATTTAGCAAAACTTGCATATTTTCACAAAAGAGTGTCCTTAGGGGGATTAAAATTCAATGTTTTTAAACACATAGGTCAAAACGGGTTAGCTATGTGTATGTAATTATGTATCTAAGTTGGTTGAGTATTTAAATTTACTAAAGTAGGTGGTTAACACATAAAAATAACCCACAAATAATTTGATTCAACATGTATCATCTGAATCATTCTTTATTCTAGGAGGGCTAACCATAAATTCATAACCTCACCATGTATCTATAGAACTCTATCAGTGCAAACATTCTAAATCACAGACCACAAAATCACAATGGATATCCAAATCGATTCAAAAGAATGTAAAACTGGATGACCCTAATGATGTCTAACTCACTCATAGTAAAAGAGTTCCAAATATGTAGTTGTCAAAAATGCACAGAAGGGCAATCAGCAGCCTTTGCAAACAGCAGGTAGGACTCATTTAAACCTCTGTTTTATGTAGGGGGATTACTTATTTGTGCCCATTGAGAGTGCATATAAAACCAATGTTTTAAAAACCGGTTTTTTAGTTGAACCGGAAAACTTTCCGGGGCCGGTTCGACCGGTCGGACCGGTTAGACCGGCCGGTTGAACCGGTTAGGGGTTTTATATAAATATTTTTATAAAAATGTTAATAAATTTGTACACCACAACGAAAATAGTTAAAATACAATGATAATCCACTAAAAAATAATACCAAATTGGTATTTCATAAGAATATATAAGTTTTAAACTTTAAAAAATAATAAAAAATAACAATAAATTTTAAAAAAATATTTTTTTTTTAAAACTGTCAGAAAACCGGTTGAACCGGACCGGTTGAACCGGAAAAAACCGGAGAAAACCGGAAAACCGCCCGGTTCAAAACGGTCCGGTTATGTCCAAAAAACCGGGGATTAAAAAACCGGTATGATAACCGGTTGGCGGTTGAACCGGTTGAACCGGACCGGTTGAACCGGTTTTTAAAACATTGTATAAAACCAATAAAACAACATGATATCCCGTGGGACCTTGATATAACAATTTATAAAACCTTTGACCATGAGGTATCTCTTCTTCAAATGGACCATATTTGAACAAATTGTAAAGAAATAAAGTAGATCTATCAGATTGATATTATACATGATGAAATAGTCATAGAACTAAATTTAACATAAAATACAAACCGTCAAACCTGTTTGCAGTAAATTGTAGTGCTAGCTAAATCAAAGTCAAAGGCGATTTATGTCATCAGAACACCTCCAATCCTGCAGATTTAGGGGAAGGATGAGGTTCTTTACCAACAGCCTGATTATGCATATAGGAACAGCAAAGGCTGCAAAACAGAATAACAGAAAAACATTTAATGAACCAAATTATACTATGATAACCAAAATGCAATGGATTTATACATTCAGCCTACAAAAACAAACCTAAGATCAGATAAACACAGCCGACCCTGCGAAACACAAAACCAAATGAAAAAAAGAAGAATCTGGATCAGTACAGTAACAAAATCAATAAATCCACAACATCGTAAACAAAGCCGGAAAGAAAATAACAGTTACTAATTATACCTGGAACCATTCGAAAAATCTAGAAACCCATCCTCAATACCTGAAATCCAAAAATAACACAGGGCCTAACACAAATCAGAAATCGCACAAATGAACATCTAAAATAATCAGAGACAAATACCCTATACTCGAGGATCCTAACAACCATAGAAACGGAAAAAGAATACCAAATAAGAGTCCCAGAAATCGCACAAATGAACATCTAAAATAATCAGAGACAAATACCCTATCTCATTTGTATTTTAATACTTATGTGTTTTCCACATCTTCCTGTCTGTGTGTTCCTTGATTATATATATTTTTTAAATGGACTGAATATTGAAAATACCATCTAAGGATGGGTATCTAAGCTTAAAATAAGTAAAATATATGTAGTATAATATATATTATTCTAATCTGTTAGATTTGGGATAGCTATGTATTGAGAGCTTTTTTTATCTGTCTGTAATATTTTTTATAACTTATTATTTGGATAAATTATGATATATTTTTTCTTTGATGTATGTTTAAATTCAAGTCTCCGTTTGGTGTGTCTTAATGGCTTCTCAAGTTGCAAACATCCGGCAATTCTCAGATTTATCTCTATGGTATATGTTCTATATTTATGTGTTTAACCTGGCATAGTTATACATGTTTTGATATTTCATTAGAGAGAAGTTGCTATATTATGTTTTGCTCATTATAGCCTATCTATTGCCTTGATTTTAATGTTGCTATTTTATGTTATGGTCATTATGGCTAAAGAAAAGGCAACGACTTTTCACCTTGAAATACTAAGGGACGCAAGCACGGCCGTCTAAACATGAGTGTAAACCTGGTAACTCAGATTGAAGAGCCACAACTCCTAGCCATTAAAGCTGCACCACCCAAGACTGATTCCTCATCAATTGTTCCTGCAACATCATTACAGATCAAATCAGAGGCATGCCCAGTTGAAAAAGGACCGAAAAGATCTCTGTTTTTAGAAAAAGGTAAACGGATAGCAGGTGTTTTGGGTGCTGATGGTGGTGGTAGTAACAACATCTCATTAGCTTCACTTTAAGCCAACTACATATAATATTTCATAGAGAAAACAGTACAGTATATCTATTAGTACAAACATGGACCTAGTGACTATCTATTAGTGCCAACCCAACTACATATAATATTTCATAGTTTTTTAAGGGATTTTCACAAACAAAATACCACCTCAAATAAAAAATAATAGATGCTTTGACATTACTAAACATGGACTTGATGACTATCTATTTGTATGAACCCAACCCATATACATATAACATTGCATATTGTTTAAAGGATTTTCATAAAGAAAATACTACCTTAAAAATTTAAAAACAGTCATAGTAATGAAAATAAAAGAACTAACCTTTGCAACAACCCTTCCGATAATGGACACAAACCAAGGCGAAACTTTAGTATTCCTGCATACATAAGTGATAAAGATGAGAAGACAAATAGGTAATATCAAGCAATCAACATGTACATAAACATCTAAAAGACAATATGCATCATAGAAAATACACTTAACAAACAGAAACAGTGGGTTTCCACAACCAGACCCTTGCATTGAAAAAGCAATTTGAAACCTACAAATTACAACACACAGATACAAACATACCCTTAATCATTTATGATAAAACCCTTAACAGATTAACATGAACTTGCAGCCTAAATTCCTAATACAAATATTAAATTCAATTGAACCACATAACGATTAACTTCTCTAGAAAACTTAAAAGTGTACTATAAAAGAAAGTCTTGAAATTGTAAGGAATATTCGTTGTATGTAGGAAAAATCATTTTAGAATAACCTTAGCACCTATTGAAGCTTATTCATATCTCTGTTGACACATAGGATACAAAATAGCAAACAAATTCAGTGTAATTCGCACATGTAAAATACAACAAATACAAATATTGAAAAACAATGAAACAGTTTCTTGAATGACAAACTAAAAATTAAAGAACAAATAAGTAAGTAAATAACCAAAAACAAATCCAAACACATGCAATCTGCAAAACTGAAAAAAAAGAAGCAGGCAAAAAAACAGAAAGACAGTGAGGCAATTTATCAAACGACCATCAAGCATAAGTTTATTCTGAATTTTAGATTAAACCATTACAAAAAGAACAGAGTTTAATCTACCTAATGCAAATCAAAATATGCACTAATTAATAGAGAGTAACACTGCAGTGACAGGTTAGAAAGCACGAAATAAACATAAAATAATGTGCAATTACTGCTAGTGTGATTGAGTTATTAAATCAAAACAGAAATACCCAATATTTAAACCTGAATCGAACCGCAGTAGCAAATGCCTTCACAGATGAAATGGTCGTGCAACTGAAGCAAAAGTTACAGGTTCGTTAGGGTTTTTTTTTTATAGCAATTCTACTAATAATTGAAATCGATTTAGTGGATAGTCAAAGTGATAAAGCTATTATGATGACAAACCAATGATACATGCAATCAATTAAGGAAAATTAGAGAAAAAAGTATGAAATTCTAACCTCCTGAAGTAAAACAGCAGCGACGGAGTTCAAGATGTAGGTCAGGAATGGCGGCTAAGGTAGAATAACATCGCGCATTGAAGACATCGGCAATTGAATTTCAATTAGTGTTAGGGAGAAGGAACGATTGGCATCCCCAATTGATTGTGGCCAGGGTATCAACATCGTAAAATTGGATCGTACTGGAGGTATGCAACAGAAAATGAAAAAGGATCATGGTATTATGAAATAGGCGTGATTTATATATATAGTTCACCTGAGTGGGTTTATTGCATGAAAGAGAGGCCATGAGAGAAGAACATCCTGTGATGGAAGCCATTGATTGATGAGAGAATGAGATCTGAGAGTGAAGAAGGCGGAGGGATTTGAAGAAAGAGAGAGGTTGGGGCAAAGAGTGTGAGGACAGAGATAGATATCTCTGTAGGTTTGTGCTGATAACAAAAAAAAACCTCAAACTTGGTCAAATTTACAAAAATGCCATGGGCACAGAACCATAAGTTTGGTTCTCAATTGTATATATATACAATATGTTATTAGGGTTTAGTTTATTACGTTTTAGTCGTTTAATTCGACAAAAACATTGTCTTCTAAATGTATTTCTTATTTTCTAAATGTCTCATGCATCTGGTTTCCCATATATATCGGATTCAATTAGACAATATTTCTTTTTAAAAAAATTATATTCTATTTTTACTACTTTAAAAAAAAAACTTTTGTAGTATTGACTATTAAACCTAGTTTCTACCTCTCAGGGTGATTGATGTTTTGTTTTCGAAACATATTGATTGATTATCTTATCTTATCTTATCTTAATTATAATAAAGCAATAAAAATTATGACACGTGTCTCATTTATAAAAAGTTCATATCAGCACGTCACATGTCAAGCTCACATTGAATTACCAATTTAGTAAATCATTAATTAAGATAAGAGTAAATTACGGCTTTCGTCCCTGTGGTTTGCACGTTTTACACCTATGGTCCTTAGGCTTCATTTTTTACAGCTTTAGTCCCTAACCTTTTTCGGCTCGTTACGGCTTTGGTCCCTGGCTCTAACGGCTGTTAAAATATTCTGTTAACTTTTTTAAAATGACAATTATACCCCTGTATTAAAAATAAAAAAAGTAGAAAATTACTATTCTACCCTCGTCCTTGTAAGCACATTTGTTAAAAGGTTATCTCTGTCCGTCATCATCTCCGGAGATATTCTCCGGTTATCATCTCCGGCGTTATCCCCGTCCATCATCTCTTCTCTTCATGCGTTCAAGCAACCAAGTTCCCATGGCAGTCGACTCGCCTTCATCCATTGAATTTGAACGAGTTTGACTTTTTCGAGTCAAAACCGGTTCATCACTGTTTCTAATTTTGATCTCAATCTAACTGAGTTTTGATTACTAATTTTGATATCATCGTGCTCGGATTTCAATTTCCAGTTGATAGAAAGTCTCCGATTGAAATTTGATTAAGTTTCATGGAGTTACGATCATCGTGTTCATTCATGGCGTTTTTTAAAAACTCAATGATTTTCCTAAAATTTGGTTCCATTCAATTTAGATCTTCATTAAGGGTTCAATAGTACCATTAGATTCAAAATCGGTTGAAATTTGAGATCCAATTTGATTGAATTTTTGGTGTTTGAGTTTGGTTTTTTTTCTTTTTTAGCACCACTGTGTTTTTTACTTCAAACCTTGTTAACATCTATAAATTACAGATCAATTTCAATTTCATGAATCATTAAATTTAATAGTGAACATCAAATTTGATCTTATTAATGCAGCGATGAACCACTTGAAACGGGCAGTCGAATGTTGGTTGTCCTACAGAGGGCGTGAACGGCGATCGAAGCCGCCGGCATTTTGGGACGAAGACCAG
Source organism: Deinandra increscens subsp. villosa (assembly GCA_039602395.1). NCBI lineage: Eukaryota > Viridiplantae > Streptophyta > Magnoliopsida > Asterales > Asteraceae > Deinandra > Deinandra increscens. The sequence continues at coordinate 26,673,319 of JBCNJP010000027.1, read as the reverse complement.
TGAACGACGACGCCAATTGAAACTAATTATGCAGAGTTCGGAGGAGATGGAGGGGGTTTTGAACTACAGTGGAACCGGAGAATTATTCAACGACGACAGGTGGTGGTTGAACGACTGTGAGGTCGCCGGAAAATCTCAAGATTTTGAGAACGACGGTGAGGTCACCGGATTCTGAGAAACCACCAGTTGTGCAAGGCTATATAAGAGGTAACGTGGCAGTGGGGGTGTCGCCATGGTTGTGATGGCAGTGGGGTTGTCGACCCTGTCGCCGGAGAGGGGTGACGGAGATTGGGGATAACGGTGAGAGTGACGGAGATTAGGGGTGAAGAAGAGGTGCAGCGGTGAGGAAGAGGTGAATGTGGATTTTTGTTTTTTTAATTTATTTTTCTTTTAATATTTTTTAACTATTATAAAGGGAGGGTATAATGGTCTTTTCACACACACTTAACGAATTATTTTAACGTCCGTTAGCCTCAGGGACCACCGGTGTAACGGACCCCTAAACCTTGGGGACTATAGGCGTAAAAATTGAAGCCTAGGGACTATAGCCGTAAAACGTGCAAACCACAGGGACTATAGCCGTAATTTACTCTTAAGATAATTACTAATTTTGTCAAAACTATATTTTTATTTTAAAATTTTGATAAAACTAATGTAGATTTGATTAATTACTCAATAATTTTAGTCTTTTGTGGAATAATCAACAACTTGTCAAACATAATAAAAATTTTAAATGTATTAAATTTTTATTTAACATATTATGAGAATTTTATATCAATCATAATTTTTAAATTTCTTGATCATTATTTTTCTTCTTTGTATTTATCTAAGACTATAAATCTATATTCAACCCGTGTAATACATAGGTTACTAACCTAGGAGCTCAGGGATCGAACTTGTGACTTTTCAATCCCAAGTCTCCCCTCATCGTCAATGCCCCTTCTAAAGTGTTGCTCGTAAAAATCGAACATGTGTCTTCAATAGAGAGCATAAGTTTCATACCACTATACCACAATGAAAGGTTATAACTCTTTATATATTAGTGAATGGATGGATGTCATTTAATGAGCATTTGTCATTTGGTATTTTATCTAACAAGACTATAGAATGGTTTTACACTCATACGATAGATCAAACTAGAGTCTTGTTACATAAAATACCAAATGACAAATGCTCATTCAATGACATCCATCCATTCACTAATATATAAAGAGTTATAAACTTCCATTGTGGTGTAGTGGTATGAAGCTTATGTTCTCTATTGGAGACACATGTTCGATTTTTACGGGCAACACTTTGGAAGGGGCATTGGCGATGAGGGGAGACTTGGGACTGAAAGGTCACAAGTTCGATCCCTGAGCTTCTAGGTTTTACCGCCCGGCCGCTCGCGGAAGTGGATTTTCCCTGAAATGAGCTCAACTGGTGTAAATAGTCCCCGGGTTTTCCGGGACATTCGTTGAACGTTCAAAAAAAAAATAACTATGAAGTAACAAAGCTAGATAAAAATTAATTAACTTGTCATGTGAATTAAAGATTCGTTATCATATTTTATATAAATAGTATTTTTTTTTTAAATTAGGTATGGACAAAATGCTATTTTATAAGCTTAGCTCTTCCTCAGGTACACCTTTGGACAATCTCACAACCTATCGCAGTGTATGTGGGGCGCTTCAATACCTAACTTTCACCCGTATGGGCATATCGTACGTGGTTCAACAGGTGTGTTTACATATGCATGCACCGCACATGGATCACTGGAATGCTCTCAAGAGGATCCGTCGCTACCTTAAGGGCACTCTCTCTCTTGGCCTACTTTTGTCTCGATCTCCAGTCACCAATCTTTTTGACTATATGGACGCCGATTGGGGCGGGCGTCCAGATATTCGCAGGTCAACATCGGGATATTGTGTGCACTTGGGAGACAGTTTGATATCGTGGCCCTCTAAACGATAACCGACGATATTCTGGTCCAGTGCGGAAGCTGAACACCGTGTAGTGGCTAATGTCGTGCCGAAATTTCTTGGCTTCGTAACTTACTCCTTGATCTCTATCATCCTCTTGCCAAAGCCACCCTGATATATTATGACAATGTCAGCACAATTTACCTCTCTTATAATCCAGTTCAGCACCAACGTACAAAGCACATACAAATGGACATCCACTTCGTTCGCAAAAAGGTCCAAAAGGGTCAAATACGTGTGCTTCATGTACCCTCGCATTTTCAGATTGCTGACATATTCACAAAGTGATTACCTCAAGTTCTTTTTTCTAGACTTTAGATCAAGTCTTGGCATTTGTGGACCTCCCGCTAAGACTACGGGGGTGTATAAACCATATTCTAGATTATTCTTTTATATTTATATAGGATCACTTTGATTGTATAGGATACAGCTAGCTTGATTTGTTTCCATATTATCCATTGTAATATCATGTACTTATACCCTACGGTGGCTAATAAGAATGGGCATTGAAACATTCAAAACTATCACAAACTAAGATCGGTGCGAACATGGTTAGTTCATGTGAATAAAAGTTCAAAGGGTTGAAAGGCATTTTCACGAGCATTCGTCAGGGAATAGATATTGAAGTAGCCCGCTTCAAAACTAATTCATGGATTCGTTGTCATAAGTAGATTTTGAAAATGTTATTATATTTGTATCCTCGGGCCCGAGATGCATACATTCATCGGATTATACGAGATAATGCTATTTAGCGCATTGTCTAACGTTATTCTTTGACAAGAGAGTTATACGGATAATCGTTAGGAGTTAATCTAATATATAGTGAAGGTCGTATGTAATAAATAGAAAACCTATATCCTTACTTCGGTAAGCGGTTGACATCTCTAGGCCCCTTCGTGGTTCAAACTAGATAACTAGGAGTACTCAAGCTAACCAGGAATAGTAGATAGCTTTAAAGCGTCACATCTTAGGGGGTAGTGAAATGTAGCTAGACGTTCACCACTGTCTGTATTGACAAATGATCGAGACTTGTTAACGTAACATCCTGAATCTTAAACTTGCTTAATTCTATGAAATTTTGTGGTAAACTTGTTATTAGTAATATGTTACATTTATAACATGTTTAAGAGCATGTCTTTTGTGCCATAATAACATTTATGGGTAAATGAAAGACCTTTTGTGTAAAATGTACACATAATTATATATATTTCTATACTAAAATATTCCCGTATATCGGGATAAAACCTAACTACTAACATCAAAACAAAACGATTTTGTTTTCTTTTTAGTTTTTCAGGTTTTCTAAAGCCAAAATACCAAAAGGAGCATAATCTAGCAGAAAAGTGAAGAGAAATGCAAGCTTTGGGATTTCTTGACTTTAGCACGGCTCGTGCTCAACATAGCACGCCCCGTGCCCGACCCGAATCTACAGAAATCTTCCTCTGATCCAGCACGCCCCGTGTTTCTGACTCACCACTCCCGGTGCTGAAGCCTCCTGACATGGCACGACCCGTGCCTCTGAAGACGGAAGATTTTGAGTCATCCGCCTGACATGGCACAGCCCGTGCTCAGACAAGCACGCGTTGTGCCAAACTCCACACTTTGCCTATAAAAGCCAGCCCTCTCCCACTTCACAACTCGCTTAATTTTTCACTCTTTCCCCTACTTTTAGATTAGTTAGTCGAGCCACTTGGCGTTTTCGTGTCTTTAAGTATGTCAAAGTCTGTAAGAACTTCAACCATTTTAAGTAATTGAAAGTATTTTGCCTATAAAATCTTCATTTACTTGCTGGCAAATCTTTAAGCTATGATTAGCTAAATTCTTACACTTGATTGGAAATAATAAACATTTAACAAGTTTTCAATTTGTCTTTATAAAGTTGGTTTAAGGTGTGTTTAATGACTTTGTGAAAACCCTTTTTATTGAAAGTGTATCATACATTTTCTGAACCAAACGTGCTCTACGTATCGCAGACCATTTGGGGAGTCGAAATCCCAAATGTCGGACTTGTGATACCTGGTCGGGGGACGATGCATGATTCAAAAGGTGACTCACGCCTCATGCAACATGATACGTTCGAGGTCCTTATGTCTATGTAAGCAAACTCGGCTGACCATGCAAATGCGGGCTGGAAGTATTTGGTTGAGAATGGAGGTTGGTAATATTTTGTCACTTCACGGAAGGCGAGATGGTACGTGTTTGTGAATTTGGCTCTGGTTACGTGGGACGTGCATGCACGAGAGCGGTGCACAGAAGAAACGGACCTCAGTCCCTTAAATTTTTACAATAATATAATCCGCCACACAGGGTTGTTCTCCTGTTGGTTCATGACGGCGTGTCGAGTATGCTAAGTCAGCCGGTTTGAAGGACCCCGTAAGTAAGTGGCATTATACCAATGTATTTGTCTTTTGGCAGCACAGTTCTCCGGGGTTCGTACTCCTCATAGACGATCACCTAGGAGAGTAGTGACACTAGATTTGAGGTTGAGAGGCGGTCTAGTTGTCTGCCAACAAGACAATCTTAACCCAAAGTTATAAATAAACATGTCTATAAGTTACTGGTATGATTATTCCAATCAATATATTGACTACGACTGCTTGAGTCCGAAAACCCATTTTATCTATACATATGTACTTACTAGGTTAGTAACCCGTGTATTACACGAGCTGAGTTCATAAAATTAGATATAAAAAAAACACGGTTAAACTAATCAAATTTATTATGTTTGATAAGTTGTTGATTAGTTTTCTTAAAATAATTAAATTATTAAGTAAATTTATCAAATTCACATTAAGTTTGTCAACTTTCTTTTAAATGGAAATTTAGTTTTGATAAAATTGGTAATTATACTTAATTGATAATTTAATATATTGATGCTTGAATGTGGTTTTGACATGTGGCAATGCTTATGTGGACATCGTAGAAATGAGACATGTGACACCCATTTTAGTGCTTTATTAGGAAAGATAAAGATAAAGATATTGAATCCACTTTAGAAGGGTCGACATGAATCCG
>JBCNJP010000027.1:26586600-26667843 GCA_039602395.1 Deinandra increscens subsp. villosa | reverse complement strand
CGGGTCCATTCGGTTCAGTCTAGGGGTCGGGTCCATTCGGTTCAGTCCAGGGTTCGGGTCCGGTCGGTCCTGTCCGTGGTTCAAGTCCGGTCGGCCGGTCCAGGGGTCGGGTCCGGTCGGTCCGGGTTCGAGTCCTGTCAGTCCGATCCGGGGTTCGGGTCCGGTCAGTCCGGTCCGGGGGTCGGATCCGGTATGGGGGTCGGGTCTAGTCGGTCCGGCCTAGGGTTCGGTTGGTTCGGTCCGGGGTTCGGGTCCGGTCGGTCCGGTTAGCGGTCGGGTTTGGTCAGTCCGGTACGGGGTTCCAGTACGGGGTTCCGGTCAGGTCGATCCGATCTAGGGTCGGGTCCGGTCGGTTCTGTCCAGGGGTCGAGTTTGAAGGATGAATGAATGAAGATCGAAGTATATATACAATGAAAAACTGAAAACCGAAAACTAGAAACAATAAAATGTAGTTTTCTAATTTAAATTTTAAAAATTAGAAAACAATGTTTTCCATTTTCTTGGTAGAAAAGAATGTTTTCCGTTTTCTTGAAAAACATGAGGTGTTTTCCACAACTAAACACACACTTAATGTTTGAAAGTATTTGATAACTAAGCTGGATCTTGGGGTGGGGAGTTTGATTTAATTAGTAAAGTCAGTGAAGTTAAAGTGTAGTTTGATTTAATTGATAAAGTCACTAAAGTTAAAGTGTTACTTTCTTTAAGGTTAAGGGTTCGAGCCCCACCAAATACGAATTAATGTAATACTTAGCCATTAAAAAAAAACTAAACTGGGTCCTTTGATTTGTTTGGGCCAATCAGTTGTTGGCTGTTTGAAATGTTGTCTATTCTTGGGGAGTTGGGTCGAATAAAATGAATTAAAAAAAAGAGTAAATTACGGCTATAGTCCCTGTGGTTTGCACGTTTTTCGGCTATAGTCCCTAGGCTTCAATTTTTACGCCTATAGTCCCCAAGGTTTAGGGGTCCGTTACACCGGTCGTCCCTGGGGCTAACGGGCGTTAATAAATTCCGTTAAGTGTGTATGAAAAGACCATTATACCCCCCATTAAAAAAAACCAATATAAATATAAATTAAAAACAAATCATATAAAATTAAAAAAAAAGAAAATAAAGCTGACACCCCATTTTTCCGAATTTCTATACCCCTTCCCCCACTTTTCCGATTCTATCCAATTTCCGTCACCTCCCTGTTCGACGACCACTCCGACGACGCCCCCCCCCCCCCCACACACACACAGCGACGAAGAACCTCCCTCTCCTCCTCTCCTCCCTTCGTTTTTGGTGGCGACGACACTACAGTAAAACTCATAACCGGCGGAGCCGCTATTATGCTTAGATTAAGGCAGCGGCGGTAGCCTCGAGCTCACCTCAGATCCGTCGCCGACTAGGGAGCGGACCTTTCTTCTTCATATACAATTTCATCGGAAGGCTACCGGCGTCGGTGCCGGAGACAATGATTGAGATGCGGTGTCGGAGACGATGATTGAGATTGAGAATGTTGCCAGAGACGATGACTCGTGAACCACCCATCTCCACCGTCTCTATTAACCATCTCCGCAACTATTCCACCATCTCTGACCATCCCCTATATTTTCATCACCATCTCCGTCGTCTCTATTAACTATTCCAGCAAATTGTCAACAACAACCTATTTCCATGGAGGATAGTTGTTTAATCTGGAATAAAAATCATCGAGACACAAATTGCTAATCAATTCATAAGTGAGTTTAGTTACATTTGAAAACAAAATTGCATTTCATTTTTCAAGGTTTAGTTACATTTGGAATTCAAATTTGGTTTAACTTTTTGTTTTGTGGATTTAGTTTTAATTTGGAATCCATATTTGGATCTGATATCCGTCATCATCGGTGGAATTTGAAAGTGGTGCCGTTGAAAACTTTTGGCGAACGACTTCTTGTGGAAGAAGAAGAAGAAACAGTGGGGCTGTGGGGGTTTTTGGAAGATGGGTAAAATAGTCTTTTTTCTTTTCTTATTTATTTAAATGAGGGGTAAAAATGTAATTTTAAAAAAAGTAACGGCAAAAATGGACTCCCATTAGCACCAGGGACCAAAGCCGTAATGAGCCGTTAAACTTCGGGGACTATAGCCGTAAAAAGTGAAGTTTGAGGACCATAGGCGTAAAACGTGCAAACCACAGGGACGAAAGCCGTAATTTACTCTAAAAAAAAAGTTAACAGTGTTCTTAACTTGCCCACGTAATATATTTTTAATTATAAATTATTTTGTTAAAAAAACTCGAATGAAAAAAAAAATCCATTTAATAAATATTTTTTCAAATAACGATAAATAAAAGTTTCCCCCAAAACTCAAAAAAAAAAAAAAAAAAGTATAAATTTGTGACAGGGCTTCCGTTTTCTAAAAGGGCGGTAATGGCAGATAGCAGTCACAGGTATCTCGTACTCTCTATTTCCACGGTCATTTACCAAATCGGAACCCTAAAAAAGCACAAAAGCGATTCCTCTGATTCCTTACTTCACTTTGCAATGCTCCCATTCCTTACTTCCTGCTGGAGAAACCCTAAAAGCGTACTCTCAACAAGCAAAGGATCTCCACTCCATCACTCTATAATTCAATCCCAAATTACAAATATGATTCCGAATTACACATCCTTCAGCAGCTATCTGGACGACAAAGAGAGAGATAACAGCAATTGCAAATTTCAGGTGGAAATTGAGGGCGTTACTGGAGTTCGAAGCCGGAAATGGCGAGTACGAGTGGGATCAAAGATGAGGTGGGCCCGCCGAGGTCGTTGTCGAGGAGAATGACGAGGACTTCCACCATGTATGATCCGAACTCCGAAGGAGTTGACAGCGAGCTTGTTCCGTCTTCTCTTGCGGAAATTGCTCCAATTCTTCGTGTTGCGAATGAGATCGAGAAGGATAATGACAGAGTTGCTTACTTGTGTATGTTCTCCGATTGCTCTGTTTACCTATTTCCTCCATAATCTGATTATGATTCTGATTTTCCGAATTGCTTATAAATGTGATATTTGAAACTTGAAAGTGATTATTTGATTGGGTAGCAATTAGCATGGTGGTTTTGAGATATTATCAGTTGTGAGTATTTTGAGTTTTTGACTCTGGTAACTTGCTGATAGCTGCAAAGAATTTGATAATGGGAGAATGAAACTAGATTGTATAGATTATTGTTTTAAAATATATGAAATATAAGCATCAGTTAATCTATAAGCATGAAGGTAACTTAGAAAATAACATGAAATCTCAAAATTCTTAACTAAGTCCAAACCGGTTGAGGGGGCAATTGAAAAGGTTGAGGTCAATTTTGAATGCGAGGTTATTGGAAAACATTGATCCGCATCCATTAATCTATAAGCACTCAAAGATTCAAGGTTTTTGGATCGAAGATGGTGTTTTGTGTTAGAAGAGTGATTTGATAATGCTTTGCAATCTAATATTTATAGTGATTGGCTTGCTAAGTACTATAATAAAGTTCTTATTACATTGAATGTATTTAATTTGGTGGTTTAGGCCGATTTCATGCATTCGAGAGGGCCCACAGAATGGATCCTATATCTAGTGGACGTGGTGTTCGCCAATTTAAAACTTACCTGCTACATAGGCTTCAAAAGGTGAAAATTACAAAGTTTCAATGCTTTTCAAGTTAAACATCACAGTATGTTCCTGAAATTAGTGTTCCAGAAATTCTCAAAAGAAATTTCAAATATTCTTTTATAACAGGAAGAAGAAAAGACAAAACCTCGACTAGCAAAAAATGATCCCAGGGAAATCCAGAAATTCTACCAAAACTTTTATGAGAAAAACATTAGAGAAGGCCAATACACAAAGAAACCGTAAGGCTTGGATTCAATTAGTAATGTTTCTATTGTGTTAACACTCTACTGATGTCACCTATTCTAACGATCACTTGCTCATTTCTTTATGTTACTTCCTATTATATTTAAGTGAGGAAATGGCTAAGATCTATCAAATTGCAACGGTTTTGTATGATGTACTGAAGACGGTGGTACCTCCCTCCAAAGTTGAGCCTGAGGTACGATTAGTCTATCAAACTTCGATTTCTACTTGCCATATTAGGCTAAATACCAACTGAATAGAGGTCGCAATTCCGACCCATTTACTATTCAGCTGGTCAATATGGGTTGTGTTTTTATCTCAAATGGGTCAAATAAAAATAAAAAAAACTAGCTAAAAGGAAAATGGGTTAAAACTTAAAAGTCACCCAAGGTCTATTTTTAGTGCATACAACCTTCTAAATCATATTTATCAAAAGATATAGATTATTATTACAGCAATGTTGTTTTTGTAATCATAATGAACACATTCATTATTTGTAATTTTTAAGTCAACCCAACCGAACTTGGCCTGCACATTTACTAAAAAGCTTTTCTTTTTTAAACGGCAACAATGAATAATATTATTCATATTGTCTAGCGGGAAATTAGCAAAACCCCCATACAACCTAAAAACAACCCAATTAATTAACCAATGCTTATAGAAGATTAAATAAATGGTGAACAAAAACTTTAGCCATTTGAAATGCCCTCTTTTGGGTTTCTAACCCATTTCTCCCAGTCCACCAAGGTTTTCTAACAAAAACTTTACTAAAAAGCTACCTGCTTCAACCTGGACCCATTTGAACTTTCACTCGATCTTGCCACCTTCACAAAATAATGTCTCTGTTTCTATGGCATTTCAGACTCAACAATACGCAAAAGATGTAGAGGAAAACCGAGAACAGTATGAACACTATAACATTCTTCCTTTATATACTGTTGGAAATAAGCCAGCAATTATGGAGCTTCCTGAGGTTGTACTCTGATGGACATAAAGCTTGTTTTTTCTCCCTCTCGTTCTTTTCACCACCCTCTAAACATGTTCAAATATTGATATATCGATGCACACACACTGACACACAAGCATGCATATGCTCCTCTAGTCCTCTTATTTATTTCTATTTTCGTGTGTTGTTAGATAAAAGCATCTCTCCAAGCAGTTCGCAATATTGATAACCTTCCACCTGTTAGAAGGGTAGGAGACAGAGACAAACCCGTTAGTGATATTCTTGAGTGGTTATCATCCAATTTTGGATTTCAGGTAAACTCTATTCATCATGTACTTTATTCTCATGAATATGTATCCGTCTTTTGTGCTTCTTTATATTCTTTCAATCTCACCACTATCGATCCTGCCAAATGAGCCCGACAAACTTGTTCTACCTATCTTATACTACATTCCGTTCAAGAACTCTGGAAACTCAAGGGATTTATCATTTTGAATTACGATATTAGTTTTAAATGAGAAGGAATCTAAAAAGGGCTTAGAAATATGCCTCCTGTTTTATATCATGCATTACATAGAGTATTCAACTGTGCAGAGGTTGTTCACAAATCTGACTATATAATTTTTCTCTATTTTGAAATGAAGAAAGGAAATGTTGCAAATCAACGGGAACACTTAGTGTTGCTTCTTGCAAACATTGATAGAAGGTTTAAGGGTAGTGGAAACTATGAGCAGGTAAATCTTTCACCGGCTTATAATATTTGTAATTATAGTATCTAACTTTATTCATTCATTTGATGGTTCTTTCACCGGCTTATAATATTTGTAATTATAGTATCTAACTTTATTCATTCATTTGATGGTTAAAACTTTTGGCAGTTGGATAACCACACTGTAAAGCAATTACTGGATAAAATTTTCAAGAACTATGTCTCATGGTGTCATTATTTGCATTGTACACCAATCATTGAGTAAGTTGTTATCAAGAAAGTTTTTTTTTTCCATTGAAGTGAGAATTTAAATATCTAAATACAATTTTAATTTCTTTATTTGATTTTATTGTTTTGTGCAAGTTCACCTAAAGTTCCAGATAGTGCTGAGAGGCAGCAGTTGCAGCTTCTCTACATTGCACTTTACCTTCTTATCTGGGGTGAAGCTTCAAATATCCGGTTCATGCCCGAATGCATTTGCTATATTTTTCATAATGTATGTTTACAGCTTTTCTTAAATTCCTTCATTTTTTATTTTATAAATATAATAACTTTTTTTAATTTTTATTTGAATCGATAAGATGGCAAATGAAATGCATGGAACTTTATTTGCAAATGTTCAACCCGTGAGTGGAGGTACTTATCAAGCAGCAGCACTTGGTGAAGAAGCGTTTTTGCGTGATGTTATTACACCTGTTTACGAGGTTCTTCGTAAGGTAATAAATTATAAATGCACCATAAATTTGGTACAGTTTTTATGAAAAAAATTTCTTCACTGTAACTTAATATTTTTTATTTGCTGACAGGAAGCTAGAAGAAATAAACTTGGCAAAACAAGCCATACATCTTGGAGAAACTATGATGATCTTAATGAATATTTTTGGTAATGCTTTTGTTTACAAAATTAACATTTGTGATACAACCGTACTAATATTTTTTATGATAACCCAATCTTTAACTTCCTGTCTTTCAGGTCTGACAAGTGCTTCAAGTTAGGCTGGCCAATGGACAAAAAATCTGCCTTCTTTGTTCACTCTGATGAGTCATCACGACATCATGCCGTATGTATAAATTTATGCATTTTTAAGTAATCTGAAACAAACGCCAATTGTAATCTGGGAACATTACAAAAGATTCTAAAATTTCTTCTTACCTTTATGTTTCAGAATGCCACTTTTCATGGATTACAAGTTACTAATAAGGAACTTATAGTAATAAGTCTTGCACGTTATGTATACATCATCAGAGTTGTGTAACTTTTAACCAACAATTTATTGGAATCACAATACTTAATACATTTATGGATGTATAATGTTCCTAGAAGCATATTTTATAATATAATCTTTTATCAACCTTACACTACCATATTAATTAGAAAATGATTTGTCTCAGCAAGAAGTTAAGAAGATGTTAACCAGTGAGTTCATTAATATAGTTTTTTCTCTCTCTTGTAATATCCTGCAACCAGATTAGCTGACTTACTTGGGCTTGATTTGACTTTCCGTGGCTTATACAATACACTAACAGAAAGTTTCACACACACATCTTTTTGTAAATTGTAAATCCATATTTAGTATTATCTGGTGGTTGTGTTGTAAGATCATGATATATAATTGCAGGTGCGTAACCAAGTAGTAGGGAAAAAGAAACCAAAAACAAATTTTGTGGAAGTGCGCACGTTTTTGCATCTTTACAGGAGTTTTGACCGCATGTGGATATTTCTTATATTGGCGTTTCAGGTATATAATAAAACCTTGCAGTTGGTTCTATATCTTCTATATTTAAATTGGTAACATTTGAATGACACTTTTCTATTTGTAGGTTATGGTAATTATTGGATGGCATGATAATGGATCAATCTTTGGAATATTTGACGAGACTGTCATTAGAAATATCTCGAGTATATTCATTACTTATGCTGTACTTAATTTTATCCAAGGTACTTCCTTCACCCCTTTTCCATTAGTTTCATTCCCATTGTTTTATTGAGTCATCTAAGCCCACATATAGATAGATATATAATTTTCTTGTCGTAGTTTCGTGAAACTTCATAATTTGGTAAAAGCAACACTAGCAAATAACAATTTCTTAAGTTTTATATTCACATGGAACCTTATTTATATTGTAATCTGACACAGGTTCTGAATGTTCAGATATAAGAGTCTAAAATCTGCATGTTGAATCATTGACTGTTGAAAGTTAACCTGATATAAATGTCAATGCATGTGATTCGTCCACCCTTAGAATGTTGAAACTGACATAAATCATAAGAATAGCTGAATATGAAATAAAACATTTTAATTGAAAGTACAATAATGGAAATAACATACCTTTTAATTCATTAAATCTAACATTACCAAACCACATTTGAATGAATTGTCATAATATAAAATTTTAGTGCAAAGGATAATAATAGGCAATAATAAGGATCCCAGGACTAATGAAATCTAAGACATGGTACAATTTTTATTGCATGATATGCAAGTCTGTAAATTTCAGAGTTCAATAAGCTTGGATACTGTCAGCGTGAATACCATCCTTACTAATTTTTCTACTTAAAAAGGATCTTATCTGACGTCATTTCTAGCGTGCTGATCGTTTTCTAATACATTCTACATTTAACACATTTTACATTCACGTGTTACTATTTTATTCCGACATTAGTGTCTTTTTCATCCTGCAGCTACTCTAGATATAATCCTCAGTTTCAGTGCATGGAGAAGCTTAAAACCCACTCAAGTTCTTCGATATCTATTCAAACTTATTGTAGCTGCCTTTTGGGTGGTAATTTTTCCCGTTTGTTTTTCAAAATCCGTTCCAAATCCAACAGGATTAGTAAAGCTTTTTAAGGATGTGGGAGGAAATTGGCGGGAACAATCACTTTATAACTATCTTATAGCAGTTTACTTGATACCCAACATACTGGCTGTATTGCTATTTTTGCTTCCACCAATAAGGAGACATATGGAGCGTTCAAACTGGAGGATAGTCACTCTCTTAATGTGGTGGGCCCAGGCAAGCTCATTTACATATCATTAATTTGTATTTATATTAGATGCCTACTGTTTTCTACTAAAATTTGTAAATTTTCTCAGCCAAAACTCTATGTTGGGAGAGGCATGCATGAGGACATCTTTTCTCTATTCAAGTAAGTATCATAGAATATATTAATAATTTGACATTTTATTTGAATTTAAATTTTTATCACTTCATTACTCTTGATTTTTTTAGGTATACACTTTTCTGGGTAATTTTGCTAATAAGCAAGTTTGCGTTCAGCTACTATGTGGAGGTAGGTTATCTTCTCAGATGCTTAATTTGGTTTTCAATAACTCTGATTAAATCAAGCTTGCAAAATATCATATGCTAATTTCCTTTATAGAGAGCTAATTTAGTTATGGAAGTACTGCTAACAACAAACTAACAAACAAACCTAGTAAAATCCCAGTCATAGCAAAGCTATTGGTAGGGTCTCAGGAGTACGAGACGAGGAAAATATAGTAATCCGGCTAACGTGAACATAAATTGAGAACTCTGGCTCGGAAAACCTTGCTGTTATGTTTGTTCTTTTTTTGCGCAAGCAATATAGTAATCCAGATAACGTGAACCCAAAAATGTAGGTAAGGGAATTAAAATAACAACTATACAAACGAATTAATAGTGATAATAGTAAACTACCACTAGCATAAAGTGCTAAGTAAACTATAGTAGCAAATGATAAACGAGCAAAGAGACAGGAAATGCTACTAATAATCTTAATTGATTGGCATGATTAGTTTATGCTTAATTGTTTAAATATGCATTTTCATTGTAGATATTGCCGTTGGTCGGGCCCACAAAGTTAATCATGCAAATGTCTGTTAACAACTATGAGTGGCACGAGTTCTTTCCCAATGGTAAAATCGAAAGTTTTCTAATCTATGGTCGTTATTCTTTTTGAGATTAAAATTTGATTTCATATTTATTTGAGGATGTTGTAGTGACACACAATATTGGTGTCGTTATTGCGATTTGGGCTCCAATTGTCATGGTGAGTGTTCTTGAATATTGTTACTTGTCTTTACTCTTTAGCAGCTAAATTTAACATATGTAATATAATTTTTGTTTTAGGTGTACTTCATGGACACACAAATTTGGTATGCAATATATGCTACTATTATTGGTGGAATCTATGGGGCATTCAGCCACTTGGGTGAGGTTAGTACACATGTTTCTCTAATTTATTTGTGATCCAAACATGATCTTTTTTGTGACATCATCATCATCATCATCTGCTATTTGATATTTAGATTCGTACACTTGGCATGCTACGTTCTCGATTTGAATCGGTTCCTTCAGCCTTTAATGAACGCCTTGTGCCAATGCAAAAAGATGAGCCCAAAAGTGATCGCCAATATGTAATGCTAAACTTCTTTTCATTTGTGTTGAATATAAATTGAGTGGAGATGCTAAAATACCCATTTGTTATATAATTTGATTCGAGGTGACAATTGGAACCCATTTACTTATGAATGTGTCAATTTTGGTTAAATGGGTCAAATTAATAGATTTAGGTTGATGGGGCACGGGTCAGAACTCAGAATGTCATATGAGTTGGAAGGCGCCCTGGTCCATTTTTAGTGCATACATCCTCCTAAATGAAATTTTAAAGATTTATATTATTCATGCAATATAATGCTTTTATAATCATAATTAACATATCAAGTGTTTATGATTTTTTTAATTGTTTTGACAAGCACTAGAAAAAACACTTTTTAACCCCTTAGCTGAACACCAGTTAACCATTTCGGCTAACAGTCTACACATGATATTGCTTCTGCTTACTAAAGTGAAAATTCTCTACAGGACGATAATTTGTCGGTAAGAAAGAACATAGCAAAATTTTCCCAGGTGTGGAACGAGTTCATATTTTCAATGCGAATGGAAGATTTGATTGACAACAGGTTGAAGTTACTTACTTTTTGGTTAGTAATCTAAGAGTCAAATTAAAAATCAAGATTTTCTTGACACTACTAACTTGTTTTTCAAGCGAGAGAAATCTACTTTTGGTACCATATACTGTAAGTGACGTCCCAGTTGTCCAGTGGCCACCATTTCTGCTTGCTAGTAAGGTAAATATATTCTATACCTCGAGATATGTTCTTATTCTAAGCTGACTTTTATTTAATTATCTGAAATTTTGTTATTTAAGATCCCAATCGCGTTAGACATGGCCAAAGATTATAAAGGAAAGGAAGATGCAGATTTGTTCAGGAAGATTACTAGTGATGATTATATGCGGTCAGCAGTGATAGAGTGTTACCAAACACTGAAGGAAATATTATTTGACCTTCTTGAGGATGAAAGAGATAAAATGTAAGATCCATTATTGCGAGTAATATTAGTGGTGGCAATTTCAATCTGTTAAATTATGACTGGGTCAGATTGGGCTGTGTAAAATCTCAAAAGGGGCCAATCAAAAGAATTAGCTAAGAGGGGAACATGTAAAAAATGAGTTGAACAGGTTGGAATTCTCCGAGAGTCTATTTCTGATGCATACAGTGGTTTTAATCAAGTATTTGTATCATTACTGTAATAATACTATTTTTGTAATTATAATTAACATATGATTCATTAATACAAAATGCAAGAGAAGGAGAAAGGAATTTTCCATGTCAACCCAACCCAAAGCATCGTGCCACCTCTAGCAAATATTTGGTTGCAAGTTTAAAAGGCTGTTTTCATTTTCCTTTTTCTTTTATTAAAAATTTTGACTGACAAGTTGTATTTTTTTTTTTTTTTACACAGGATCTTACAACACATATTTCATGAAATAGAAACTAGCATTGCACAACGGGCGTTCCTGAGTAAATTTCGTGTGAGCGAATTGCCTTCACTTAATGATAAGTTGGTGAAATTCTTAGACCATCTGGTAAGCAACATTTCTTCTAATTATGGTCTATCATTTATCATCAAGTCATCATTATCACTTCAATACTATACGGGTCTCTTAATGTTTCTAGTCATTCCTGTTTAAACTGTTTTCTGATTACTCCATTGTGTACCTGCCAGGAAGCAGATGATGTTGATGAAGAAAAATATGCCATAATTATTAATGTCCTTCAGGATATTATGGAGATTATCACGCAGGATGTTATGATTAGTGGTCATGAGTGAGTTTTATTTTTCAAACCATCAATGAACTAACACACTCACGTCTCAAATGTTCTGTTACAAAATATCTTTTTTGTCGTTTTTCAATAGAATACTTGAACGTGTTCACTCTCATTATCAAGATAATGACAAAAAGGAAAGATTTGAACGGATTAATACCAAGCGAACTCACATCAGAGCCAGGAAGGAAAAGGTATAATCTTTCACAAACAATTGTAATTATTATTGTCCCATTTGCTATTTTTTATTTTCATTTTTGTTATTTTTGTTTGTAGGTGGTGAGGCTTCGTTTGCTTTTGACTGTTAAGGAGTCTGCAATTAATGTTCCTACAAATATAGAAGCCCGTAGACGTATCACCTTTTTTGCAAATTCCTTATATATGAGAATGCCAAATGCACCTGTGGTCCGTAACATGCTCTCATTTAGGTCAGTAGTTCTTAAGGGTTTTTTTAATAATAATTTTCCTGCTAATCATATTTTCTTATGGATTACTTGATATAGTATTTGGTACTTTTCACTTGTGTAAACTTCAGTGTTTTGACTCCATATTACAAGGAGGATGTTCTATATTCTGAGGAAGAGCTTCACCAAGAAAACGAGGATGGAATTACCATTCTATTTTACCTTCAAAAGATTTATCCAGGTTACTATTGATATCAGATTTAACCGCTGTTCTCTTTATTTATAATCAAAGAGCGTCATTTCATTATTGTATGTGTAAAAACAGATGAATGGAAGAATTTTGTAGAGAGGATTAAAGGTAGCACAGATGTAACAGAAGAAGTCCGTAAATGGGTTTCTTACAGGGGCCAGACACTTTCCAGAACAGGTTTTGTGACAATTTTGACCTATTTACTTATGAAGGGGTTGATTTGGGTTGTGTTACAGGGTCAAATCAAACAACATGATCCAGCATCAGGTTGAAGTTAGCTCAAAGTCTAGTTTTAAAGCACACAACCTTCTAAGTCATTTTTATAGAAGAAAATTTAGACTGTTATTTTAATTAAGAAAAAATAATCATTATTAACGCACTAAGTTATGTGATAAAAAAGGTGTTTGCGGATCAACCCAACCTGTATTACTTATATATAAGTATATAACTAGTGGCTCATATTGGTTTTCAAAATTAAATGGTTCTCAAATGAACCATTTATATATATATAAAGGGTTAGGTTCAAATGAGAACCTTTTGTTTTGAGCACTTTTGAGAACTAAATCTCAACCACTAATTTCAGGTGGGGATCAACATAATTCATGGGGGGGTTTTCCATATATATAAACTAGTGGCTTAGAATGGTTTCTAAAAGTTCTCAAAACCAATTAGTTCTCAAATGATCCTTTCCATATGTAGGGTTAGGTTCAAATGAGAACCATTTGGTTGTGAGAACTTTTGAGAACCATTCTGGGCCACTAATTTTTAGGGGGGAAGCATTCAAATTTAGGGGGGGGGGGGGGTTCCTTATATATAACTTGTGGCTTAGAATGGTTCTCAAAAGTTCTCAAAACCAATTTCCTCAAATGATCCTTTCCCTATATATATATATATATATACGGAGAGGATTATTACAGAACACTAAATTATTGCGAGAACAAACATAATTCGTTTAGTTTTGTGATCTATGTTTCGAATTTTAAAATTTGTACTTCTTACACATAAAGTATATTTGTTTATATACATAAAGATCCATTAACCAATTTTTTTTCATATGTTTTTATACATTAACAGTTTACCTACGCATGTGCAGCTTATGTGTAGGTAATATAACTTACACATGACTTAAGCATGTGTAGGTTGTATATATAAATGTAATTTGTTGCTATTTTTTTTTTCCGAATTTCAAAAGAGGAATCAAAGTGCATTTCTATAGCTTTCTTTTATTATAAAAGTAGTATAAAAAATGAATAATTCATTTTGTTCCGCGTGTTCTCGCAATATTTTGTTTTCTACTTAGAACCCTCCCCTCCCTTGTATATTTATGTGTATATATAGGATTAGTATCTAGTAATAAAGCCATTTTCATCTAAAAAGTTTAGGAAGGAACCAAATGCTAACACTTGTACAAAAGTGCGCTAACCCACTGTTAGAAAAAACACACGCTAACCCGCTAGCCCACTGTACAAAAACCCGCTAACCCATTGACCTCTGTGTTGAAAAACACGCTGGCCCACTTTGTAATTTTTAAGTGTGTTAGCACGTGTTCTCTTTTAACAGCGGGTTCGCACATTTTTTGTACGTGTGGTTCCTTGCTATACCTTTTAGACGAAAATGGTTTTTTCCTATAACCACACCCTAGATGTGTTTGTGTGTGTGTGTGTGTGTGGGGGGGGGGGGGGGTGATTATGGTGCTATTAGGATTAGGCATGCAACTTACATGCGAAACTCATCAATACCATGTAATATTGATTAAAAAACAATTAAATCCGGTTATTTTCATATTTTATCTCCATCTACCGTGTTACAATTCTCCATGAAAAATCGCTAAATCCATTTGCACGTCAAATGTGTTTGATGTAAACTACCACGTGCAAGACACTCTAGTTTATGCAATCACGAATATTTCTTCATGGTCTGCAAATCAAATAAATGCACCCTCTCAAAATTGATGAAATTGCTAATTCCGTTTATGAAAGTAATCTTAAAAGACAACATTCCTTGTGATGGATCTAAATTGGATTGATCATATTGTTAATTGATAAAGTGTCGTAAACGATTATGATAAATTTATTTGAGCAAGAAGATGTGCGTCGTGGGGATAGTTGGGAGCAGGAAAGTAGGAAACAAAAAAACTGAATTAATGAAGATGAAGAGTACTAATAGTAAATAAAAATCTGTTTTTAGTTTTTTTAATCCAAAATGATTGATGTTTCAACATGTAAACTTAGCTGCCTAACAACATATTCACTTTCCTCTATATAAATGTGTGTGTGTGTATATTTGTATATAGGCTTGGGTTCTGCTAAAAAAATGTTTTTGCCTAAAGTGTAAAAGGTAAATGGTGTACTTGTTTTTTCTTTTAGCGAGCATGACTAAATTTAAGTACACCATGCCTAATATTTAAGACACCGTAGTATAATCCAGCCGTGTGTGTGTGTGTATTTCACAAGCTCATTCACAAAAGTTTGTCTTCAGTGAGAGGAATGATGTACTACAAGGCGGCTCTTGAACTGCAATGCTTCCTTGACTACGCAAAAGATGAGGGTTAGTTGTCTTGTTCTCCTGTTACCATATTCCATCATCTTATTCTCTTAGGTAATATTAGGCTATTAGCTCATGATTATGCTTTCTAAACAGATATTTTTACTGGATTCCGGACATTTAATATGGATAAACACCGCACCGAACTCAAGGACCGTGAAAGTGCAATGGCAGATCTAAAGTTCACATATGTCGTCTCTTGCCAGATGTATGGTGCTCAAAAAAAATCCAGCGATAAAAGGGATCAAAGTTGTTATAATAACATCTTGAATCTCATGCTCACGTAAGTGTTTTTTCAGTTCTTAGAAATTTGTAAGTATAATTACTTTATTTTCTAATAACATGTTGAAATATTCAGATATCCTTCTTTACGCGTTGCATATATAGACGAGAGAGAAGAAACCATCAGTGGTAAATCTCAGAAGGCCTACTATTCTGTTCTTGTCAAGGGTGGGGATCATCTAGACGAGGTAACAAAGTGATGTATGATTATTATTATTTTAGTAGGGCGACTTGAATATTTATTATGACATATTGATGTTTTAGGAAATATACCGTATCAAGCTTCCTGGTCCACCTACAGAAATTGGAGAAGGAAAACCTGAAAACCAAAATCATGCTATTATATTTACCCGTGGAGAAGCACTGCAGACCATTGACATGAATCAAGTAATTTTACCACTTGTTTGTCTTTTATCAACATTGTCCAATATCTCACCTCATATTTATAGGATAATTACTTTGAAGAAGCATTCAAAATGCGAAACGTGTTGGAAGAATTTCATAAGGATCATCATGGCCAACGTAGACCAACAATTTTGGGTTTAAGAGAACACATTTTCACTGGAAGGTGGGTGTTGGTTTCATCTCAACTTATTTTGTTATCTTAAAGGCCTTTATATATGGCTGTCTTTATATGTTAAAAATGGTTATCTTTTAAAAACTAAAAGGATTAAGGGCTAAACTAATTATTCACTTTTTCTTTATTTTACAGTGTATCCTCACTTGCTTGGTTCATGTCAAATCAAGAAACAAGTTTTGTGACCATTGGTCAAAGGGTTTTGGCAGACCCCCTGAGGTATGATCTTGATGTCTGCCAAGTTTTGTTAACATGATAATGCTATTTTTCTAATCATAATTAACACGCTTATTTATTAAAAATAGTAAAATAATGAACAAAAAGATATTTTGTGGGCTGACCGTACCCATCCCAACCCTTGTTGACACATTACCACCTGAGGTACGATCTTATGAATAGACTGGTTTTGTCTTAGCACTCAAAATGGTTCAAATAACAAAATTAGTTAAGGGGAACAGGTAAAAAGTCCCCAAAGTCTATTTTTAATGCACACAACCTCCTAAATCATTGCATTCAAAAGATTTAGATTATTGTTTTATTAATATTATTTTTCTGATCCTAATTAACGCAATAGTTATTTACGAAAATGGAGAGACCATAGTTATGGGCCAACATGACCTCACCAGTCCCATTTCAACCTGTACTAAGAAATGACCCGAATCAACCTGAATCTATTTTTGACCCATTACCCAACCTACCCATGTTCCCACCTTAAATATGAATACATACTCTTTTCTTTTTTTCTCATCTAAAAGCCTCCACCTTTACATAATCATGATTTTCTTAACATCATAATTTTTATATTTCACAGGGTGCGGTTCCATTATGGTCACCCTGATATATTTGATAGACTATTCCATGTAACAAGGGGTGGTGTAAGTAAAGCTTCAAAAACCATCAATTTGAGCGAGGATATATTTTCAGGTAAACTTTCTAAATGTTTTAATTACCACCTTGTTGATGGATTATTAATTTGGTAACACCATTTTAGGTTACAATTCAACTCTTCGTGGTGGTTATGTTACACATCATGAATATATCCAAGTAGGAAAGGGCCGTGATGTCGGTATGAATCAGATATCCCTTTTTGAGGCTAAGGTTGCAAATGGAAATGGTGAACAGACACTTAGTCGTGATGTTTATCGACTTGGTCGGCGTTTTGATTTTTACAGAATGCTTTCATTCTACTTCACCACTGTCGGTTTCTACTTTAGCAGCATGGTATAACTACAAATCAACTACTTCTATATAGGGCTGGCAAACCAGGAGGGCAGGTCAGGTTGGGTAACGGGTCAAATGGGTTTGGTCAAAACAGCTTGTTTTTTTTTGTTCTGGTAAAAAGTGTTGGGTGCGGTCAGGGTTCGACCTGTAACATGTTTTATATTTTCATGAATAGTTAATGGTATTAAATATGAATACAAAAACTATAAAGGGGGAGGAGTGCAATGGGGACATCAGGGACTAGAATCCATTCACGCACCCCCTGCCGGCTCATCCTCCATTCCCGCTTGGCACCATCTTTCTTCTTTCCAGCCTCACTCATTCGTGAAAACATTCATCCAAAGCCTACCGTTCCGTCATTTTAGGGGTGTGGAGTGGTGTTCGCCACGGTACCCGGTTGCCACCGCAGTGCCCTCCCGTCCCCTCATTCATCCACGCCCTTCCCCCTATAGTAGCTTTTGTTTTGATAAAATGATTTAGGAAATTACAAGCATATTAATACACATTAGGCCACGTTTGACCGTTTCAAACCATTTCCTTTATAGTCAAATTTTTGGGCAAACTGCAAGAAATAGAAATGGGGTTTTCATTCTTTCCCAAGTTTTAGCGTAAAAAAGAAACTCGCGTTTTACTGCCAATTTTAGCAACCAAGTTACATTTTATTACCGGTTGTTGCAGCGAATTATCTATTCAGCCAGTTGCAGGTCACATTTTGCTGATTTTTTATTACGTGGCATGCGTGCTATATGACATCTGATGTGACCGTTACTCATTTTTTAAGTATAAGTTTTAAAAAAGCATTCCTTTTTTTAACTTGTAAATAGATTTATGTTTATTTTTTTTCCTACATGCATTTTCCGCATGTGGCATTTGGTGTGGCACTCATGTAACATCAATCGGGGCCACATCAGAAATTTACAGCTAAAAAATGAGCTCAATATCTGGAAAAGGTGCAAAGTTTGTTTCTCAAGGGCAGTGCGGTTTGCCCCAAGATTTTTTATTTCATTTTACATGTTTGCCACTTTGACATATTATCAATAAGTTGCAACCCAAATTGACCCGGCTTCATATGAATGGATTGTTATCGCCACCTTTGTTTTACTTATAAATTTGACATTTTAACTTATTGCATTAATAACATCATATTCCTATCTTGCTATTCAGGTTACTGTGCTTATTGTTTATGTCTTTCTATATGGACGCATGTATATGGTTTTAAGTGGACTAGAAAGACGGATAATAGAAGATGCAACTATTAGTAGCAATAAAGCCCTAGAAGAAGCCTTAGCAACCCAATCAGTTTTTCAGCTCGGTTTACTTCTGGTCCTTCCAATGGTCATGGAAATAGGTTTAGAAAAAGGCTTTCGTACCGCACTGGGTGATTTCATCATAATGCAACTACAATTAGCCTCGGTTTTCTTCACATTCCAGCTTGGAACAAAAGCCCATTATTATGGAAGAACCATTTTGCACGGTGGGTCCAAATACAGAGCTACGGGTCGTGGGTTCGTTGTGTTTCATGCCAAGTTTGCTGATAATTACCGGTTATATTCACGTAGCCACTTTGTGAAAGGATTGGAGTTGGGGATATTACTGGTTATTTATCAAGTTTATGGGAGTTCGTACCGGAGCTCGAATTTGTATTTATTTATTACATTTTCTATATGGTTTTTGGTGTGTTCATGGTTGTTTGCCCCATTCGTGTTCAATCCTTCGGGATTTGATTGGCAGAAGACGGTGGAAGATTGGTCTGATTGGAAGAGATGGATAGGGAATCGGGGTGGAATCGGCATTGATCCAAATAAAAGTTGGGAATCATGGTGGGATGCTGAACAACAGCATATTAAGGACACAAATTTAAGGGGAAGAATTCTTGAGATTATACTTTCGCTTCGGTTTTTCATTTTCCAGTATGGATTGGTTTATCATCTCAATATAGCACGTGGCAGCACAAGCATACTGGTTTGTTTCATTCTTCCCATTTGCTTGTTTTATACAGTGGTGACAAAATGGGCTAGTTGGGCAACCGGCCGTGTCGAGTTAGTGGAGTCATGATGAACCGGGATACTTTTGGTTCTATAATTAAAAATTTTGTGTTAGAAATAGCAAGTCATTTCAAAATTTATGGTAGTTTAATAATAATCTAAAATTAAAATGACCGAGGAGGTTTTATCCATTGAAAACACACTTTGGCTTATTTTTTACCCAAATAGTCCCATTCATAAGTACCTGGGTCAAAATTGCCACTTTGTAGTTTATATGTTCCATGACCTGTTCTCCTAACGGTTTTTTATCAGGTTTATGCACTTTCGTGGTTGGTTATGATAACCGTTCTTCTAGGCTTGAAGGTAAGAATAACTTGTTTATTTACATTTACAACACTAAGGAAGCATAATGATTCAGGCTAATCAACGAAACATAACCAATATGATTGCTTATTATTGGTATATTTGAAGGAGTCCCTTTAATATTGTCAGCCTGCAGCGGGCTGACATAATATCACTGTTTTCAGAACCAGACCAATCGGTCCGGATTAGTCTACTTGAGCAGCCTCCATTTAAACTGGTCTGACCAGGTGGTTGGACTGGATTTCAAAATAAAATTCTTTCCTTCCAAATATCATCTACTGATTCATTTACTAAGTCATCCGGTAATTGAAACTTGGCCGTCAAGTGGACTGTAAGGCGGACGGTTCGATGAACGATCCGGTTACGAAAACATTGTTAATAACCTCTAAATCTTCCAATATAAATATCCTATTTATGATAAATTTAATTACTAGCAAAGGGTCAAATTACAATAAAGTGACAGGCAAACGGGCAACAAGCTGCGCCACAACCCTCTTTTGCATAGCAAAACCGATCCTACTAAAAACGAATCTATGATTTTTAGGGGTCTAAATTAACTTGAAAACCATGATGTATTAGTCTACTACCTAAGACTTGAATATAAGGGCTCATAAAATGGTATATACTCTTGGTTTCAGTTGGTCTCGATGGGTAGAAGAAGATTTAGCACAGACTTTCAACTCATGTTCAGGATCTTAAAGGCCCTTCTGTTCCTTGGCTTCCTCTCAATCATGACAGTTTTATTTGTTGTATGTGGACTCACCATCGGTGACATATTTGCGGCATTCCTTGCCTTTCTGCCAACGGGCTGGGCTTTCATCTTGGTAAGTAGCTTTCTGTTCCATTATTCAACTTATTTTATTACAACTAGTCGTCATCTAACACTAGAATCATGTGTGGTACTAATGGTGTTGGTTTTGTGCAACTTTGAAGATTGGTCAAGCATGCAGGCCATGTGTAAAAGGCATAGGATTTTGGGACTCGCTAATGGAATTGGGACGTGCATACGAATGTGTGATGGGACTGGTGATATTCATGCCGATTGTTATACTTTCATGGTTCCCGTTTGTATCAGAGTTCCAAACAAGGTTGTTATTCAATCAAGCATTCAGTAGAGGTCTTCAGATTTCAATGATTCTTGCTGGAAGAAAAGACAAGGACGATACCCATGGCAAATGATAGGTATGCGAAACCGAAGGACGTTTTGAATCTAGAATGCTTCAATCCAAGATTTCGGTTTTATGTAGGTTTTTATTTTTCTATCATTTAAAAGTTAAAAATTCTTTTTATTGCTAATTGTAATTATGAATTCCATCAAAAGTTGCAATTGACAAGACTCATGTGCTTACTGGAAATGTATTTAGAATTTAAAGAGATGACAACATCTAAAGACTTTAACCAGGACTTCGTAAAGGCTGGCAAGTATACAAATCATAACATTTTTATAAAGCATCAAATCTGAAAGAGGTCAGGGGTATAGCCAACAAAATACATGACCTCATAATTTAACCCAAATCAATCCCAAACATAAACACCAAAACCAATCAACACCACTCCTTCCCAGAGAAGAAAAAAAAACCCAAAAAACTAAAAACAAAGGGAGATGGAAATAATAGTAAAACACAAACCTAGTATCGTTTACCGAGAACTATACCGATGATCACTGATACCAATGCCACTCCAACTATGATCTTAAAGCTTGTACCAAAAGAATCATCAGTAGCTTGAATCTGCGTATTTGATGAGGATGAAGGTGACGGTGTTGGTGCGTTTTTCTTGCTCTTACGCTTCGATGTTGTTGTCAGGTTTGATCCTATGTCCCTTGATTTTATCTCACTTGAGTTATCACCAGTAACCTGCATTAGGTTGTTCGTCAGTATATATAGATAAACACACACACTAACCATACATGATGTAAGTCTATATGTAGAGTATTATTACCTGTTCTTTTGCTTTAGCATTTTCTGTTAGATCTTTGACTTGTTTCTCCAAATGCAAATGCGACTCCTTCTTTGCTTCAAGCTCTTTCAATGCAGCATCCCGTTCCAATTCCTTTTGTGAATGCGTCTCTTTCTGTTTGTGTTTCGTATATGTCACAAAAGCATTTACATAAGATTGTTGATTATTGTGATTGGAATATCTTACAAAAAGTTATGGCATATGATGATATGAACAGCCGCTTACCTGTTCAACAATGGTGTTTTCGGCTGCTGCAAGTTTTTCTTCAAGATTCTTTAAGTTGATCTTTAATGCAGCATATTCTTCTATCTCCACCTTTAGATTTTCCAGCTCAGCTTTTAGAGATGTTTCATTAGATGTGTGTTCTTTCACTTGCTCTTCAAGTGTAGCAATAATTGTCTGAAATTCCTTTTTAGCATTTCCATGTGTTTCGTTTAGCTTGTTGTTCTCTTCCATCAGTGACGATATCTGTAAATTGAACAATTAGTTTTCTGTAACAGTTGAGATTATAAGTAGCCACACGGGGTTGGCCCATATCATATTTTTTGTCCAGACAGATTCGAACTTGTGTTAAACTTTGTCAAGTATGATTACAGAACTAATAATTTATTTATTCAATAAAATGATTGAAGAGCTTTTACGCATTCAGATTACACTTATAGACCTCTTAGATATGAAACTAATCCATAAGAAATAAGAATAATACACACAATATGGTTTTACCTGAGACTGGAGCTTCTGCCCTTCAGAAGATAACTGTTCTTTCAAATCTTCTATTTCTTTCTTGGAGTTATGGAGCTGACTCAGTGTCTGATCTTTTTCGGTCAAAGCTGCAGTCAAACTCGTCTGCAGATCACTCAATTTAGACTCATTGGCAGCAAGTTCTTGAGTAAGCTTTAATTTAGCTTCTTCATGCAGACTGGACTTGCTTTGCATTTCCTCCATTGCGCTTTCCAGACCACTTAATTTCAACAGAGCTTGTTCCAGTTCCTGCTTGTGGTTATCAGCCAGCTCAGTAGCCCTAGAATGCTGTTCGGTTAAATTAGAAATATTTTGACCTGTGGATTCTTTTTCACTTTCAAGTCCGTTGATTCTGTCTTTGAGCTCAATAATGGTTGCGACCAACATTTCGTTTTCTCCAGATAATTTATTAGCATTATTTTCTGCCTCTGATATCTTCTCTTTGAGGTTTTCATTCTCAGTTTCCAAATTAGCTTGTATCAGCAAAAGCTGATCTAGTTCATCTTTTAGCAAAACAGTTTTTTCAGTTGCTTCAGCTAACTGTGTCTCAAGAGTTGTTGATTTCTCAAGCAATGATTTGGCCTCTGTATCTCTGCTACTGAAATTTGCAACCGATTCTTGTAACTTTAGGTCAAAATCTCTGGTGTGGGTCTCGTGTAGTGTTTCGTAATCTGAACACTTTGCCCTAGCTTCTTCTAGTTGTTCCTCTGCAAGCTTAAGCTTGTTAAAGATTTCTGTTTCTCGGATTCCAGAAGCTTCTAGATCACCCTCGATGGTTTCTAGCTTTTGCTGAGAGACTTTTAGTTCGTTTCTCAGTACTTCAATAAGGTTTTCTGCTTCAACAAGTTGCTCTGATGATTTTCTTGAGATGTCTTCTAACTGCTTTTTCTCGGCCGTTGTTAAATCCAAAGATTCTGTTACTTCTTGTTCCTTTTTAGTGGTGGCTTCCAGTGCACCCTCGAGACTTGTTGCTTTTGATCTCAATGCTTCAATTTCTGCTTCGAGTTCGGATACTTTATGAGTGTGGATTGTAGAACCTTCTTCGGTGTCCTTGCATTTCTTCTCCAGTGTAGTTATCTGTTCTTCAAGCTCCTGAATTCTGTACCTTTCTGCTTCTAGAAGCAACTCCAATTCACTCGCCTTTTTACCTGCATTCTCAGATTTAGAATTCAAATTCTGAATTATATCTTCAAGTTCAATGCTACGCTGATGACTCGTATTGGCTCGGTCTTCATGATCAGTTGACTTTTCAAGAACAGTTTTAAGTTCCAATTCAAGCTCAGTGTTACGTGAAGACGACTGAGTCAACTCGGTTTCCAGCTGAGTTACCTTGTGAACGGAGTCTTGTAATTGCTCACTCAGCTGTTTCTTTTCTTCTTCAAGACTGGCTATTATTGACGTTTGCTCGGGTATCTTGACAGATAACTCTCCCAGTTCCTTTTCAACTTTCGCCCCCAGTGATTTTGATTCTTCTAACTCAGCATTTAGTAATTGTGAATGCTCTTCAAGTTCTTTACGCTCCGCCTGAGATTTGTTATATTCAGACAAAAGGGTGGCATGTTCTTCTTGAATCAAAGTCAACTCATGAAGCTTCAGTTTGACTTCTTCCAGTTCAGATTCTTTAGCTTGAAGAACTTCTGTTATTGATGATTCAGAAGCCTTTTTCAGATTCAGTTCTTCAGTCAGTTCACTTATTTTAGCCTCTTGTGAAGTGAAGTTTTGCTGGATTTCTAATGCTTGTGATTTTGAAGCTTCCAGTTCTTGTTTGACCTCAGATAAGTCAACAGTGGTCTTCTTGAGAGCTTCTTCAATTTTTTCATGATCAGCTATTTTCTCATACAAACCCTTGAGTTCTTCTTGGACTAAAGCCATTTGATCTTCCATTTCTTTTGCACTGACTTGAGCCAATTGAAGCAACCTTTCAAACTCTAATGCTCTTTTGGTTTCTGATTCAGCATGTGACCCGCTCTCTTTATGTAATTCTTCAAACTTTTTAGCATCAGTTGAAGAAAGCCCAAGTTCTTGCTCTAAATCGTTCATCCGTTTTCTTGAGTTTTCTAACTCGATGTTTAGTGTGTCAAACGATTCCTTTACTTTGACTAGTTCCTTTTGGTTTGACTCTTGAGCTTGTAATTCCTCCTGCAAAGTAGTAATCTGTGAATTGTATTTTTCTTCAGCTTCTTTAGAAAGATCTTGTAATTTCTTATAGTTGATTTCAAGATCTTCATGGTTCTTTTCTTGTTGCTCAAGTTTCTCCTTTGTAAGCGTGACTTGGTTCGTGAGTTCAGCATTCTCAGACTCTGAATGCTTGAATTTTGTGGTTAGTTTCTCTAATTCAAGCTCGAGTTCATTTATCTTTTCATGTGCCTCAAGGACTTCTCTGCTTTGTTCAGCGACTGATGGTTTGTCATCTTCAACAGGCAATGCCCGAGACGTGTGGGACCCGCCATCATGTACTTCTGCACTTTCCTTCTCTATTTTTATAAATTCTCCATCTAGGGGTGCTTCTTCTTCTTTCTTGGCATCCTTAATTACCTCTTCAATATTTCCCTATTAAAATGAACTACATAAATCAGGACAAGCTTATAAGGTATTTTGACCCCTTTTTTCAATGGGTCAATTATCAAAGAGAAGGAAACAAGTCAAATGGGTCTTTTTTATTAATGTATATAAAAATATTAGATATTAGTGAGATTATATAGTTTTTGGTAATATATTTTTTATACTAAACATTACTTTCATCTCCATCTTATGTGGCCCATTTATTCTACCACATGTAGTTGCATAAACACAAGGTTATTAGCCGAACTTATTTGTTGGAGGGTTATCATAAGATTCTCTTTTCTACCGACTAACTTGTGTTTTTCTTTTCTAATATCTCTGTTTCAATGTATAAAAGATTGAGAAATTTTGATGAGCGGGAGGTCAATGAACCCTCTTGTTCCTCCCTAGTGATCACACGTCTATTTTTCAACTACTTTTAGTCAAAATTCTTCCAAACCGAGTATCTGATCACATACTTGATCCAAACAAGAAGTTACTAATTTGTTTCATTTTCTCTGATAATTTATAATCTATAAAGAGTCTCATGTGAATAACTTACCTCAATAACCTTGGTGACTGGTACCTCTGGACTTGTTACATTCTCTTCTTCCATGAGAGACTCGATTAACGCTGAATCTTAAGGTATGTTATGTTATACAGGCCCTGAAAACATAGAAGTGAGAAATCAGGCAATGAAAACAAAACACGATTTTGAGAGGGTCATTTAATAAGCAAAAATTAAGTTAGAATGAACTAAATTACAGCCTCGGTTACGATTTTGAGAGAGTCCATTACGCCACTTTATTGTAATGACGACCAGTTATTAAATTATGTTTTTGAGTAAAAATGTATCAAACTTCAGTATTTATATTTATAGCATATTTTCTCAAAATACAATCAAAACAAGAAGAATCACTTTATAACCATAGTTTAAACACCATTTTTTTGTTACCATGATGACAAATAGGGGTTAAAATTCCATAATCAAAACAAATAGATGCTTCAACGTTTACAAAATCAATTTTAACTAGTAAATGATATTTTTAGCGTGAATTATTACACTAATTTTTGTAACAACAATTACTAAATTTTCTAAGATAAATACACCAAACCTTCATTTAATTAAGGAAATTTTAACCCCTAACCTTTTTTATTGTAGGACACATACTTAGGCATACTTAACCATCAAGACGTCACCTTAAGAACCATCAAGACGTCACCTTAAGGACAAATATTTAATATTTATGCTAACTTAGAATTTAGTTTTACCATGCTGCCTCCACCAAAAAAACCCCTAGTGCTTTTTATTATCTATTGTACAGAAACGTTATTTATATTTATAATTACCAACAAAACAATCAACAAATGTAAATTAAAAACTGATTAAAAGCTACAATTTTAGATGAAAAGACATGCATCATTTGTTGTATCTAAATCACTTATATTAATTATCTTAAGATGATTATGTTTACAATAGTACAAGACAATATATTTCCTTGCATTTTTAATCTTTTTTTTTTTTTTGAACGGCAATTCAAAATAATAGACGTCGTGTAAATACAAAATAAAAATAATAATGTTTGTTTTCATGTACTGTATTTACCAAGGAAGCATGTGCCAACACTTATTGGCTGATAAAATGATCAAAAACAACATTGGGAAAGTATCTTAGCTACACCGACAGAATCATCGGGTTCAACAGAGGACAGAGGAGACGAGGAGGGAGAGAAAAACCTTTTAGTTAAACTTAAATCAAATTCCTTCTTTTTCTTCTTTTTTCGGAACATGAAAAAGAAAGAAAAAATTATTAAAATTCCATTGAACGTATTTAAGAATATGATTAGAGAGTTATGATCTAATGTTCTAAAACATTATTTTCATATAATAAGAGGTAGATGTAACATTACACTAAAATTAATGTTTACCAACACGGCTTGAAAAGTCTTCAAACACATAGTTTAATGGTATAATAATAGCTTCCAGTCTAGAGGTTATAGAGCTAAATCTTACAAAATATAGATGTGAATTTAGCCGCTTAAAAGAAAACACAGCTGGAAAAATTTTTAGTGGCAAATAAATAAACAACACGTTGGTTGAATAACGAAAGGGGGTGACAATTTTTTCTATTATAAAAAAATCGACTTACATTTTATACAAATTAAAAATTTTAATTGAATAAATATTAATAAACAAGGTTAAACTAAAATATATAAATTAAACAAACAGATGAGGCATTAGTGTATTACATGTTAGCACTAAGAAGATATTGATCATTTTGATCAATTTTTCATTACCGGAGATGATTGTGACAATTTTGTAACTTAATAGCACAATCATCCAACCAGAAGATTTCAAATCTCACCAAACTCAAGCTATCAGAGAGTATATCCCGTTAGATATACGTAGACTAATATTTATTTATTATTTATTTTTTTTTTGAACAGCAAATTGATTACACAAATTGCATATCTGTTGTTAGCTACGATTTCAAATCCCTTGTGTGAGTTTCAGATCATTTAACCTCATCAGTCATCATCATCACAAAACGATATTCAAAAGCATCAAATCAGGCACATCGATCTTAAAATATCAACAAAATCCTTCGATTTCAGGTAAAGGATCCATACCGAAACCACGATCAACGATATTATCGAGCAGTAAAAGCATCAGAAATGAAATCGAGAGTTAACAGAGAAATCGATCTACCTCAAGTTCGATTCTAAATATATTCAGATACCAAATCAACTGAATCAGTTCCAAAGTTTCACACGAAAGTTCAAGTAATCAAAAGTTCGATTCACAGTAAAAGTTATAGAACTCAATTCGAAATCTGATTCCGAAGTTTCAGATACTTTGTTCGAATTTTTCACATACTTCGTACGAGATCAAGGAAGCAAAAGTTGGATTCGCAGTAAGAGTTATGGAAATCGATTAAAGCAGCTTATAAATCGAACTTACCTTAGATCTATGAAACGATTCTTCAACTTTATGGAAGTTCCTCCTCCTCCTTTAGTTACGCGGACAGAGAGAGAGAGAGAGAGAGAGAGAGATTTGGACAGAGAAAGAATCTGGGTGGGTAATAGGGTATTTGTAAGCAATAATATACTTTTACTGGAATTGAGTAAGACAAAGGATGTGGCCGTCTACGGTAAGAGGCCAACCAATTAGGACGTTTGCCCATGGATTGCTCGTTCATTTGTAAAACGGATCGTTACAAATTTGTAAACGAATTAAGCAATTATAAAAATAGATTACAATAAATTTGTGAACAGCTTTGA
Source organism: Deinandra increscens subsp. villosa (assembly GCA_039602395.1). Lineage (NCBI taxonomy): Eukaryota > Viridiplantae > Streptophyta > Magnoliopsida > Asterales > Asteraceae > Deinandra > Deinandra increscens. Next base: position 26,640,052 of record JBCNJP010000027.1, on the reverse strand, counting down.
AGGTATTACCTATCCATTTAATTTTAGTACTACGACATGGCTTAGGTTGATAAATGTTGGTAATTTGAAAACTTTGATATATTTGAAGTCGTGTAATCATATTTAGATCAAATAAATGGAGTGAATACTAAGGCTACCCGTAGTGGGGCGTGGCCGGGCGTTTTTGGGCTCTATAACGCCCCCTATAACGCCCACCCCTACTACGGTGGGGCGTTATAGGGGCGTTATAGAGGAGGGGAGGGCGAGGGGCGTTAGCCCTTTAACGCCGAGAAGAGGGGGTGAAATCAAAAAAGAGCCGTTGAACGGCTCAATTTTGGTCCGTTGGGGGCTATTTTTTTAAAAAAAAAATTTAATTTAAACCCTCTTTTACCTATAAATACTCCACTTTTTTAAACATTTCACACACCACTCCAACTCCTCTCTACTTCTATTCTTCTATTCTTCTACTTTTTTTATAAAATGTTTCCTAACCAACCCAACAACCAACCTAACCCTCGACCTAATACCGGCGAGAACGAAAGCGATCAAAACCTATGGCAAATGTTTATGAACATGCCTTCCCCTCAATTCCCGCAAAGGAACCCCGTCACCCAACCTTTCCCGAACCAATTCACAAATATGAACCTTTATAACCAAGGTTTTTCCCACTTCTCCCAACCACAATTTGGAGCTTATCAACCCCCTCCATTTCAACCACCCCCTCAATTTCAACCTTCTCCACCCGCTCGACAAAGTCCAACTCCTCGACCATCTCAACCTTTCTCTCTTCAAGATGATGACGATGAAGTCGTCCAAGAAACACAAGAGGTTGGTGGATCTCAACCAAAACCCAAAGCGAAAGGAAGGGGTAAACGATCTCACAAGAAAAAAGAGGTCGAATCGAGGGAGAAAAAGGAGATTCAATTTTGGAACGAAGACGAGTGTTACGCTCTTTGTCGAGCGTACGTTGAAGCTTCGGAGAACCCTACAAAAGGTTACTTTTTATAAAAAAAAAAATTGTTATATATTTTCTTTAAAATAGTTTGTTTTAACTAATTTTTTTTTATTTAGCAAACAATCAAGATATGAAGGAATTTTGGGACGAGATTCGGTCCAAGTTTTTCGGGTTGATGGGGAAGGGCGAATACCGAAACCCGGATTCGTTGTCGGGGAAATGGAGAGAGATCAACAGAAGATGTCAAGCTTTCTCGAACTATTATGATCGATGCAAATCTGGTTGGGCGAGTGGTGCGAACGACTACGACATTTACGAGAGAGCGGTGGGCGAATACGAAGCGGAGCGTGGTCGTTTCGGCCTCATGAAGTGTTGGCGGTTTCTCTACCAAAGCGAGAAGTGGAGATCGAAAGCGGATATAACAACACGTCAAACCCGAAAAAGCAAGAAATCCAAGACGTCGTCTTCCGCCGATCCCGAGTCGTTTGACTCCACCGCTCGAACATTCGATATTAATTTGAATGATTCGGACAATGATGATGAGGATGATGCTCCGACTCCACCCGTGGAGACTACTAGTGGGAGGCCAAGAGGTCGAGATTTCGCGAGGGCTAACCGTGGAAAGGCTCCGGTCGAATATCACGCGGTGATGGCCGAGAGTATTCAAGATCTTGCACGGTCGAAGAAAAAGCAAGTCGAGCAAATCGACGATTATCAACTCGACAAGGATCTCGAGTTCCTCGCCCAAAAACCGCCTGAAAACGCCGATCCGGTTTACCTCGCCCTCCATCAGAAAAAGATGGAACGAATCAAGAAGAAATGAAAGTTGTAATTTTTATTTTTATTAAGTTGTAATTTTTTTTTAAATTAGTTGTAATTTTTATTTTAATTAAGTTGTAATCTTTTATTTTTAATTAGTTGAAATTTTTATTTTAATTAAAATAGTTTAAAAAAAAGTAAAAAAATAAATAATAATAATTAAGTAATGATGGTGGGGCTTTATGGGGGCTTTATCCACTACACCATAAAGCCCCATAAAGCCCCTTGCCCAGTCAGCTGCCACGTGTCAGTTAATGCCCCATTTGGGGCTTTATGGGGCCTTAACCACTACACATAGCCTTAGTGTTTAATCGTATAAAATCATATTATGATTACTAGATTTTTGAATGGATTTTTGAGTGTTGTGTTTATGATCGATCAGAGCAAACTCTTAAGATCGGAATGAATTTCTAAATCGCAGAGGAATATATGCATTTATCATTGATAACTGCATAAACATTGGACATTACACACATTTGGTCCTTCAAATTTGCTTAATGCATTTTCATATATATAGATTCGATGCATTTCCGGACCCTAGCCAGGGGCTCTGCCCTTGGACCCCGTCAGGGTTGCCGCCCTTTGGACCCCGCTTCTCTCAGGGGCGCTACCTCCGAACCCCCGTTAGTGCCGACAACATTCAAACGAGCTGCAATCTTGTTTGAATGTCATACGCAACCTAAATTACACAAAAAATTCAACAATAAATGTATTTAACATGTAAACTAATAAATGCGGGTTTATTAAATATGTTATTTTGTAACCGTCTCTAATGGGATAACTTGATCATAAATCGATTGTTTTTTATTAAAAAATTATGAGTTCGAATCAAGCAAAATGAGATGTATACGGTAAAAAAAAAAAAAAAAAAAAACCTTAACCCAAGACTAATAAATCGGTGTCTGCTTGAAAGCCTTTGCAACGATATAATAAATGCCATAATGATTATCGGTGTCTCTCTTTAATATTTTTTTTTCTTTTTTTCTTTGATGCGAATCCATCATACTTCACAAACAAAATTATGTATACTTCACAAACAAAATTATTAAAACTCAAATTCGTACGTTTATTGAATAAATAAAGTGAACACTTTCCAACCAATCACATTTGCTGTTTTGTTCTTTCAAACATATGATACCTTTTTTTTTAGTTAAAAATATAAACCATGCGTCATCTGAATATTTAAAAACAAAAAAGCATTATAAATAATTTTACGAGGGCTACTTTGGTCATCTCATTGTTATTTAAGACAAAAAGCGGCCCACACCCAATGACCGACCAAACCGGCCTAAAGGCCCGGTGTGCGGGAGGTGACGTCAGCGAAACACACCCATGATTTCCTTTATTCTCGTTTGGTAAGATTTTGTATAATAACAAAATCTTACTTGTCATCTTTCTAATACGAGTAATTGATTAATTAATTAAGAAGATATATAAGTTGTATGTTCTTTTGGCTTAAAATAGGATATTAACAAATTTTTTCAAATTTTATTGAAACTAGACAAAGCATTACAAGTACAGAAATAAGTAAAGGGGAGGGAAACATCTAAAAGTACAAAGCATGATACAAAATTGAGACTAAAGAACCGTACGAAAAGTGTGTATTTATATTTAGGTAAATGAGATGTTAAATCTGAAATTGATTGATGGGTGCAAGTTTGAAAGTGAATTCATCTTGTCACATGTTGATATGGGAATAAAAGTTTGTCTAATTTATATGGATAAGCTTACGAGTTACGAGTCTTTGACAACTTTAAAAACATTTACTTGTTTTGGGACCAAGAGAGCCAAGGAAGTTTGAACCCAAAAACCCCGATGGAGTCCTCCAATAGAATCCGAATAAGCAGCGGTTCAAATGTACTCTTTAAAGTTTGAACACGTTGTTATGGAGGCCGTGTATTCCTCTAGCTTGTTTTTTCTATCTTTTTTATTTTCACTTCCAACATAAAAACATATATATTTGAGTTAACTTCCTTTTTAGTCCCCAAGGTTTACCACTTTTAACACTTTTAGTCCAATTTTTAAAATAGTTTTATTTAAGGGCCTGAGGTTTGTTTTCTATCTCAATTTAAGTCCAATTTCTAACCCCTTCCAAATTAGCTGTTAAAAACTGTCAACTTGAGGGGTATTTTTGTACATTCACCATTTACTTCCTTTTAATTCTCTACAAAAACCAGTTCATAGTTTACTCAAAAAAAAAAAAGACCCTAACTATCACAACCAGTATCTTCAATCTCTCCCAAAAAAAAAACCCTACCTATGCTAATCTCAACAGCTCCCATAAATCTTTAACCCTTGACATCATCGATTTCATCAAGTTATATATGTTGACGGGTATATGTTGACTTCTTTATTCTTTTGCCAAACCCACATGATTAATATTCATTTGTCCAACCCCACATCGTAAGTGCCATGATGTTTGAAGCTTAAAGCTTCTGTGTAAACGAGGGTAGCTTGAAGAGATTAGATGACGTGCGTAGCTTGAAGCCAGTTGATGGCGTGCATAGCTTGAAGGAAACGTACGTAGCTAGGGTTTTTTAGAGCGATCGATTAAGAGTTAGTACAGGAGATGTTAAAAGGAAATAAATGATGAATGTACAAAAATACCCCTCAGTTGACAGCCTTTTAACATCTAATTTGAATGGGGTTAGAAAATGGACTTAAATTGAGATAGAAAACAAACCTCAGGCCCTTAAATAAAACTATTTTGAAAATTGGACTAAAAGTGTTAAAAATAGTAAACCCTAGGGACTAAAAAGGAAGTTAACTCTATATATTTAATTTTGTCTGTAGGTACATTTTTTTTTATTTAGAATGATAATCTATCTTACTCTTATTCATAAACTACACACTATATTATTTCTAATAAACATTTGGATGTTAGATGTTTCTATTTTTGTGCACTATGTACAAGTCATAAAGCTTGCTTCGTTTTAAGGTGCACCACTATCTTTTCATGATTTACAATTGTATTTACTCATTATGAAACTATGACAGTAAGACCTCTCCAATAGTGTTTCTATAGGTAAAACCTCTCACTAAGCCACAAAGCCTGTGTCTTTTTTTAACCATATATATTTAATTTTGTTTGTAGGTACATGTTTTTATATATTTATTTAGAATGATAATCTATCTTACTCTTATTAATAAGCTAGACACTATATTATATTTACTTAGTTTGAAACTATAACAGTAAGACCCTTACAAATAGTGTTTCTACAGACAAAACCTCTCACTAAGCCACCAACCCTATGTTTTTATTTTTGACAACGAAAACTTTTTATTCCACCAAAAATAATAAATAATGTGTTTTTATGAGAAAATGAATTGATTGTCCGAAATTAATTCTGTTTACCTTTTTCAACGACTTGATCAATTACGCAACAATCACATCCATCCATTTACATTTGTTGTGCTTATCATTTTCATTGTTTTTGAATAACTTATTATTTTCGAAACACCTATTTTAGTTATTTTTTCTTTTAAGAAATATCTACCAATCTATTAACCTATGTATGAAATACCAACGTAGTTAGTAGTTAGTATTAAATGTGACAAACGAAGTCCGGCTCAAACCTTGTTGTTGGATTCGCATGTTACTGTTTTCCGAGTCTACATCCAAGTTGTACCATATAAAAAATTGTTAGAGTTGACATCTTGTACGGGTTCACAAACCCATTTTATCCAATCTTACGCTATTTGTAGCGGTGTTCTCATATGAGTTTACGGTGAACGGTGAACCACTCTATCTACGAACGCCCAGTCCACCTTTTCTACAATAAGTTAGAGATTTGTAAGGAAAAAAAACATAATATTCTATTAAAATCATATTAAATTTTGAGAATATTTAATCACTTTTCAAATTTAGTAGGACAATATCCAATATTTCTTTTCCACCGTCTTTTGACCAACCAATCGACACCCAAGTGGCCAAGTGGCCGGAAAACAATATTTGAATGTTTAAATTTCTTCAAGTTTATTGTGCTTGAACCTTTCATTGTGGCCCGGCCCTTGTGTTTATTTGACTTGTTCATTCTTTGTCATGTTTCACTATGTTTCCTTTTTATATTTTTCTTAAATAGATAAAGTTATATAAATTGTTAAAAAAACAAGATGATGAATACCTTTTTTTTGTTTTTGTTTTTATTATAGTTACGTTTGCTTCTTCTTTTTTTTTTGTTACTATTATTTATTTATTATTGCTGTGATTATTATAATGTTGTTTTGTTTTGCTTTTTAAGATTCGGATAATAGACTGATTAAAAAAAGTATTTCAAAAAAAAAAAAAAAACTAGGTAAAAGCTAAGTCAAACAACTTACCACTTTGTAAGTATGATAGTATTGGACAAATCTTATGCAAGTACAATGACAATATTTTATTACGTATAATTTTATCTACAACTTGATGCAAGTTTTACTAAAATCATTTTGGTTTTCCTTTATAGCTTTGAGTATATGACAGTTTTATAAGATTATAAATGTATCATTACGACAATCTTACTTTTCTAAGATTACTATGATTTTATTTAAAATCGAGCTTTCACAACGCTCAAACATAACTCGTTCACTATATTGTAATATCTAGATACATAAATAAGTGTTTGCATGTTTATAGAAAGATCCTTAAATGACATAATGTTAAGTTAAAAAAAATGTCCAGCTTTAAATATTATCAATATGGTCTGAACACGTTGGCTATGGGTGAAAGAAAAACTCTATAGTTTAGCATGTTTAAGTATGGCAATCAAAAGCAAATACACGAGCTCTTGGTGGGCAAATCAAACAATATTGGTTGGTACAAAATGTCGAGTGTTACAGGTGGTATAAGAACCATTCTTATCTTGTGTGAGATGGTGGGGCAAACCTCATCGAGGATTATGAGTTACCGAGGGTGTTCATGGGGGACACCTTATGCAAATTTCATGCCTCTTATTAGGATGGTAGGGCAAACCTCATCGAAGACAACGAGTACGTAAATAGGTGATTGTAATACCTTTTGACAGTCCCAAATCATCCATGAACATGAGGGTTGTTGAGTTCATAATGAATAGTTGTCCTACATTGGGCGAATTGGTTGTCGGTAAGACGAGGACTTTATTATTTAGCATGATTTGATAGACTTGCATTCGCAATTAAGCAATTCGGTGGTTACTTCCTCAAAACGACTTTAATGCTCTTGAACTTGCATATCCAACACTATGTTGAAATGATCAAATTCATAATAAGGATAGTCTTTCTTATTATATATTTCCGTCAGTATACTCCTAAATATGTATTACAAAAATCAACAATTTCAATAGTTTTTCTTAAACGTCATGTTTAAGCTCTGTGACATTGCCTTTTCATATACTCATATCCAATTCAGAAAAAACCCGATTATTTTTCAGAAAAGATACATGTCTCCAGCTATGAGGTCATTGATTCGGGGGAAGTTGTTTCGACCCGACCCACGGCCCATATGATTTTGGACTCTGTAGCAATACCAAGGACGGCATCTTGCAAACCATCGTCCTCTTCGGATTTTTCACCGGTCAAATCCTCCGGCCTTACTTTCTGCGTCTTTTTGGTCCAATCACTGCACGCTCTCTCTGTCCTTTCAGGTCAGCGCATATTCCGTATCTTTCCTTCTTAGACTAATCGTTACAATTATATGATTGATTGTGTTTACGACTAAATCATACAGAAGATTATTAGTATAGGATCCGGTAATGTTTGTTGTTTAGATTGAAAGAAAATTTGGGCGTTCATTGAGAGAATCATCCTTTAAACGTGATTGATACATTATGTTAGGTTCTGACTGCTTTAAGCCGAGTAATTTGATTGCACGATGACTGTTTTCAATTCAATTTTTACGGAGGATTGTTGTTTAATTCTTCTCAAATCGCAGGTGTGTGTGAAGGTTTTGTAAAGGAATCGATACACCATGGGTGTGAAACAAGTTATAAAGAACCTGGATGCGTTTCCGCGTGCCGAAGATCATTTGTTACAGAAAACACAATCTGGTGCTGTTGGTAAGTGTTTTTTTACACTATAGTTTTATAGGATATATATTAATTAGGAAAAGTGTTTCTGGTTGGAGAACAATTGGATATAATGTTATTGAACTTGTTGTACATTCTATCGTAGCAAGTCATATTGTTGCTCTAGTTCTGCACTCTCGAACCAATAAAGCATATACACAACTTATAAGTAAGATCATTTGGATTTTTGTTTTGTTTTTCAATCTACTAAAATAAAACAAAGTAGAAGCATATGAATTGAGTTTGGTTTTGGTATATATTTTTAATATATTAATTGATTCAGACATTTGTGCAGGTATTTTGAGTCACTGTTTAATCTCTTACCCTCTTTGTTTGTCTAGTTTCTATTGTAGGTTTGTTCATAATGGCAACATTATTCTTGCATGAGCTAACATACTACATTTCTACATATACAGTTCATGAGGTATGTCATAGTCTCTCAGCTGCAATGGCCACAAGTTCAAATTTATTACAGCATGTGCTATATATATTCTTAAACTTAAAATGTTGGCAGATGGGTGTTGACCTGAAACGTGGAGAAACATTACCAATACACATAAATATGTCATTCCCTTCTTTACCTTGTCATGGTTAGCAATTCTGTAGTCAATGTTACTCCCAATTTTTTGTTTCACATATTAGCATACTTCTCTTATGTTATTCACATTTGTTATTTGGTCAGTTGTGAGTGTAGATGCTATTGATATGTCTGGCAAACACGAAGTGGATTTAGATACAAATATATGGAAGGTATGATCTTTGTGATACGTATATGGATCGTGATAATATGCTGTTGGTTTTCAAATTAAAATAAGACACAACTTTAGAACCTTGACATCTATATGTCTAGGGTTCTTTCCAAGCAATAGTACACATTCTTAATACACTATGGTGGCAGTATAGCTGGATCAAAGCCATAAGAAACTGTTTGGCGCATCAAAACCAAATTCTATAGTATTTTCTAATTAAGAAACTCTGTAGATAAAGAGTAGAATATTTTAGGCAATATGCTTGATATGATGCAAATTCCAAGGTTCAGTTATGCGTCTTTGGAAAAGGCTGCCTCATGAAAGCAGGCCGATTTTGTAACTTATTTATATTATTTCGTTTTTACTTCTTATATGAACATCTTGTGAGATTTATTCAGCTTACCGATACTAGTTTAAGATAAATGTTTTGTTTAATTGAGTTTTGTCTTTATCTTAATTGTCATTCTTGATGCATTATTGTTTTTAATGGCTAAGAGTTACTGCAGCTTCGATTGAGTAGAGAAGGGGTGATCATTGGGACAGAATATCTATCTGACCTTGTAGAGAAAGGGCATACATCTCATAAGCATGGTAATTGTTTATCAGATGATTATCTCTGTGCATACTGAATTTATTTCATCAATTTTAATGTGATTTTCATAGTAGCATATACTTGTTAACTATTATGTGCAGCATGTGCATATGTAAGCTTTCTATACAATTTACCATGTACTTTTCAGAAATGTTCCATAACCGTTTTTATAACTTCTGAACTTTTCCCTACCATTTTTTTATTATCTTAGAAAATTACTACACTACAAAAACCTTTTCACTTTATGAGTGGATATGATATTTTTTTAACAAGTTCAATTTTCATTTATACACTATTTTAGGTCACCACAAAACTTGAATCATTACTTGTCTCCAGTGAGCTAGAAATATCAAATCATTTATGTACACTCCAAAAGGTTCAAATGAAACATAAAAAGTTAACTTAATGCCAAATATTATAAAGTAAGCATATGAAATTGTTGCGTTTTATTTTCGGACTAGTGTATCTTCATTGTAGTGCTAAAGTTATGAGCATGCCACAGTTGTATTTAATGGCTTTTTTGCGTTATAACCATTACATTTTAGCCTGTTGAGCTGTTAGAGCAAACTACTGCCACTTATCATGCTTTTATCTGCCTTTTATGTTTAGTGTTTTTTATTGCATTGCGTGACAGTCTCGTAACATCTTTTCAATTGCTAGTGGAATAACTATATGATTTCATCCTAGAAAAGTCACGACTTAACCAATTTCATGTCAAAACTATTTATATATAATAGCATGGTTCTTACATATTAGTTTGATCAGAAAATGAGACAGATCATCATGCGGACTCAGATAAAAAAGTTCATCTGGACAAATTTGATGACGAGTCTGAAAATATGATTAAGAATGTCAAGCAAGCATTGGCTAATGGAGAAGGGTGCCGGGTACCTGCTCTACAATTTTTTTTAACTTTTATTGATATATTGTTTACGTTTTTCATATTATTAAGACACTAATGTTCTGTTTAACTAAATTAGGTTTACGGAGTGTTGGATGTTCAAAGAGTTGCTGGAAACTTCCATATTTCAGTTCATGGTTTAAATATTTTTGTAGCACAGATGGTAAGTAAAAAATGACAGTAGTGTCTATTTTTTAAATCATCATTTAATTATTTAGCGTTTGCTTTGTTTCTGCAGATTTTTGAAGGAGCTACTCATGTAAATGTTAGCCATGTGATTCATGATTTGTCTTTTGGGCCAAAGTATCCTGGACTTCATAATCCTCTTGATGATACTAACAGAATTCTCCACGGTGCCAGTGGAACATTTAAATATTACATAAAGGTTAACTTGTGCATCTTTCTTGAAAATAACAGTTCCTTCCGTTCGATAACTATAATTCTTTTTTATTTTGAAATGCATACCCAGATATTCTTGAAACTTAAATTTACATGAGTAATTTCAATTTCTTATATCAAATATCTTTCCCAGCAGATTACATTGTATTTGAGCTATCAATATTTACTCTACAACAAACGCTTTTTATTAGTTTTTAGAGTTAAAACTTAAACCTGTAGTCATTTGACAGTTAAAAGTCAAGTAGAAAGTTCTTTTGATATCATAAATTCATAATATGTTATTTCAAATTGTTGTAGATTGTTCCGACGGATTATAAATACATATCAAAAGAAGTCTTACCTACCAACCAGTTCTCTGTTACCGAGTACTTCTCCCCAATGAATGAACATGACAGGACATGGCCAGGTTTGTTTCTGCAATGGATTATTATTTGCTTTATATGGTACCATGATGAAAATTATGTTTATAAGCAAGGTCTTAAATCACTATCTTTTTTTTTAATGATTCAGCTGTTTATTTTTTGTACGATCTTTCACCAATTACTGTTACCATCAAAGAAGAACGACGCAGTTTTCTCCACTTCATAACTCGGTTATGTGCAGTGCTAGGTGGTACATTTGCTTTAACAGGTTTGTCCTAATTTTTATGCTAGAGGTCTAGAACCTTTAATCCACATCAAGATAAATAGACTATAGGGCTAGGGGCTGCAAAACTGTTAGTTGGGTTGGGTAACAGGTCCAAATCTTAAGAGAACTAATATCTTATGTTTGCTATGGGTCAAACCGGTCCGACCCTGCAAACACTTCTTATACAATTCTTTAAGTGTATAAATATTTTATTCACTAAATGTTATTAGACAAGATATACTCCACAATAATCGAATACTTCTAGAGGGTACTTAGATGTAACTTGTACTCTATATATTGATTAATTGTAAACCCTATTATTCGCATATGTAATACATGAGTTACATTGCTAACTCTTTATGGTATCAGAGCCATAAGCCCTATTCCTAGCCATGGTCCACAATCGCCACAGAATATACTTCTGCCAGTTGCTTACACTTCAAATCAATAATTGCTGCCTCGCTGTCATCATTACCTTAACTTAGGTGGTGCTTGTCTTTACTAAAAAGCTCCTTTTGAGCTATTTTGTTTGCTAGCTCATTTCATAAAAAGACTTTGTTTAGAAAAAGAGATGAGAGATAAAATGGCCTTTTCCTTTTAGAAAAAGACATTGTTTTTTCCACTTTTCCTCTAAAGACATTTGAACACTGTTTCATCTCTTCTCCTCTCTACTCATGCTTATACCCACTTCTAACCCTCTCCTTTACTCTCGCCGACCCTTGTCCTACAACCTTCTGCCATAGCTATCGCCACACACAAATGTTGCTTCGCTTTCCCTGCTGGCTCTGATACCACTGTTGAGTTTTGAACTTTTCACTTTTGCCATTTGATTAAAGTGTTTTAATCAATTATCTGATATATGTATAAAATACGATTTTATCTAAATTTAAATTTAAATTATACTGGAACGATCACCCGTTTCCCAACATACACCACTTTTATTACTAAACTCGAATCCCAACAACTCACCCTTGTGTCTCGTGTTCGTTTACTTTTTGCAGTCAATTGTGTGTTTTGCTAAACCTGAATCCCTAACAAGTAACAACCCACCCTCTACCCTCACACTGTTTTTGACCAAACTTGGACCATTGCAATAACCTTTTCACTGAGACAACATTCTCTCTTATCTAGTGTGATGTTACCCTTTCTTTGGGGGTTAGAGTTAGGATTGTGGATGGTTTTGATGTTTGTAGGCTCGTAGTGACGATCAATAGGGTTAGGTAGGTGGTGTTTTTGATGTTAGTAGTGGTAAAAGAACATCAGAGGTTATGATTCAACAAACAAACATTTTTATTCACAAAAGAGTCAATTCCTCTAATTTGTCTTAATTCTCACCCCTACCAATTGTGGTTATTGGAAGACCATGTTTCAACCCCTGTTCATAAGAGACGACCTAACAAGATACTTGGAGGATGGATTTGTATTACTTTTTCAGTGGCTCCATCGTCGCATCACTGTCTTCGGTTTAATATGATTTTCAAAAAAATCTCACTTATAGTTGCCAACAAATCATTATCAACATTTTGTAATTCGTAACAGTTATAGAAATCATCAATATTGTCGTTACATATTTCTGATTATCGAAGTAACATAGTTCAGACTTGGTTTGTTGTGATGTTTAGCGTCATTCTTGATCATCATTCTCCAACTTATGTTGATTTAGTCAAGGATGATCCAAACAAATAAATAAATATGTTACATCTTTTTAGTACATTCAAAGTGTTCATTATTATGCATATCATCTTTGACCAGGAATGCTCGACCGGTGGATGTTTAGATTTCTGGAGTCAATGACAAAATCTAACACCAGGCGTTCGATGCGGTAAAGTTTCTCCCAGACTTGCTGGGAAGATATGAAGCGAGTTCCACACCACTGAAAATGTGTTGTTATTATTGGTATCTATTTGTTAAGCCATAATTTATTGGTAAATGTAATACTCAACTAGAAATCTATTGGTTTAACCGAAATAACATTTTTGATTTGCGGTTTAACTAGTGTAACGCATGACGGGTCAACTTAACTTGTGATTAGTGTGACCAGTTTTGTAACGAATCTTTACTTGCGACGTGTTTTGATCTTGTTCCTTCACACGTCCAACCGACCCAGCGGTTAAATACTCAGAATCGAGTAACACAAATTTGTATTTCTCTAAAGGTTCAGTATGGCTCATATTACAATTATGTTTGCCAACTTTTGGTTAAAATAAGAAGGGCGCCACTAAGGTATTCTCTAAATGACACGGGTGAGTAGACCCTGTATGTCGGAACGGTTTAGACTAATCTTTTCACAATATCTATTATTAACATTAGTGAGACATGAGTCGTAATTCATTTTTTAACAAGTTTTTATAGATTTTCTAGAATAAATATATAACAATAACAATTTGTATCAAATAGTATTTGAATCTCTAATCTCTTAAGTTATGAAAAATTAGAATCAGCTCAACTAGTTGGCCACCTCTACGGAAGGAAGTCACGGGCTTCAGCCCTGCCATCCACTTGATATATTTGATGATTTGTAATATTGTTGTTATTATTATCACACTAGTCATACACGTCAAGTCACCTTTCCGCTAGGCGCAGCCATCTTATTAGAACGTGTGTCGTGGTATCCCCGAACAAATCCTTAAGTTATCGAACTAGACAACTCTCCGGTTGTTAAACTGGAAAACCCTTTTATTTATGCATACTTGTTAACTTTTTATCATTTAAGTGATGCTTGTATCTAAAGATGAGTCGTATTGGTTTATGACTTGTTTAATAAAAAATTGAAGCTTTTTTATTTTGTAAAATTATTTGACTCTATGTATTATTACTCGATATTTGTGTTAATTTGACGTGAAGCGTTATTTCTATCAAACTTTTTATAAATCGTTGAATGTTAATTCATCATTGTTCAATTCTATGTATTAGATGTGTTCTGGTTCCATTGAGTAAAATTAAGATGTTGGAATGTTGTCGAGTTGAGTTCTATACTCGTAACATGTAACGACGATTTATACAAAATGTTTGAAGGAATAATAAATCATGCCAAATGTTGGCACATATATCAACTAATAATACATCGTGCCATATAATTTTAATAAAATAAAAAGAAATGTAATTTTTTAAACAAAGCCATATGGACCAATACGACTCATCTATGAATACGAATCGTATTGTATAATACGATCCGTTTGGATACCAGTAATATTGTACTATACGACCTCTATGCAAAGTGCGTGAGTATCCATAGCTTTTTATTATAACTTTTTAGTTCTTAATCTTTTAATGAAATTAAATGAAGAGATAAGAAGCTAATCAAGATAAATTCCAAAGATCAAGGCCTAATTCTTGGAAGCCCAATCTTAGTAGGCAATGTCATTTCTAAGGTTTGGGAATTGGGATCAAGTAGTTTCTTTATAAATTGAAGGTTCACCTCAATTTGAAGGGATCTTCTTCCTCCTCGGAGATAACATCCAACACCATTGTAATAGATTACCCCAAATCATCAATGCATCATTACTTGATTTCTGCTGATAACTTTATGTATCAATCTTCGCCATACTTTTAGTTATCTTCATTTATTGCTTCATATGAAAAGTTGAATTCTTAATAGTTGGCCCGAAAACCGATAACATTCCTTTCGAACTGTAGCCCCCAACCGATCATTTTCTGGGAGCACCAATCCTTTCCAAGGAGGGTGAATTCCCAACTAATCATCTCATCCGACGTTTATAATGATTGGGCAATCAAACAAAGTTGGTGTAGTGGTTAAACTGCTACCTTGTGGTTGAAGAGACACAGGTTCTAGTCCCACTCACACCGTTTTGTGAGATATTGGTGGGCAATGAAGGATTGAGTCTTATGCGTAATCTCGTGTCACAATGGACCGTTTTGTGAGATATTGGTCGGCAATGAAAGATTGAGTCTTATGCGTAATCTCGAGTCACAATGGAGGGTTTACGTCTTGTCCGGTTCCCGCCCGATGGTGCAAATGGTGGGCGCTCCCGGGTTCCCTCGCTATGAGGTTCGGACTCGGGACAGTGGATAGGTCCAGGGTAACCAATCCCAATACACCACTGAACCAAATTACCGTTCAAAAAAAATAATGATTGGGCAATATTTAATCTTAGAACCGTTAAGATTGAGCTTCCTAGAATTGGGTCTTGCTATTTGGAGTTTGGACTTTATACTGATTAGTTTCTTATGTCTTGATTGTAATATTTTATGATGTTATTATCAATCATTTTTGTCATCATAATCTTTTAATAAAATTCAAACGGTTGTTATTAAAGAACATGTGATTAAAAGGCCAAAATCGTAAATTTCAGGCCAACCACCGATACTTTTTGTTAGTCCATGGATTGAAACGTTTCAAACTTTAATAATATAGTTGACTATGACTTTAATCACAAGTATACATATCAATCAAAAGCACTATGCGTGGATATACACATTTGTGGACCATTTGTCATGTAACACAATAACTTATGATTAAGTA
Source organism: Deinandra increscens subsp. villosa (assembly GCA_039602395.1). Taxonomy (NCBI): domain Eukaryota; kingdom Viridiplantae; phylum Streptophyta; class Magnoliopsida; order Asterales; family Asteraceae; genus Deinandra; species Deinandra increscens. The sequence goes on along the minus strand of JBCNJP010000027.1, from coordinate 26,624,528 downwards.
TAGCAAGTAACATTACAAGTTGCAATTAACGGTATACTAAGACTCCTGTTATATGACATGGATGTCACTAGTTGTAGAAATTTGTGGTAAGGATAAAGATCCCAAGTGGTTCGGTATCATCCGGATCCCTCCATACTGGAGCCTTGGTCACCGGATTGGTTCTTTTAATTGATGGAACTAACCGTTTTAATGAATTAAAAAATAAAATTTCTGACCATTGGATACCAACATTCAACCATTGATGCAACATTCGGAGAGTATGGTCCGTTGCAAGCTACATTATGGGCTGGAACTTTGTGTTTCCGAGACGATTTTGAGTGAGCTTTTTTCAAACGAATTTCAAGTCACAAGCTATTTGAGCTACCTTACACCCACATATGCTTCTTCTTTCATTGATCCGATGAACCGATTACCCGAATAGCCGTGAGAACTTTAGTAGTTTTTGTTCGTGTGATTAAATCTTTTGTCGGGTTTTAATGGGTTCTAAATGAATTAAGGTAACAACTACAAGAATTTTAATCGGTTCTAAATAAAGAAGGTGCCAAGATGGCATGAGGACATAATCGTATACTTTTGTTTTATTATATGGTGTTTGTGTTGTTTTTTTTCCTTTTCTTGAAATAAAGTTTAACAAACGGGTTATATTTGCGCTTTGTAGCAAGTTAAAACTTTATGTTTTTTAAAACGAAACTCATAGGCTCTAATATACTCCTAAACCTACACTACTTTGTTCACAACATAACTTAAACACCGCTTATCACTTGGGAGAGATATAACCGTAAGTGTGTAACATTCCATTAGTTTAGAAGTCACTTGTTGATAAAACTAGTGTTAGAAAATTGTTTTTGATTAAGTAATCTAAAGTCATGAGAATTTGCTTTCAGATCAATTAATAGGAGTGAATACCAATTAATAATCGGATAAAATCAAATTAAGATTAAAAAATTCGTATGTGTTTGAATGCTGTGAAAATTGTGATCAATTTTTTATCAGCGTATGTCTCATCGAATTCGAAATCCCTTAAGATAGGGAAGCAGTTTTCTTATTCTAATTGCCAAAGCAGTTAATCCTAAAACCGTTTTAAGGATAAAATCGGATTGTACAAATATTACATTTAACATGTGCATATTCCCTTATAACATTTTATTGAAAATGAAATAACCCCAACCAAGGGTTCTACCCCTTGGACCCGTCAGGGGCTGCCACCCCTTGACCCCGCTTCTCTCGGGGACGCTGCCCCCAAACCCTCTTTAGTCCCGATAACATTCAGATACGCGTCGACTCATATTACATGTTATACACAATCTACTTTACACTAAAATATCAATAACTAGAAATTTAAAAATAAAGCCATGTGAACATTTATTTTACACTAAGAATCTAACCCCATGTAAAAAACTTTTTTTTAAAGTTAACTAAAAAGAAGTCAATTTACTTAAATAATAAAAGTAAAAAAAACTTTAAAAAGAAAAAATAATTGACAAGAGAAAAGTCGGCATCCACTTGTAACTTTATTTAATCAACAAAAACAAAAAGATCCTAATAAAAAATTATAATTTCAACCGTATTTATATTTTGTTAAGTAGTGCATATCTGGAAAGTATTTAATTCGTGGATATGTTGATTCCATTAGTGAAATCAGAAATGTCCTTCATAATTCATATATGATTTATGTGTGACGTGGAAGAAATCGAAAACTATATAAAAGAAAGTGAGAATGTTTTACATGCCTTGTTTTTTATGAACTCTTAAAATCTTATATCTCAAGATAAACATGTATTATGTAAGGCTAGACATAGAAATTTTAAAGTTTTAGAAAAGTAAGGGTAAAATGATGTTTTTTTAATTTGGATTTTAAAGATTTATGTATTATGTAAGTATACATGTCTTTAAAGTTTTAGAAAAGTAAGGGTAAAGGGTTATTGGATTTAATTAATCCAAGTTATTACTAATTGGCCAATATTAATTCCAATTTCAAAATTGCCCCACATTAATCCTAATAATTAAGGTGTTGGATTTCATTGGACCCTTTTACATTTTTCTTCACTCCGTTAGAGATTTTACTCAAAAAATTCTCTTCGGGGTCTAATGATTATTAAGGTGTTGGATTTCATTGGACCCCCTTTACATTTTCCTTAGCTCCGTTAGGGATTTTACCCAAAAAATTCCCTTCGGGGTCCAATGAAATCCAACACCTTAATAATTGGGATTAATATGGGCCAATTTTAAAATTGAGATTAATAGTAGCCAATTGGTAATAACTTGGATTAATAAAATCCAATAAACCTAAATTTTATAGTGTATTTTACTATTAAAGACATGTATACTATTTGAAGTTTATATTAGACGTATATGATATTCATGAATTTATGAAGCATATTACATATATATGTATATGTATTATACTCTCATGTTATTAATTATGTGTCATTATATTGAAATATGTGTTTTTAAGTGGATAATTGGTAAAATAAAAGTTAAGTCCAATTAAAAGGTTATAAGTTTAAAAAGTTAAAGCGTGTTTAAAAAGAAAAATAGAGGGAAACTCATGTGTGTGGACCTTACAGGAGTGTCCCATTTTGTCGGACTTAGTGACAATGGGTTCGTTGTTGGTCAAGTTGTGTTAAAGGTGGAATCTGGCAAAATCGCTAAACATGAGAAAACTTGTTTAGAAAATCAACCTGTGTTTATCCTGTTTGCGTTCAATACATTTGGGTCCCTAGCCACCGAGGCAGTGGGGTTCCTTAATAGAGTTCAAGGGGTCGTGCACAACAATTCATCGACCCCTAAAAATCATAACTTTGTTTTAGTAGGATCGGTTTTGCTATCCAAAAGGGGGTTACGACGCAACTTGTTGCCCGTTTACTTGTCGACGTTATTTTAACGAGGAAGAAATAGAGGGTGTTAATTAATTTTTGAACTGGTTGTTAATAGTTTAATCGGGAACGCCCCATCACTTAATGACACTTTCCCCCTTGTGTATCCATCTTGATTTTTCTGAGTTACTTTACATATCATCTAGGTTTTATTCCAATTAATGTCTCTTTGGTGTAGGGGTGTTCAAAACCGGATACCCGGAATTTCGGATATCCGAATTTCGGGTATCCGAAAATTTCGGATATCAGTTTTCGTTGTCCAAGTCCAAGTCTAAAATTTCGGACTCGACTCGGATAGTTAAAACGGATATCCGAAAATCTATTTTTTTTTTTTGAAAACGACAATTTAACAAAAAAAAAACGACAAAACAAATAAACATAGTCCAAGTCTTCAAATACAAATAAACATAAGTTCGACCTAAAAACGACAAAACAAATAAACATAGTCCAAATAAACATAATTCCTTATTTCTTTAATATAAAATTTATTTTAATTTATTTAAATTTTCGGATACCGGGTATCCGAAACTTCCAAAAATTTTGTAAATTCTTGTCCAAGTCCAAGTCTGAATTTTCGGATATCCGAGTTTCGGATATCCGAAATTCCGAATATCCAAAATTTTCGGATAATTCGGATACGGAATTTCGGATAATTCGGATACAGATTCGGACTCGGATATTTTTGAACACCCCTGCTTTGATGGTGATTAAAGCTCACAGCTTGAAAATGGTGTATTTGATGTGTAATTTAGCTACTAAAATAATAATAATAATTATATGTACGTGCATCTTTATCAATTGAACCAATTCTTCTAAGGCGACTATAATCATTAGTGATTAGAGTATGATTTTGTTTAGTTGAGAAGAAAAATCGTTGAAAATTAAGAATTAGGGTTTTACTAAACATGGGTTGTTGACTCCTGTTTGATATAGCTCATATTCAATAACCGGTTAAACAAAAACACAAAAGTATATAGTGAATAACTCTCACGTTAATTAATTATAAAATAACTTATAATTTATTATAATGGATAATAAACTATAACATTATAATCGGAAATATATAGACTAACCATAACCTAGTGATAAAAACATTGCCATACTGAGTATATTAGATTAGGAAACTAAATTCATATTGACTGGCTTGTCAACTTAGGTCCCACACCTCATCGACTTATGAATCTGGTTATAAATTATTATCAACAAGAACCGTTTGATGGGTGTGGTTATAAGATTAGGAAATAAATAGTTAAGAGTTGTGTAGTCATAGGCTATTTGAGAAGAAAGAGAGGAAGGAGGTAAATTACACAAATGACCCCACACTCGCACACTTTGTAAAATAGTAAAACTTTCATTTTACGGAAATCTAATATACACTGCAAACAAAAAATGTTATTATATTTAATTTAAAAATACTTAAAGAAGGACCCACTTAAACATTTCAAAATTATACCTAGCTTTCCCTCCTCGTGACAATAAATCTCCATCTCATGTTGCTAATGTGTAACAACTACAATAGTTCTAATGTGTCTAATGGCTGATTCGAGGTGGCACGAGCCAGGGACGTATGACGATGGGGTTGATATTGTAATTACTATGTGAAAATGGGGCGGCTAGTATGTTCTTGATGATTACCAAAACACTTCGAACTAGAAAAATAGGGATATAGAGATGAAGTTAGAGGACCAATGATTCAATTTAGAGTTTTTTTTTTTAAGTTGACAAGGGAAGTAATCGCTTCAGGTTAAGTAACCAATAATGGTGGCAATGGGTGATGATTGGTCTGGTGCGTCTGGTGCTAGTGGATGGTGGTCGGATGTGGGTGGTGTGGAGAAAAGACGAGGTAAAGAAGAGGGTGGCAAGGTTGGGTGGTGGTGGCGACAACAGTGGGTTTGGTAGCGGGCAGATTATAGACATCGATGGTGATGTAGGTCTAGTTAGAAATAAACAACCCACTAACTTTTATATAATCTTTCTTGTTAACTATGTCTAGTAATAACTTATACCTCATATAAAAAAAACTAAAATATCCATAAATTTAACAAAAGTAATGTAACCATGTTATTCATTCATGTGAAACAATTAAAATAAAAGGCACAGGGTGTCATAGTGTGTGAGGTATATAAACAAATGAATTAAATGTAGTACAATTCTAATTCTAATAAAACACATGAACTAAAATTTCCAATTTCCAATTTACTTTCACATTCACTCTACTTCTGTGACTAAAATTTCCAATTTCCAATTTATACTTTCACATTCACTCTACTTCTGTGGGGTCGGCTGCAATTCATAAACGGCATCATCATATCCCCGTTGATTTAAGTGGGTTTCCCTCTCATTGCTGGAGCTTACAAGTTACAACCTTTGTTTGTTGGTGGTAAAAATGACATCTTGATTGTCGACTTAAATTCCCTTAACCCTTTTTCTTTAATCAAATCAATTCAATTATGTATATGCTTCCAGAGATCTTGAAAACTTGAAAACACCTTTCTTCCCCCTCCCTCCCCCTCTAATCTATCTCCCCTGATTCCTTCACCATTTTGAATCAATTTGCATTCTTTCCCACGGGATTCTCCAACTCTCTCGTTTGTTACTCCACCAGAAAATCAAACCGCCGGTCGAGACTTGAGGTTTCAGTATTTCATTTCCCTGTTATTTTGATCTAGGGTTTGAGATCTCTTGCCGTTCAAAAGGGGGAAAGCTCAGAATACGCAGCAAATCAGTGAAGATATGAAGATCTGGACCCTGTGAAACAAGTACTAGTGAATGTGTTACCCTAGGGTTTCTAATTTTTCATCAGATTCTTGAGAGAGAGTCTATCCATGGCGACCACAAAGCGTGCTTATAAGCTACGTATCCTTTTCCTACATTTCTGTTTGTATTCCCTACATCTGTTTTTTTTTTTTTTACTTTTGATGTTGAAACACTAATTATGCAAACTAAATCTCTTTCAAGCCGGGATTTTTGTGATCTAGGGAAGGGTTTTGATCTCTATTATATGCCAAATGTATGACTGTGATTGATAAACTATTGGTAAACTTAACCTAATATGAATTATAGAGGAATTTGTAGCTCATGCTTCGAGTGTAAATTGCCTAAAGATTGGGAGGAAATCTTCTAGGGTTCTTGTTACTGGAGGAGAAGATCACAAGGTTAATCTATGGGCTATTGGCAAACCTAATGCTATCCTGGTAAGAAGTTGTTTCATCTCTATAATGTTTCCATTTCTCTAGGGCTGCAGGCTTTCTTTTTGAATCTATGAAGTAGTGGAAGTGTTTAATTCTATTTTATGTTTTTATCTGGATATGCAGAGTTTGTCTGGCCATTCAAGTGGAATTGATTCTGTCAGCTTTGATTCTTCTGAAGTACTGGTAGCTGCGGGGGCTGCAAGTGGTACAATTAAGTTGTGGGATTTAGAGGAAGCAAAAAGTATGTTTGCTGTGTAATCTGTTAGTTCATTGACTACTATCCCTTTTGTGAGTTGTGATAAATTATCTGATTTAAATGGATTTGGTTTTCTCACAGTTGTTCGCACTTTTACTGGTCATCGATCCAATTGTATATCGTTGGATTTTCATCCGTTCGGAGAGTTTTTTGCATCTGGATCTTTAGACACAAATTTAAAAATATGGGATATAAGACGTAAAGGATGTATTCATACATACAAAGGTCACACACGAGGTGTTAATACGATAAGATTTACACCCGATGGGCGTTGGGTAGTTTCTGGTGGAGAAGACAACAGTGTAAAGGTGAGCAATCATTTTCTATTTTTTTTACTATTGAGTTTGTATAAAATAAATCATTAAAAATAATAGTTGAGTAGTTTCTAATTTCTATACTTGGAATATGGACTGCTTTGACAGCTGTGGGATTTAACTGCGGGAAAACTATTGCATGATTTCAAGTTTCATGAAGGCCAGGTCCAGTGCATAGATTTTCATCCAAACGAGTTCCTGATGGCTACAGGTTAGAACATTTTATGCTGCAACTGTTTGTTTTAACACGCTTGTTGGTGCCGGTTTTGTTGCTTTTGTAGAGTGAATCATAAATTTAGAATAATTTCCAGTTATTTAATTGTTCTTGTGTTTTTCTTTTGTCTCTATATGCTGTCAGTGAGCATAATATTATCATATTCATTATATTTAGCTTGATAAGAATCAGCTTAATGGATTATTGTTGTAAGGCTGGCAGCACATGATAGCAGATAGTCTTCTACTAACTCGTCACTGGTTTCTTAGTGTACAGCTGTTGATTTTATATTTCCTCATTGTTATCATTGCTATAATGAAATAGAAAGATAGATTGTAGAGGTTACATGACTACAAGTATAGACCTTTTGGTAAATGTTCAAAACTCAAACTGCCAATCAGTCCCACTAAAGAAATTTATCTTATGCTCAATACTTTGTTTCTCAAGTATCATAATTCTCTTTGTTTTCATATCTATCTGGCAGGTTCTGCTGATAAAACTGTTAAATTCTGGGACCTTGAGACTTTGGAACTCATAGGTTCTGCTGGTCCAGAGGTAAAATACCTCTTTTCTATTTGTCTAGACAATTTCATTTTGTAATCTCATTTTCTCATTTTGTTTTTTGCATTTTAGACTAGTGGGGTACGTTGTATGACATTCAATCCTGATGGGAGAACCCTTCTATGTGGTTTGCATGAGAGCCTGAAGGTTGGATATTTTTAGATTCATATTTGTTAATTAAAGCAATTACATAATGTTGCATATACACAAGTATACCCATTATATGCATTTCAGGTGTTCTCATGGGAACCAATCAGAACTCATGATGCTGTGGACGTGGGTTGGTCAAAGTTGTCAGATCTTAATGTGCATGAAGGGAAGCTTCTAGGTTGTTCATATAATCAAAGCTGTGTAGGAGTTTGGGTTGTAGATATCTCGGTAAAATAATATTCTGACAGTTACCAGTTTCACGATGGCCTATTGTTTCTTTTATCTATCTCAGACAGTTGTTTATCTATCTCAGACTATTGTTTCTTTTCTCTATTTCATGCAGAAAACGGAACCACATAAAGTTTCAAAGTCAAACGCTCATCAAGAACAGATATCTAACTCGAGTGGAAACCTATCAGTTTTGACTGGAAGTAACACCAAAACTAATTTGGGGCGGCTATCTGTTTCACAAACATCAGATCCAATCGTGAAGGAAACAAAATCATTGGGGAGGCTTTCAGTTACTGAAAACTCAGAACCAACCAACAAGGATAACAAAACCTTTTCATGTATGTCATCTTGTTGTATATTTAATTATTAGAGTAAATTATAGTTTCGGTCCTTGAGGTTAGGTTAATGTTATGAAAAACACAATTCATACGCTATGCAAATGGTCACTGTGGTATTTAAAATCTTCACAAATCTGCCTGAATCAAGTACGATGACCAAAACCCTCATCTGCAACCTATGATGAATTTCTTCTTAGAATTTTAGTCTTTTTCAAACCAAATTTATTTCATGTTACTACTATTTCTCTCCTGGGAGTGTGTATTGCTTATGACAATAATTATATATGGTGTTTAATGAAGCCACAGGAAATGTTACTGGTATTCCTCAGAAAAATTATCCAACTGTTGTGCAAAAGATCAGTCCAGCTGCTTCAGTTTCAGTTAGCAGTGCACCGACAGCTTCAAAAAGAAATGTTACAAAAAGTCAGCCAACACAAAGTGTGTCAACGTTTAGTAGGTTAGATGTTGCACCTGTAATTGTGCCTAGAAACAATGTTGATTTGAGAAGAGAAGGTATTTCTGGAAGGGTAACACCAACAATGGTACTGTCAAAATCATCTGATTCTCGCAAGCTTACAAATATTAAGGATGAAGCAGAGAAACCGGTATCTTCCGTACAATCTGTGAGTGATGCAAGTGACGTTGAATCAAGTCGATTTGCTGACAGAAATAATTTTACATCAATGAAAAGCTCGGCTTTTGAAATTCCTGCAAAGGAGTTAAGCTTTGAAGATGACAGGTTTCACCAGAATGCAGCGACCGAGTCAATCCCAAGCTACCAGCCTGAAATGTGTAAGTAATTTATTCCCTGTCATTTTGTTTTTATGCATATTAGTCACAATATTTAGCTATGCTTCATTAGTTTACTTTATTGAAGTAAGACAGTCATATCATTTAGTTTCTAATATTGATTTATTTGGCACATACTTCTAAAAAGAAAATGCTATGATGATTTTCTGGATATTTATCTGTAATATTAAAATTACTTTAGTCTATATGTATCTTAGCAATTCCACCATTGCTTTCTAGAGAGAATAAACTTGAACATTTTGATTTTTTTTTTCTGGAAAAAAAGGAAATGTTTTTCAGTGTAAGGTAGAAATGATTATAAAATCTTTTGAAATTAGGGAATTATATCATCTACTAATTTTACATATAGTCTCTTATAAACAAAAATATAATAAATCAACAATATATGTTGGAATTTCATCTAGCTTTTAACATTGCCCCGATCATAAATATACTAACAAAAGATATTGTTCTGAGAATTATTGCAGATGAAGGACGTCTACCACGAGCAAACAGAGATACTTACTCTATGGAAAATAAACGAAGAGGTACAATACTGATTTTTGTTCATGGTTTTTGTTATTAAGCTTTCAACAAACATGAATTATGATAATATTTAACTACCTAAATATTTTGTTTTAGGAAGAACACGCCCACTTGTTTCTACTTGGGACAGAAAAGAAAGGCCTTCTTATCATGACACTCTTTCTTCTAGAAGCATCTCTGATAGTAGCTCTGTTGTCACTAGGCTACCAAGTACTGTGGTATGACACTATTTACTTATATTTTTCATTTTATAAACTGATCTTTGTTACTTATGAAAGTAAAACCTTTTCAGGCTGCCTTCAAATTGTTGATGTAGCCCTAACATACGAAACTGAACACATTGATTTTGAAGCTTTTTTATTTGTTGAATATTTTGTATGATCTGATACTTTACGATGTCAACTTGCTATTTGAGCCCTATTTTATAGCTCTGGTAGGAATGGTACTTAAATTATTTTTTTAAAACGTTTTTTTTATAGTGATTAGTGACACTTGTCTTATCTTCTTTATCTACAAAATAAGGCTCACTTGTTTCTCTTCTGCTATAATCTTCAATGTGCAGAAACAGTTACCTGAATCTACTGTGAAGGAAACGGGTCCCTTATCAGAGGAGGATGTCGTTGTAGATATCATGGGACGGCATGATCAATTTGTATCCTCAATGCAGACTCGTCTAGCCAAGCTACAGGTTACTACTTTATTAGCTATTCTTTTGACAATTTTACTCCAATATTTGGGTTTTTGTTTCTCATTGATAGAAATTATGGCTTTGAAAAGATTTACATGTGGGTACAATTTCTCTTATCTGAAAAAGAGAAGTGAACCTGGTTCAAACGCCTTGAAATATTTTAATCTTTTAGATAATTATTAAACCTTTTTCTGCGAAGAACACTTGAAGATAGTTGGTCATTTATATTGTGTGCAGATGATCCGCAGATGCTGCGACAAGAATGATATTAAAGGAGCAATTAATGCATTGGCGAGAATGTCTGATCATGCTGTGAGTATTTTGTTTCTGTTTTACTCATATTACTTGCCTTTTTTTTTTGCTTGGTATTTTTTAAATCCTGATTCCCAACTTTTGTATAATGATGCAGGTAACTGCAGATATAGTCAATCTTTTGACTGCAAAAAGCGACGCCATTACCTTGGATATTTGTTCTTGTTTACTGCCTCTTCTCAGAAGCCTACTTGATAGTGACATGGATAGGTATGTCACTCCATCATGGATTTTCGTGTTCTACGGGTAAATTCTTTATAATTACGTTGGTTATAACTTATAAAGATGATGACATTAATTTCCAAATGCAAAAGGCAAAATAAAATAAAATAGTAACTTCTCTTCTTGGTAAACTATGTGTTTTGTTTTTTGTTATAAAGAAGATAGCATTAATTGCTAAAGTATTTGCTTTAACAAAGACAACAAAGATTTACTTTAGGAAATCTACTTTTTGTGTTTTTTTTTTGGTTTCATTTATATGTTCCCACGTCAAAGGTTAATGTATTTGTTTAGAGGTCCACTACATTGATGTAAAAAGGCAATTTTGAGAGCTTGTGCATGTGTTGTGTGTGTCTGTATTTGAGTAAAAATGGAACACATGACTAGGCAAATAAATGAAGAAAAGGGATTGACGTCCAAAAAAACACGGAGTAGACAAATAATTTAATAGAAGCGTGTAGTTGATTATTGTCGAATATTGAATATATTTTAATATCAAGTTACCAACAGCGTGTAAGAGTTATTAATGGGTATTTTTTTAAATTTATATTGAAAGCTTATGAAACAAAATATGGTGCATTCTTTGAGACCAACCAAATAGTGATTTTGCTACATTATGCTCATATGCTGGGAATTTTAACAGATGATGCCAGAAAGTTTTATAAATGATTGGTTGACTACAGTGGTAATACTAGAAAAACGATGCATATTTTTTTGGACTTTCTTGATCTTATGGATTTTTTTATTTATTTTTAGGCATCGGGGAGTATCAATAGAATTACTGCTTAAACTTGTGCGGACATTTGGTTCAGTGATATATTCCTCTTTACAAGCATCATCCCCTGTTGGTGTTGATATCGAGGCAGAACAAAGGTATGTTCAAGACGTGCAATAAATATTTTAGCTGTAAACTTGTTTACGGGTAGACTGGTTGATTCAGGTCATTCCTCTGTCTCTAAAATGGTAAATTTTTTAATAATCATCTAAACTGAAAACCAAGGATAAGCACAGGCCAAACGTGTTGAAAGTCACCCAAAGTATATTCAAAACACATAAATCCTACATCAGAATATAATCGTATAATAATTTATTGTAGATTGGAGCGATGCAACCTGTGCTACCAGGAGCTTGAAAAGATCAAACATTCGTTGCCACTCATAACAAGGTGTGTTTTCACTCCATACACTTATTTTTATATCTATCATGATTTAAAAAAAAAAGAACCTAAACAAGATATTTCATGATCTTATAGAAGGGGCGGCACGGTTGCCAAGTCAGCGCATGAGTTGAATCTTGCACTTCAAGAAGTCTCATGAGTTTGGGTGAAAGAGTTGGTTGAAACAGATGTTAGGGTTTGCTTTTTAGGGTTAGGAAATTTGAAAAGTTCAACTGCAGTGTTGGGGTGATGGGAGATTAATGTACATTTGATCCTCTATGCCCTTATGCATAAGCATATGATTAACTAAGCTAATATATCCTTCAAAGACTAATCGAGTGTTTGGAGGCAAAGCAGCAGGACATGTATACCAACTTTCGGTCAAAAGGGAGCGACTGACTGACTATTCGAGACGTGTCCAAATTAGTAAATATTTTGAACTTGTGTTTTGCTGAGTGAGGAGTTAATCCATTGGTTTAGTTTTAAAATTACCAGTTGATGAATGATGAGATTACCTGAAATGTACTTGATTGATTGTAGGCATGGGATTCATTAAGTTATGAATGTTACCCACCACCTTTTGGCTTGAAAAACATCCCTACCATACATGATGCAACATCCTTGTTGCGATCCAGCTAGCTGATTAATCGATAAACAGGGTCAAGAGTAGCGTACTGAAACATCAGGTTTACCACAGCAAGTGTGTCGACTCATTTACAATACCGTGTCTTACAAACCAAGGGTCAAAGGGCAAGCAGCACCCCTTTCTATGGTCCTGGTGGGGAGTGAGGTCAAGAGTAGTGCCCTGAAAGCGAAACATGTTGCAATGTGTATGTGAGGTGCCTCAAAACATAGTTGCTTATGATATTTCAATTTAAGTTTCACTAAAATGGAGTTAATCCTTTAAAAAAAAATGATGTCTCGTAAACAATATTGTATACATTTTGGACATGAATAATACTTGGCACAATATAATTACTTTTATTAGGGTGCCCAGTATGGGTGTTTAAAAATTTCGGCAACCCCAAAATCGGCAACCCCATTTCCTCGGCAATTCGGCAAACCCACACCATCCTACTCGGCATCTTGATTTCGGCAAAAAAAAAAATGCAAATCGGCATTTAATTGCCGATGGTTGCCGACGAATTTTGGAACGAATTTTTGAACGTTGAACGGTCATATGGGCCAATACCATCCATACTTATCCTACCTAACTTATCCTACCCATACCACTTCAAAAAACAAAAAAAAAAAATACTTTTTTCTCTCTCCTGTGTCACTCTCCTATTGGTCCATCAACTTATCCCATTTTACTCATCCTAAAAAATTTATCTCCCAGACCTACCGCCCACCCTTATGTAGTATTTTTTTGTAAGTGGAAGTAATAGTTATAAATTACAAAATCTTGAGTGGTAGGGTAGTAGAAATAAGTGGAGTGAATGTTGATGTGACATCGAGAAAAGAGGTGAGTTTTAACTCTCAAATTTTAATTCACCTATCTAAACAAAAATGAAAAGAAAAACCCCCTTCAATCGTTTATCCATATTTTTTTTTGAACGACAAATTTGGATCACTGACAGAAACCACCCCCGATCATCTACAATCCTCATCAGAAGGAAACTCACATCTGCTGAGAAAACCTACTGGCCCAACTTGTAACCCATTTTTTTTATTGTTTGTTACAAGTGAGATTTGAACCCAAGACCTCTAGTTTAGAGGTCATACACATTTGTCACTAGAGTAAACTAGTGGGTGTTATCGTTTATCCATATTAAAGAGTATTTAATGATAGAAACTTTATACTTTATGAAATTTATGTAAGTTAAACTAAGATCATATCCCAGACTCTTGGAGGCTTGATTTTCGGAGTTTGACATTCTTTTTCATCTACCATGATTCCAACCAAGGGGCATTTGTCCTAATAGTACGAGGATGAAGGTTTGAGCTTGGGAACTATGAGGTCTCAAGTTTAAACCTGACTCAAGGAGGTTTTTCTAAAGTTGTGAGTTTCCTCCTTGATGGTGTTCATGGGTGAGCCAAGCTTGAAGTGTCAAAATCAATATGGACGGTTGCAATCCCGTCTCAAGAAGGCTCACTCGTGTATTGGAGATTTGGGGAGTAGTTCCAAAGGTCGTTAAAAAAAATCTACCATGATTCCACAGACACCACACAAAAACTAGGTTAAGTGTAATATCCAGGCCCGGCCCACAGGACGGGTGTGAGCGCTCTGTCTTAGTTTTTTAAGGGCCTGCTTGATGGTGACCCACCCGTGCTTTGCGACGGGCCACTCATTTTTCCGTCAAAATTAAAAAGTTAAGGGGTATAAAATTTAAAAGTTTTGAAGTTTCGTAGTCAAAATATAAAAGTATAACATTTACACTAAAAGACGAAAGTAGAAAAGTTAAAGGGTATGAAATGTAAAAGTCTAGAAGTTCCGTGGCAAATGTATAAAACTATAAAAAACCGCTTAGAAAAAAGACCACATGTACATGACACGTGGACACGTGTCGCAAGAGGAGTGACCTAGATATGAATAGTAGTTTTTCTCTCTAGACCACCCATTTACAATTGTAATATATATCAATTTTAAAATATGTGTATATAGATGTAAGTAAAGGCACTAAAGTATGTATGAGTTATTCCGATCGATGGCAGTCGCCTATTACACAAGTGGTCTCTGTATGTCAAGTTTAAGGCATCGGCACTAAAATCCCTTATATTGCATAGAAATCCCTAATGTGTAAAATGTCTAATATGCTCTTAGAGTTAACTGAAAACTTTAACCCTATTAGTCAGAAGAACTCAGATGACAACAAATGCAAAACTCAGGTTTTTAATAGCTTGAGATTTGGACTCATGTAGTTAAAGGTGTTAAATGTCAGGGACTCAAATAGGAGTTTACTCTAGATGTTTGGATATGAACTTAGTGTTAGAGTGAAAATGATTGTTTTAGAAAGATAAGTGAAAATCTAACCTCACAAATAAAGTGATGCAATCACCAGGGGCGAAACTCTAGTGGAGCTAGAGGTAACCCGTGCTACCCCTTAACTCATACGCGAAGTGGAAAACAAATTGGATTTTTTTATGTACGTGTATTGTCCCTTAAAAAGCCTATAAGCCCGTGCTACCTCTTTAAATGTAAGACATCTACGTTACTTTGTACCTATTTATAAAATTGTAATGTTATGCTACTCTTTAAAAAAGTTCCTGTTTGGTCTGTGGTCATCATATGTTTGGATATGCTCCAAAAGCATATATAGCTACAAACTTCCACCTATGAAAATGTTATGATTAGCTTAGTGTTTTTCCCTTTCATAAAACCTTCAAACCTTTTTCTAGTAATTCTTAATTTCTTATCTAACATCAGATACTCTTGTTTATTAAAACAACTGGAGTGTTCTTTTGATACGACCGGAACACAGGACATTAACATACACTAGTAGAGCGTTTCAACAATTGATTTATTCGATATCATATAGATTTAAAAGTTTATTGAAAGTTTGAATTTATATAAAATAAAAACGATTTTCAAAATTTACTTAAACTTTGTTACATAATTACATCTCGAAATTAACTTATTTATTAACTACTTATTTAGTTTATCTTTTAATTTAATATCATAATTAAGAAAGACGATTTTTTCCCTTAAACTTTTTTATTATAATTAGTATAGATATTCTAATATATTTTAAATAACTAAATCCATTATATCTACACATTAACTGACTCCAACCCTCACCATTTCCCTCACCATTTGATTATAGATTTTCAAGGTAGAACAAAGTTGTCACTTGAGGATATATACAAAAGTAAACATTGAGGAGTCAAATTGAGGATGGTTGTGTTGTGAGAGTCAACGGATATACATTAAAATACACTCACACACCCACATATATATATTTGTCATTTTGAGGAAATTGTTGTTAGTTTCATATATAGAAAGATTGATCATTGGGAATTGGGATGGGGAAGGGTGGATGTTGTGATAAAAACGGACTGAAGAAAGGTGCATGGAGTGAAGATGAAGACAACAAGTTAAAAGCCTACATCAAAAGATACGGCCACTGGAATTGGGCTTTACTTCCCAAGTTTGCTGGTATATATATATATATATTTGTGCCCATTATTCATATATCTTCTTGTTCTTAGTTAATCTTTTTAATTCTGGTTTGTTTGCTTAATAATATTTTTATTTAATTTCTTCTATCTGTTTAATTAGGTGTGTCTAGAAGTGGTAAAAGTTGCAGGTTGCGATGGATGAACTATCTCCGCCCAAACATGAAACACGGAAATTTTACCCAAGAAGAAGACAGTGTCATCATAGCTTTACATAACAAGATTGGCAACAAGTAACTTCATATATACAACCTTCTCTCTAAGAGTTTAATTACATAATAAGTATTAAGAGAAGATTTTTAATTCTTCTAAACTTTTACTTTTTACATACAAATGTAAGTTGTATATATACAAATTAATATTATTGTATACATAAATAAACTATTAAGCTAATTTCTTTAGATGTTTTTTAAATTTTAAATGTTTGTGCACACATGTACATACATGTCAGTAATATAAACTTGCATGCTTGCACATGTACGTCAAGGCCAGTCTTTTAAATAAATGAATTTTGTTCAAATTGTTTTTTAAATTACATGAAAATCTATAAATATATTACATTCAATTATTTTCTTATATTTTAAAAAGTTTAAGATTTGAAAAATGAATATGTATTGCAGATGGTCTGCAATATCTGCAAAGTTATCAGGAAGAAGTGACAATGAAATAAAAAATCATTGGAACACACATTTGAAAAAACGAGTTAAGGATGACCAAACTGTGGCCGGAAGTGAACCCATTGAAACCCTTGAGCCTGATCTTGTCAACGAAACCCATGGTTCGAGCCATCTTACACCAGGAGCACCGGATAATGAACCGACTGGTGATTTCTGGACCGAGCCATTTCTGCTAGACGATGGTGGCGATAACTTGATGCCACCGTTTAACTTTGTCAACGACTTCATTTGTCAATCTTCTTGCGAGGATATGATAACTACGACTGATGAGTTTCTATGGTCAAAATTGGATACATATGTTGAAGACAATAGTGAATTCATCATGAACTGAAGACTTTGTTTATTTGTTTCTGACCGTTTGTCTTGTTTTACCTTTGACTAGTTATGTTTTTTTTTAAAGAAGAAGAAAAAGAAGTTATGTATTGTTAAATGTAGTAACGTACTAGATCCACTGTCAACGGTTTTTGACCGTTTGTATGTTATAGTTTTGATGTGTTAATGGTAAACATCTTTTTTACGTTGAGGATTCTGTTGTGAATTCTGAACACAACAAGAATAATTTCTGAATAATCCTGTAATCATTATGAGTTTGAAATACTTCGATGGTATATTCGAGGTATATCAATCGGATAAAACATAGATGTGTTATCAAGAACTAAATATGTATTTTGTGGTGAAAAATCGCATATAAAAAGTCGATCAAAGTGTTTCTTATACAGAGATTGAAGTCCAGTTGAACCATTGTAATGATTCCGATGATTGTTTATAGTAGACGGTTACAATCTTAAGCAGTTGCTTTAGTTATTTTGACGGTTATAGACGTACTCTTTAGAATTACAATATTTTTTTCAAGACTAAGGCTCTTCTAATCAAGATAAAATGCTTCCGAAAACATATTGCTTCTGAAAGCGAAGTAGTTTTCAAAGCCAATTCATTCCAAAGATAAAAGTTACTTTCAAAACTACAAGTTCTTTTTGAAGCTTAAATCAAGCAATTTTCCATCTCTCAAGAAAATATAAGCAACTTTTAACTCGATCGGCATAAGAGGCTTTACCCTATGGACACCCAGTCCTAGGACCCTCTACCAAAAGATCCACTCCCCAGGCCCCAATGTCCAAGTTCTATATAGTAGCAAAAGAAAACATGGTCTTGTATTATAAGTTCCCACTTTTGTATTTTAGGATTAAAAAGGATAAAAATGTATATACATGTTCCCACTTTTGTATTTAAGGATTAAAGGATAAAAATGTTTTTGACAAAAGTGCTTATTGACTTATGACTTTTTTTTTTAGAAAAAAAGTGTTGGATTAACTTTTACGGTAGGAAAAACCAATAAGTCAATATGTTGTTTTTTTTTAAAAAGTGTTTTGTTTGACTTTTATATCTAAAATAACTACATAGGTTTAGATTTTTTTTTGAATGGCAAATTTGGATAATTAACGGGGGCATTACCCACTCACCCCGATCATCTCCATTCTCCATCAGGAGAAAGCTCACCATAAGTGAGAAAACTCTTTACTCTCTAGCTCAACCTGAACCCCCAATTTTCTTTGTCACGGGTGGGACTTGAACTCAAGACCTCTCATTTTTAATGTCTTTAGATACCTTATATTAGCCAATTGAGAATACATGGGTTAGATGGGTATAAATGTTAAATGAGAATATTATGATAACTACTCTGTAGAAAAACAAAAGCACTTCAAAGACCATGTTTTTGACTTTTTAACCCTTTATAAAAAGTTAAAACAAAAAATACTTTTTATAACCAAACATTTCTTTTAAATTATTGGTTTTTTTCCATCTTAAAAAGCACATAGGTCAATTTTTGAGAAATAATCCCTCAATGTTGAACACTTGAACTTCGGCCCCAAATATAACTTTGGGCAGACTTTGGGTTGCTGTGGACCAGTAAAATGTGGGAGGCTACTTTTAAGTTAAACTTACATGTTTTTTGTTTTTTAGTGTAAGTATTTATTTTAAGTAATTGAGATGTGTAGTTGTATTTGTTAGTTATTAACATTATTACAGTAGTGATTTGTTTATTTAGTTTTTAACTTAACTAATTAGTATTGTAAAGTGTTTAAACACACACTTTAATCCTACTCTTAAGGACTTACATTTATATTTTTATATACTTTATTGTGAAGATAAAATGATGCGTTGCTATAACGATAAGTATAGAAAACGAAAATAAAAAAACCTTGTAACAAAAACGCTTAAAACTAAATTATGTTACTATTGTACCTAAAAAATCGGTGTTACTATTACACCACAACCAAAACAAAAACCCCTTTGTTAAACTCAAATGAATCTACCAATTAAACAACCCCTATGTCATATACATGATTAAAGTTCTTACTTGATTCAACGCCCAGAGACGAACAACTAGAAGGAAAGGGTTGTGACGATTAAGAAACGAGACGGTGGTGGTGACAGAATTGTCATGACGGTGATGGTTAAAGGAAAAAGCCGGTGGCTTTGACGGCGGTTGTGGTTCCATGCCAAATTAGCCATATTGTTTCTTCGTAAAATTAGACAAATTAGAGGTATTAAACATGTCAAGGCTCCGCCGCGAAGCGCGGGTCACCCAACTTGTACTTTTATATTTTATACTTTTACCACAAGACTTTTAGACTTTTACATTTTATACCTCTTAACTTTTTAACCCTTTAAATTTTAAAGTTTTAACTTTTCTACTTTCGTCTTTTGTATACTTTTATAGTTTTATACTTTCATCACGAGACTTTTAGACTTTTACGTTTTATACCGCTTAACTTTTTAACTTTAGTTGAGCATACAAATTCAACGTCGCGCACCACGAGACTTTTAGATTTTTACGTTTTATACCCCTTAACTTTTTAACTTTCGTTATAGTTTTATACTTTCACCACGAGACTTTTAAACTTTTACGTTTTATACCACTTAATTTTTTGGCTTTCGTTCAGTATACAAATTCAACCCCACAGCAACGCACGGGGTGATAACCATCTCGTTTGTTAAATTCCTATTTTAACACACGATCCATTCTAACCTCATTCGATTTTTGCTCCCATAGTCCCACTTATAAAAAATATGGATACGTCACTTATGTCTTGTTGCAAAATTTAGAAATAGAATTTAAATTGAAGAATGACTTATGCAGTTTACGTATAAGTTGGTAAACATAAATACATAATAAACGTCAATGGCGAAACTTGAAAGAAAACTTCGCGAAGGCGGGCCTTAAAAATTCAACCAAGGGGATGATACTCAATACATCCAAGGAGACGATATACAATACATATAAATTTTTGTACATAAAATCATAAAAATAAGTACATCTCTCAGTCGACCCCATTCCAGAAAATTTTTATCTTCGCGAACAACCCTATGGTAAAACATATGAGCTCAAGCATCAAACTAGTAATCTCTTCGTTAACTAGTATCTCATCATTACCATTACCAATCGGTCCTGCTATTTGGACATCCTCTTCCATTTTTAGACATCAAATACGTTGCGTATAGCCGAATACACATCGTACTGCCCTTTTTTGGACGCCGCCGACATATAATTCAGAGGGGCTGTACGATTTGATTGGTATATACGCAACGTATAGGCTTATACGCTGCGTATAAATACTTTTCAGAGTCCAATCAGTATTTTTCAGAGCTTAATATGCTACGTAGAGATCTATACGCAACTTATTTGAGTGTTCAAATAGCAAATTATGCCTTTTAATGGGTGTCCAAATAGAAAGTAGCTTAAGTAGAGTAGGACAAATCCTACTTGCTTTATATAAATCGTAAAAAGAAGCACAAAATTTATTCCTTGATTACCGGATAAGCTTGGTCGTTTGGCTTAAAATAGGACCGTACCCTAACTCCAATAGAAACCACCTTCGTGACCGAAGCCTTCCTTGTGAACTACGAGGAGAGCCAACAACCTGATAACAACTAACAAGGAACAATCTGAACGATTCGCAACGTTGTTCAAGCGGAGCAGGGAAACCCCATCTAGGTTCGGTCTTTGGAATCAGGTATTTGCCGTAATTTGTTAGCACGCCACCTGTTTGTGAAAATGCCTCAAAGAGATAACGTGCCAAATTTTTCGTATTAGTCTTTATAGGTGGGGTGGGTTTTTAATACTGATTTGAATGCAGGTGTCTTTGTTTGTTCGAGGGGCAAGAAAGAAAGGAACTTTTAGTAAATATGAGTTGGTCCGGTAGTAACTATCTTTGTTTGTCAAGCTCAACCTCAAGCTCTCTTATCAGTACCAGTGAATTTAACAGGTGCAGGTTGGCTTGTGAGGTGAGATTTTAGTGTTCATGTACTTGCTTGTTTGTTATATTGAACGGTTAGCATCTCTGGATTATTTATTAATTATTATTACCCTTTTTTATCTCCTGAAGTTTTGAAGTGTGTCTTTAATCCAACTTGGAGTCATCATCTGAAAGGACTACAGTTTTTCGTTGTGAATTCATGGTGTGAGGAGTATGCTCATTTTGCAACAAATAACCAATACATAAGAAGTTATAAACACACACACACCCACACACACCCACACACACACATATATTATATGAATGTATTGGTCCATGAATTTTACACCAAATTGATCTCACTTTCTCGGTGCTTTTAGGGGGTGAGGTGAACCATAAAGGTATTGTATGTTGATTGTGTATAAGAGGTTTAGATAGGGGTTCTATAGAGTTTAATATTGCACATAGATATCATTTTGATTATAGTAATTTATAGTTAAATACATAACTAATCTAATATGCCACCACAAATTAAGCATGGGGAATCACATGTAAATTGGGTCATAAGGAGAGAAATCTAGGAGTTTGCAATGACTTTGTTGGCGGGTAGTCCACGAGATAAGTTTGGAACCTAAATAGATAGCAATTAGCAAATCTCTCGTGGAGCTGTGAGGAGTCTTCTCTGTTGTAGTAAAGGCGACGAGTAAAGTTATGGTGATGAGAGGGGTTTAAATGTGATGTTGGTTTGAATCAGAGATTTTTTTTTTGTCTTCTGGGAGAGCCGTGTGTTGTGATCTTGTCGGTTTTGTCTGACTAAGATGGCTGAGGCAATGGCCAGATTTGGTAAGAAGCAGCTTGTGGTGGCAGCTAGGCTTTCCAGTGGTCGTTGTGAGCGGTTAGGGTTTAAGAGAGTCATTTCTCTTAGGGTTTGACTTGTGGGAGCTAGGGTATAGGACGTTGTTTTTGCCAGTGTTTGGAAGTGGCCTGTAGTGGCAACTAGTGTATAGGAGAGCAGGTTGTTTTTGTCATGATGTTCTATTAAGGACCTAAAATAACTCACTGATAGCATATCATTGAATTTCTTTATTAGGTTCATCTCCATGAGAACTCATACTTTCTGAAATTGCTTATTATACTGAGTGCAAGTTTCTTTTGAGTCACGTTTAAGTAGCAATATCATCTATAATTAGTATGTCATTTTGGTCATGCTGGTCATGTCTACTGGTTTATGTTATAACTCTTTAATGATTGTTTGACATGGCAGTCTGAAGGGCAAAGAGGGAAATGTGAAAACCTTAATACGCCAACAAACATTTCCGCTTACAACAGCTTGAAACCTCCATCTTTTAAACTTGTGAGTTTATGTAATAGCGTTAAGTACTTTATTTGGCTATTCTGATCAACTTCTGGACTAATTCTATCAATCTTTACTCGTTTGTGACATGTCAGGATAAAGGTCAAAGACAGAAAGATCATGTCTTAAAAAAGCCAAGAAACATTTCTGCTTACTACAACTTGAAATCTCCATCTTATAAGTTTGTAAGTTTCCATATTATCTTCCTCTTTAAGTACTGCTGCATGCTGAATTGAGTGACAAGATAAAAAAAAAAATATAGTCATTTTAGCCATTTAAATTTCTAAAGCTAAAACAAAATTCGGATGGCATCCAAATTTTCAAGTAAGATGTAAATAAAACTTGGAACACCATTGTTAAGCTGTTGAACCCTTATAAGGCATTGATTTTGTCTTATTTTTTTTTTTCAGGATGCCCTAGAGCCATATATGAGTAAGAGAACTCTTGAGGTGCACTGGGGAGAGCATCACCGTGGTTATGTGGAAAGCTTGAACAAATATTTAGCAAAGGATGATATATTATATGGATACACATTGGATGAATTGATCAGAGTGACATATAACAATGGAAACCCATTGCCAGAATTTAATGTTGCTGCTCAGGTTTGAACAACTCATTAGATATATAAAATATGTAGTCTTTAAAAGCTGGAATCAGCATAAGATTGTTGTGGGTAAATGAGCCACCGGTTTATATTAGATGACAGCGATAAAACATCAAGATACTGTTCCTGGTTTATTCTACCGAGAAATCAAAATTGCTTGTGGATTTTAATAGGGAGTTTGCTCCTTCGAGTCCAATTAGATTGGTTTTTTTTTAATTCATTACAATATTGTACCTTTTCAGGTCTGGAATCATGATTTCTTCTGGGAATCCATGCAACCAGGGGGTGGTAATTCACCTATCTTGGGTCTCCTTCAGCAGATTGAAAAGGATTTTGGTTCCTTTTCAAATTTCAAAGAAGAGTTCATTGAAACTGCCCTCACATTATTCGGCTCTGGCTGGGTTTGGCTTGTTTGTATGTCTCCTGCCACTTTCTTTATACTTTAGTTTAATATAGTAGTATTCTGGTTCATATTTTCTTATATGATTTCTTTTTATACATTTCAAACATCTTGCAAAATCAAGGCAAATATGTTTAGGTAATTGAGGGGAAATGTGATTTAGTTATCGTAATTGTCCCCAAAGGGACATCTTGGTGGTAAGTGATGTACTCCCCAACCAAAAGGTCGTGGGTTCAGACCCTGTTTGTTGGATATGTGGTGACTTATCCTAGAAAATCTAGGTGGTGCTCTTCAAAAACTAAATTTATCATAATGGCTTGTGCATATTCATATTATCTTATTTTTGTGTGGTATCATGTTTGGTTTGATCACGTTTGTTGGTTTCTGTGTGTGTTTTTTTCTTTCTTTCAGTAAAGCGGAATGAAAAACGACTTGCAATAGCTACAACAACAAACGCTGTGACCCCTCTTGCATGGGATGATATTGTAAGCGCATTTTTTATCTTGGGAATATCTTTTCTTTCCTTTTACTAAGGTGTTATTATCTTTCTTGTTTCACAGCCTCTTCTTAGTTTGGATATGTGGGAGGTATGACTCTCTCTCTCTTACTCTCTCCCTCTTTCACTCTCTTAATATCTATAGCGCTACTAGACGATAACAAAATAGAGAAAATCGTGCATATTAAAATCAGTACTAGTATGTTGTAACAAATTTGAACAAGCAATTACTTTTCTGGGTGGAGTGTGTGTATTGATTAGATTATTCGTTCTCATTTCCATTTCTTCTATCTTGCAGCATGCTTATTATCTGGATTACAAGGTACTATTCGTATGAAACACCCTTCTTTCCTTAGAATTGTTTCCAGTATAGGTGGTGACATTGACCGGTTTTATCCCTAACTTGGTCGACTTATATCTCAAACTGGTCAGATAGGTTAAGCTAAAAATTCTAATAAAAAGAACACGGGTCAATTTGGTTGAAATTCAACCTTTGTGCATCCAAAATTTCAAATCTATAAAACCTCTTTATTCCAATAAAAGTTAGATTATGATTGTAGTAATATAGTTATAATTATCGTATTTAATGCATTCCTTATTCCTAAAATTAAAAATATGGGTAAAAAATAAAATTTGGACCCGCACCTGTTTTGACTCGTTAGTGGACCGACCCGTCTTTTAGTAACCATGGGACCCCATTACCGGAAAACTTAGGGGATTGACCTTGCTAACCATGTAAACAAGGAGTTAGGTAAATGGCAGCCTGCGTTGGGCATGTGATTTTCAGAGGGGACCTGTTTTACACCTCTAGTTTCCTTTTTAACTCAACTATTTTTTTCTGTTTCTATTGTCCTTTTCAACAGAACGACAAAGCCCGGTATGCTAACGTCTTCATGGACCATCTTGTGTCTTGGAATTCAGCTTTGGCCCGCATGGCTCGTGCGCAGGCCTTTGTAAATTTAGGAGAACCCAAGATTCCGGTTGCCTAAAAGTTACGTCTCTTGTTTAGATAGCAAGTTTTGCAGGTTTTAGTTCAGACTATTATTCGAAAAAATGTATGCTTCAGCATTTAATTTTTGTGGTGGTTGTAAATGCTTGGTTGCTTTAGTTGTACTTATGTTTTACCCTTACTGTCACATTTTTCTACACGGGTGGTCGGAGTGGTCTTAGGGATGGGCTTGGGCCAAGGGTGGCTGATGTGGCATGGTGTCGAGCGATAACACCGCCTGCCGAGTGGGGAAGAAACCATGAGGAACTGGTTGTAAGTTGTAACGGTGGTTATTTCTTTTTACATATCTGTTCTTTTGATCAACTTTATGATCTTATTATTATTAACTTCATAAACACTAAAAATTGGATCCCTGCAATTCCAATTCTTACTTTTTAAACATCTATTCTATTGTTTAACTTTATGATCTTTTCTCATTAACTTCATAAACTCTAAAAATTGAATCTCTACAATCCCAATTCCCTCTTTTTACACATCTATTCTATTGGATGAAAATTTAACGATTAAGTCTTTGAGTTGGAGCAAGAGTTGTGGTTGAAGCAAACGACAAAACCAAGCTTGAATGTTTCAAAATCTTGATGAATATCGTCGATTTAAGTTGTTCACGTGTCGCTAACAACATGCTTGTTTGCAAATTAGGGTTTGATAGTTGTGGGGACCATTGTCTTGGGGGTATAAATACCCCTCCCCCCCCCTACCCCCCCCCCCCCTTGAATTATCCTCTCGTTCTGACCATCTATTTGAGGATGACATGATGATACTTAATATCACGGTCGTGGTCACTAAGAACTTTCATTCAATGTCTTTGCCTCGTATTGAGCTCCTTTTGGTTGAAGATGTGTGACCGACAGATTGTCTTGAAGGTGGGGGTGTCGCCGGGGTGCCGTAAAGAAGAACGACAACAATGTTGTGCCGTAAGGACAAACATCGAGTCGGCAAGTTTCAAAATCGAGCCAAGTATGAAGATAGGTTAAAACAACCCTGGTTCAATAAAGTCATTTAGTTCTTTACCATCTTACATTAAAGTGGCGTCTACTGCGGCACGGACAAATTCGACTTCGCGCTTTTTCACACTAGGACGAGATTTTTAGATGGTATTTAACATTTCCATAGTAACTAGGACTTGTTCACACACAGCGTAAGTCCGTAGTTAACTACAATCAAAACACATGTATCAACATACACGCAGTGGTAATCAACAACGATAAAAACCAATAGAATTTCTTGTCAACCATTTAGTATAAAATCCTTCTCCAAAAAGACTCTCATTGTATTAATGAAAACCCAGTTTTTAGTCGAGTGATTGCATACTCCTTATAAGTGGGTGAACAATCCAACCCTTGGTGAATTCTGTTTCACAAATAGGAGGAGCCAACATCGAAGGACCAAAAAAGCGTCACCTTGTGTTAACGGTTACTGATGTGGTTCCATGGCCGCCTAACGATGGTGGTCATCCCTGAACAACACAAACACATTAGTTCGTGCGGTGACCCTCTCACTTCAACCGGTAAAACATCAATGATTCGTTAATTATAATTTTTGAACCAAGATAACGATGAGGTTTAAAGTAAAATAAGAAAAATTGGATTCTAATAATCTAACTTCCACTTGTTGGCCTCTAAGGGTGGGTGGTATGAGTGGTATAAACCCATTCGGCAAACTCAAAGAATTCAGCAAACTCTTGGCAACCCATACCCCCCATTTCTACAAACCAAATTCAGCAAACTCAACCCATATTTTCGGCAAATTTTTGCCGAGCTTTGTGTGTGTGTTGTGTGGTCCCCGCTTCAAAACAACCCAATATTTTGCCTACAAGTTTTCTACAAACCCATACCCTCCATAAAACATCAATTCTACAAACTTTTTTCTCTCTCCGCCCATTGGCTAAAAACTTTGTAGAATTTTTTGTTTTCTATAACAATACTGTCCACCCTAATAATGTCAACTGAGAATATTATTGCCACCATTCTCAACTATCTAACAATTTTCTACTAACAGTCCCCTGTTAGAAATATTTAACGGAGTTAGTTTCCCGTTTTGTTTGGACCAGAGGTAGAACGATGAAGAGGAACTCATAGAAACTCATTTCACTTCTCAATTTTGTGTCTGAATCGAAGAAAATGGTAAATTGGAGAAAGTTTCAATTCACCTTTTGCTTCGATTCACAGACAATATTGAGAACTAAAATGAGTTCATATGAGTTCCTCTTCATCATTTACCTCTAGTTCCGGTTCAAGCAAGAAACTCACAAACTTTTTTCGTAAAAAAACTTATTCTGTTATATATTTATAACGAGTTGGTAGAAAATAGTTGTTAGGACCGGTGATATAAATATTTTCAGTTAAGATTAATAGGGGCCAATAGTGTTTGAAAGTTACGATTATTAAAATTCAATTTATTTGCAGTAAAATCAAGTTTAATACTAAAACCTAAAGTTGAGTTCTCATAAGAAATCCTTCTCACTTCAATCGACTGGCGCCATCGAGGCATCTCTACTCCCGCCCAAAACCATCAACATAGAAGCCAAGAAATTGTTCCTCGAGG
Organism: Deinandra increscens subsp. villosa; assembly: GCA_039602395.1. NCBI lineage: Eukaryota > Viridiplantae > Streptophyta > Magnoliopsida > Asterales > Asteraceae > Deinandra > Deinandra increscens. The sequence goes on along the minus strand of JBCNJP010000027.1, from coordinate 26,597,249 downwards.
GTGAAAATGGCGGAGGTGATCTCGCTAATGGAAATCGACGACGACAATACATCTCTACCACCCAACAACAAGGGAAAAGCTGTACTCGCTCCCCCACCAGCCCACACCAAAACCACTCCATGGGTCGAGAAGTTCCGCCCTCAGTCTCTCGCCGATGTCGCCGCACATCGCGACATAATCGATACCAGTATGCTTCTTTCCCTTTAATGTTTTCGATTTTCTCTTTGATAGCTTAGTTAAGGATAAATTGTGTTTATCTCACTGGGGCATTTTGTCGAACAGTTGATAGGCTTACGAGTGAGAACAAAATGCCTCATTTGTTGCTGTACGGACCACCGGGAACCGGCAAGACGTCGACTATTCTTGCTGTAGCTAGGAAACTCTTTGGGTCGCAGATGCACAATATGGTCTTGGAGCTCAACGCATCTGATGAACGTGGAATTGATGTGGTGAGGCAGCAGATACAGGATTTTGCTAGCACCCAGAGCTTCTCTTTTGGGTAAATCTTGCTCTTTTTATCATAATAATGTTCAAGAGTGTTTTTATACATTTGGGAATATTGTTTGCATCCAGAGAAAAGTTCTTATTGTCATATAAAAGATTGTGATATAATTAATGATGGAAAGAAAATGCCATCAGAGTAAATTGCCTCAACAATGATCAGTTCATAACCGATAATCTCGAAAAATTGATCCTCAGAAATTTGTCTGTTCTGTTAACAGTTTGATCTTTCTTTATGATTGATATCTTTTAGGGTTTTAGTCATCTAGTCACTGGTTTATGCTTGTTTTTGTGTTAGTGCAAAAGCACCGGTGAAGCTGGTTCTCTTGGATGAGGCAGATGCAATGACTAAGGATGCACAATTTGCTCTTCGTCGAGGTAATGTATTATGCTAAAAGTATCTCGGTTGTACTTTTGTTTGATGAGCACTCACTTTTGTACATGCTTCCAATGCAGTCATTGAGAGATACACAAAAAGCACCAGGTTTGCACTTATCTGTAATAATGTCAACAAGATTATCCCAGCACTACAATCAAGATGCACTAGATTTCGGTTTGCTCCGTTGGATGCTGTGAATGTCACAGAGCGACTTAAACATGTTATTAATGCCGAAGGGTAAGTCTGAACTTCCTTCTTAGGTAGTCTCAAAACTTGGCACTATTTTGGATGATCCACTTTTTACTACTTTGTACTGCTCAAGCAAGTTCTCTATATGTAGCATAAGGGTACATCTTTATTATACTTGAATACTTTATTACGTATAATTCACAATATTCCTCCATATATGACTGTAAGCATGTGTTGTAAACTGGCTTGGGACCTCATTTAGAACTTCCATTGCTTAGCTCTGCTGTTTTGAGTTGTATAAAACAATGTTCTAATTTTCTTCACTACTTGTATGATTAATAACCTTGGGATTATAGAAGTATAACCTTTCAACACTTTCTGCTCATAAACCTGATAACTCTCTATTTCCCACATTCAGAGTACTCTAGACTTCACCAGTAATAACACAGTAACTTGGTGAATTCCATGATATTGAGATATAATGATTGGACCTTTAACTCCTGAAGTCTTGACATGATATGAAACCCAACGTTTTGTCAACCAAAACATAATTTGCATTGCTGCTGAACTTAAGTGTAGATACTAAAATAAATTCATTTAAACACTTTTTGGCAAAAAATGATGCCCTTTTCTGTCCAGGATTCAAGGAATCATGTGACATAAGGCATTTATTTTTTATAGTCTTTGTAACTAGCCTCGTCTAAAGAATTATTGTTAGCAATAAACTTAGTATGATTTCTTGCGAATTTGTAAATTAAAGGCTGTGAAGTGGTAATGTTAGAAAACAAAAGTAGCGATGGCTACTAATAGCCCTTAATAGCATTGTCCCTGTTTCTATAGTCCACAGCCCTGCTATTTTTGAAGTTTTTGTTAAGGTTTTCTATGTCTCATTTCATACCCACTTTTGAACTCTGCATATTTGAGACTTTTAAAATGGTATGCGACATTTTCCAAGAAACCACCGGTTAAATACTGTAATAATAAACTGTTAATCAGGCTTGATGTAACTGAAGATGGGTTAACAGCTCTAGTGCGGCTTAGCAATGGGGATATGAGGAAGGCGTTGAACATTTTGCAGGTCATTTTGTTTCTTGCTCTCTATCTGTTTCAGTTGACAGTTTCCTTTGCATAGATATTTAGTTCTTCATCACTTCATCTTTTGTTTTAGTTTCTAATACAGAGTTAATACCAGTGTGCTCTAGTTCTATCTTTCTATCTTATTTATTTTCCTGTATATCAAGGTCATATATGTTTAGAGAGTTAATACCAGTGTGCTCTAGTTCTATCTTTCTATCTTATTTATTTTCCTGTATATCAAGGTCATATGTGCTTAGAGACTTCTTATAGGTTTTGCATCATCTAAGAAGAAAAGCATAATATAAATTTATAACCTTTTTGTTCCAATATGATTAATAAGAATCGGATGTGCTCTCGGAACTGAATTTATTAACACAGAGATCAATCCATGAATTCATAAATTATGGGCAAACTTTAAGATAATACACATACATAGACATGCATTTTTCTTTAATAGGAGGCACATTCTAATCCTAATTTACATACAAAAGGATTTGGTCAGTCGTAGATTTGAGAAAATCTGAGATAGTCCTGAAACATTCTATGTGTTTTTTCAGAGTGGTGAGTGGTCTAGCACCTTAGATACTAAATATCTGTATAAACATATTGTCCACAATAATCATGTTCTAAAACACAGCACAACTCTACTCCTAAGTTTGATATGAAGATCTATCTGGCACTTAATTTGAATAAATACTAAAATATTCCTGAAACTAATAATTTAATGAATTATTAAATGGGTGGGTCATTATTTTTCTGGCTTGATTGCGGCACCTTCTTTTTACATCTTATTCTAATTTCAGCTTAATATAATTAATGTTGATTTTCAGTAAAAAAGGTATGCTAACTCCAATGTGTTTGAATCATGCAGTCAACACATATGGCTTCTCAGCAGATAACTGAAGAAGCTGTCTACCTCTGCACTGGAAATCCATTACCTAAAGATATTGAGCAAATATCGTACTGGCTACTGAATGAGCCATTTTCATATAGCTATCAAAGTATCCAATTTACATTATTATTGTTATTATGTGTGAAATCTGTTTAACCTTATGTATTTACTTCTCTTTGTTTGTTGCTGCTTGACTCTTTGTAGAAATATCTGACATGAAGTCAACAAAAGGATTGGCTTTAGTGGACATTGTAAAAGAAGTAACTATGTAAGCCTCATGTTTCTGCCTAGTAAGTAAGCTAGTACTTATTTTGCAGTTCATCTTACAAGAATGTTTTTGCTTCCAGGTTTGTTTTCAGAATCAAGATGCCTTCAGATGTTAGAGTCCATCTCATCAATGACTTGGCTGATATCGAGTATGTACTTTTTTGTCTACTTTACTAGAGGTGTCAGTCTTGACCTATTTAGGTCGATTTGGGTCGCATTTTATCTCAAGTGAGTCGAATCACAAAGTTAGCTAAATGGGGAATATGTCAAACAAGTTACAAGTTGTCCAGAAGTCTATTTTGATTCATACAGCCTCCAAAATCATCTTATTCAAAGACTTACTTTATTACTGTAATGATACTTTTTTTTTGTTTTTTGTTTTTTTTTTGTAATCATAGTCAACACATTAATTACATGTAAAAAGTAGGCACAAACGTGTTTGTGGGGTCAACCAACTTGACACAGACTGTTTCAACCCATACTAAAAAGGCCCAAAGCGCGTTTCAGTTCGGATATGTTAAGGTTTATTGTATCAGTTACAAAGTATTTGTTGCTGGATTTTAGTTTTTCCATTGTTATTTGGTTATGCAGGTACAGGTTGAGTTTTGGGTGCAATGACAAGCTGCAACTGGGCTCCGTGATCTCCACCTTCACATGCGCCAGATCTGCAATCGTTGCTTCAGCCAAGTAGTAAAAAATATTTCAACTGCTAATCAGTATCTTCAAATTTTAAATAGTATGATGATCACCATGTAATTTGGCTCTGAAACTCCCATAATCTCTCCAAGTATGTCTTCTGCATTTAACTTGTAGGGATTCAAATCTTTTTAGCATGACCATCATGTGTGCTTCTTTGCATTGTAGTTTGTGTTTTCAGAGATTGTGACTAGTTTTTGGCAAAGTTAAATTCTACTCCTAAAATTCTAAAATCCACGTACTGCTCACACTGTGACACTGATATGATCCGACCCATTAGTAACTAAAAGATAAAATGGTAAACAAACATCCTACATGCATGCATGGAACAAAAGGATAAATTTGACTTGGTATCTTGCTGGTAAATTCTTGGGTCGGTTGGGTCATGACTAATGGTTCGGATCATATCCTAACCGCATATTCGCATTAGTTCATGCGAGTTTTAATTCTTCCATTTTGGTATTGAGATTTATACTACAAAGAAACTTTGATCTATTCCTTTTTGTTTTTTGTATTATTGGATGGTCGTCTTGTCCATAGGGGAGACTGGAGAGTGGGGTGTTCAATATTTTCTCACCGCCACTACTGGTCGAAATCCATACAAAACACATTCGCAACCCGTAGCGCTTAATCCCTCTCTAGAACGACAACCGTTGCACGTCCACTATTTCCTTTAAATTTTATTTCAGAGTTGGTTACCATTTGAGTCAAATGTAATCAAGTTTCAAGTTTGTTTCGATTAAATACCTCACACCCTTTTTTTTCTTCCATTTATGTCGTTTAAGTTTCATGTGATGTTCCTAGATTTTTTACCTATTCAATAGGTTTCAATGATGATGTGCCATTACTTTTTATTTTCTTTTTATTTAGTTAAGAGTAAATTACGGATTTCGTCTCCGAGGTTCGCACAAATTTCGGATTTCGTCCCTAAGTTTCATTTAGTACGGATTTTGTCCCCAAGTTTTGTAAAAACGTATCGGATTTCGTCCTTTTAACTAACTTCTGTTAAAATTTTCTGTTAAACGGATGTAAACAGACAATTATACCCTTGTCTTTAATTAATATATATTAATATGAGTTTTAATTGAAAAGAAAAAATATATAATAAAGTAAAAACAAATTCTGGTGGGTCCCACACCACCACCAACTCTTCTTCAATTTGGTGAACGACCGAACGTCGAGCAAAACTGAAAGACGCCGCCAACTGCGGTGGACGGGAACTGGTGGTGGCGGTGGACGGTGAAACAATCTCAGATCTGTTTTTCGTCTTTACCGCCGCCACAAACCAAGCAACGGCGACTCCACCCCATCGACCGGCAACCTCCAACCACCATACATCGACGACCCTTGCAACCCCCAGCTCCGATTTCCATCCCCTCCCTCCGTTCGATCGATTCCATCAACAACTAACGCCGCTGTCTTTGACGTCGCCGACGCTAAGCCCTTGACCCGTTCCCCGCCACCGAAACCTCCGGCGCGAAGCCCTAGATCCGTTCCCCACCACGGAACCTTCGGCACCAAGCCCTAACTGTTCCCCGCCATCGGAACCGGCGAGTGTTCGGCCAAAATTCAAATCACCGGAAAATCAGTTTGGAGCTTGCCTCTGTTCTCTTTATATAGTCGGTTTGAAGCTAGGGTGGCGATGGTGATGAACTTGCCGGCAATAGCTTCCACTGTGAAATCAGAGGAGGCATGGTGGGGTTCTTTCTCCTGTACAATTCCGAATCCTGTGGTGGTGGTGGTTGTGGCTGCGGCCATGGTGGTGGTGATGGTGGTTGAGGCCATGGTGGTGGTGGTGGGTGGTGACAGAAGATGAGGAAGAAGAGAGGGAGGGGGGCAAAAAAGTCATTTTATTTATTTTTTAATTTAAAAGAAGGGTAAAAGTGTCATTTTAAAAAAATTAACATTTTTTTCTTAACGGACGTTAGCTGTAAGGACGAAATCCGCAACATTTTGACAAACGTTTGGGACGAAATCCGTAATAAATGAAACTTAGGGACGAAATCCAAAATTTGTGCAAACCTCAGGGACGAAATCCGTAATTTACTCTTTAGTTAATAATGATGTGGCATTTGTTTCGTGACCTGCTATTATAAAAAGGGTTATTGGTTTTAAATAATCCTAACTATTAACAATTGGCTAACAATAATCCCAACTCAAGAATTGATTTTTAACGATCCAAACTTTTAAACTATTTTCTTTTGGTGAGCCAAAACCAACTAGAACTTAACTCCGTTAAGTTTTTGATTACGTGGCATCCTAGTTGGCTATAATTTATCCTTTTTCAATTTTTTTATTAATTTTTTTCTGAGTTGGATTTATAGATATATTAGATGAAAAAAGAAGGAAAAAAAACCTAAAATGCCTATCGTTGTTCCACAGCTCCATTTAGATGTTCGAAAACTGTTGCAAACTATAGGCCAACTACTTGCAGCCAAGCATAAAGTCCTCAGTCTGGTTTATACTACCATCAAACCACTATAAAAATTTATTTCCAATAGTATCAAACTTAATCCCGTATCTCTATAGCAACTTGGATGAGACAAAGAGGCCAACACTGCCAAGCTAGAATTAAAAATAGAATTAAAACAATTTACAAATAATATAATATATTAATAACTAGATAGTGACCCGTCCGCGCGTTGCGGCGGGCCACCATCAGTTTATGTTTTGTGACTTTGTTGTGATCAATTTGAGAAAATAGATACTGTACTACAAAGGCAAATGGCCAGTAATTTAAACACTTTCATGTGTCAAAGCAGGGGTGGTTGGTGATATATATTTACCAACAGATAGTCTATGTACATACAAAAAGACTGTCATTTTCCTTACCATCACTGTATCATTGCATATTCAAAATAAAGTCATCCCAAAGAAGTGGTGGGTAGATTCAGCCATATGTTATGGTTTCATTTACAAAAAGCTGATTCCTTTTCTTGATTCAGTCATCTTTTTCCTTCAGTCTTTTGGAGGACAGGTAAGCTTATATGCAGTTAGGAATAATGTTACTAATAATGTACTTAATATAGAAAGTTAGTGGTTATACACTCTGATTGTTGTGATTGCTTGATGCTAATAACTCATAAAAATGACACTAACTCAATATTAGTTGGTGACCCGCCGTGCGTTGCGGCGGCGATTTAAAAAAATGTGTCGATTGCACTTTTTGTATCAAATAGAAAGTAGTTAAGTAATTCATGGCTCAAGGTTTGACAATGAAGTCCACAATCGTACTTGTATATATGAACCATAGCAAATATCTTTACATCTATACTCAATAATTAAAAACTTTTGCTATGAATGTTTTGTAGAGAGTTGACATTTGATATGCAAAATGCAGCTTTAAAGTTTGACTTTTTAAAGTCAACAATTAGACATGTTTTTGTAAACCATAACAAATACCTTTGAACCAAAGTTGGTAAATTTTTTGGCCACGGTTGTTGGTTATTAGCATGACTTTATATACCCACATATATATACAGACACACTATATGATCATGAAGTCAAATTCAGAAAAGTCAAACACAAAAAAATAGTATTCAATTTGTAATTTCTAGAATAAAAAGTAAAAAAACTCAACTATTAAATCCTTAATAACATTATTTTCAAAAGACATAAACAAAACCTGGTTTGCAAACAATAGAAGCTAAGAATTCCATAAATTTAAATATTGACCAACCCGTTGGACCCCTTTGACGTGCTCCTCCTTTTAGCTAAGTTTATTATCTGACCCATTTGACTTAAAACATAACCCAGCTGATCCATTAATAAGTAAACGGGTCACAATTAAAAGCATTTTATTTTTGTTAAAAAATTTCTATCTTGTCATTTATAGTAACTTGATTTGCAAAACATAATGACAATACTAATACTAATGCAGGATACCAATTACAGCCCTGACCCTTGATTGACACTAATTTACAGATCTATACATGACACAAACGCTTAAAGATTCGAACCCCATAAACCATTGTTCTTATTAAATCTACTATTCCTATATATTTTTCGTCCTCTCCAGACCAAACGAAGACAATCACAAAACGCAGCAAAAAATTAACTGGTCAAAACAATTTAATATTAGGGGTTACCTTAAAATACAGCAACGTACAGAAATCGATTCCCAGACCTACAACAAAAAAAAAGAGTGCAAATTAGAGGAAGAAAAGGGCTGGCCAATCTTTGCTAACAAATCGAACCAAAAAGTATGCAAAGTAAAATCATTTCCCTAGGCGTGAACCACAAATCATATATACAGCATGTGTTGTCGAACATAAATATACTTGACCATTGTTCAATTCCCGGCATGGAGTAGATTAGGAATTGTGTAATTTAGAGTAAGAGAAGAGTAAAATTTGCCATTAATGAGGAAAAAAACTATACTTAGTTTACATGTAAAAAGACATTAAGCAGATAAACACTTCCACAATATGGAATGCTCACAACAATATTTTAAGGTATGAGAAACTAACTGTCCGCATAACTAACTGTCAGCATATTACAACTGGTACCATTCATTTATGTATAAGATACATGAATTTATGGTACTTTTTATCATTACATACGTAACATTATTAGAAATGGTATTAGTTTTAAATTTCAATCTTTATATAAAGACTCGTATTAGTATTTTGAACAATTTAGGATTCTTAGATAGGCTCTTATATAAATAGAGATTGGAAAAATTGTTTGGTGAGGCTTAGATTGATATAGAAAAGGTGAACATAAGAATCGGATTAACACCAACCAAAAGAATACATCATAGTAAATTAGAGGATTAAATACTTGTGATTAAATCTTCATCACCTCCTCAAGAAGCTGATGTTGAGCGGTGGGCAGCGAGCAAGGTGCGAGCGACGATGAAGAAATCAACCTGCACTAATTCTAACATTAAAATCTATCAAACCTGTAACAATCAAAGAAAGCAATAATAATTCTAACATTAGAGGCTTTCAAAACTGTAACAAACATGATATATACCAAATCAAATGCACTTCAGCACCTGCTGAATGAAAAATAAACATATACAAATAGAGGTATAACACAGATTTTTATTCCTGATCACACTCAAATCATCATTTGTCTACCCTTCGCATTATTTAAAACTTACCCTATTCTTTCTCTCTTTAAAATCTAATCTAATATATTATAACATAAAATCACTTTAAGCCAAACTGGAATACTAAGCATAACCTATAGGGGGCATAACATCATGAATATAATATACCCAGAAACAACATAATATACAATAAATGTGACCCGGAAACTACTAACAATATAAGGTTTACTAATTCTTGAAGTTAAAATTTTCTATGGAACCGAATAAGAAAGAAGCATCTCATGGCTTAATTGTGATAAAAGGAATCTTCAATTACCAAAGTATCATGGCAGAAATAGCAATCGCATTGCCCAAAATCATGTTCCTCCCATCAGTATTAGACAAAAATTTTGATCTATGAGACAACAAATTCCACCTAAAAAATCAATAGTAAGCTTCAATATGTTGTTAGATGAAGCAAAAAGACGATGACGTGAGACAAAACCTCAAGATAAAAGCACGAACACTTAGCTTTATGTTATATTAACAAATCCAAGATTCAAATCCAAACAAATGCATACCTCTGATGAGTAGGAATTTAGTTTATGGAGGTATCCACTCATCTGGTACTTTCATGAACACAAAATTAAACATGTAGGAAGCTTAATAACCCAGAAAAAAATAACAAAACACAAAACGAAAGACATCAACAAACAAAATAAAATCACACAACATATTCTCACAAACATCTAAGAGAGCAACACACAAAACAACCTCAAAAAAGATCACACACATGCAATTGCTGGGAAACAAATAGTTAAACATAAATAAAGCCTAACAACCTACAAAAGACATGAGTAATCATACCTGAACTCATCGCCTGTCTCACATTGTCAAAACACTGGCTCAATTTGTCCACTACTCAATTAGGGCTTACCAATCAAAACCTCTGTACCTCAGGTTTTACCATTAGGGCTTCACAAAACAAAAGCGGAACCCTAACCCCCAAAAGTTAACAAAACCACAATACAAAATCAAAATAAAAGGATCAAAACCCTAAACTAACCTGTTCTAACGATGAAGTAGACCCAAAGAAAGAGGAGTGGAGGACGAATTACAAATCAACTAATAAAGAACGGAACCTACAAAAAAAATCACATGCAGTCACCAATCGGTCTCAAAAGCACAAACAATTATCTCCACAATAACAAAATTCAAGAATAAGAAGACGCAAAACCAATTGCCCTAAAACATCGGACGGAAAAAAGAAAAGAAGCAGACTAAAACCCTAAAAGAAACATGTAAAATCGTACCTGAAGATGAGAGGCGGAAGGCGAAAGCGAGAATCGGAGAAGTGACCAGCGAAGCAACATAAAGCAAAAGGACAACTGACGGAGCAGAGAAGCCAAATCGTAGCGAGAGTCGGAGATGAGACTCAGCAGAAGAGAAGCATAGCGGAGAAGTGAAACACGGAACTCGGTCTAGAAACAGATTTCTAAGTAATTAAGGTGTATAATAGATAACATGTGCCACGCGTGAGAATGTTCTTATTGGCTGGGATTAAGAGTTGTAATTTTTCTATTTGCTGGCAACGTAATAGTAAACCCCCTCAA
>JBCNJP010000027.1:26568805-26586100 GCA_039602395.1 Deinandra increscens subsp. villosa | reverse complement strand
AACAACTGGTACCATTCATTTATGTATAAGATACATGAATTTATGGTACTTTTTATCATTACATACGTAACATTATTAGAAAGGAAAATTGGCCTATATTAATCCCAGTTATCACCTATTGGCCGATAATAATCCCAGTTATGGTTTTTCCCCATAATAATCCCAGTTATTAACATGTTGGCCTGTAGTGATCCGCCGTTAACTTTTGACTAACGGTGTTAATATTTTGATGACTGGACATCCTAGTAGGATCCTACGTGGCATTGTGTTTAAAAAAAACATTTAAGAAAATAAAATATAAATAAACAAATCCATAATTCAAAGATATTCAAAAATCACGTTGCGACCTTCTTGTTTAATTCATCGATCATCACCTTTAATTTCTTTACTTTGCCTTCTCTTTTTACCTTTCCATCTTTATCATCTTCCACTTGCTCTTCTGGTTTAATTTCTCATATATAGCGCATTTCATCTTCACTAATATAGTACGTACCCATCGGAACATCGATGATCATATATATACCCTCAGTGGTTGTCGGAGGTGTATGTGGATGGCTGTGAATCGGAGGTTTTTGGCTTTTCGGTGGATTGGATGGTACCGCCCAAAATGATGAATCGAAAAAGAAAAAAGTGATCATGTGGACGGAATAGTGAGCTTGCGTGTACATCACCTAATCAATTTGTTATATAAATAAATTTCTTTACTTTTTTAAAAGTTTTTATTACACACAATGCCACGTAGGATCCTACTAGGATGTCTAATCATCAAAATATTAACACCGTTAGTTAAAAGTTAACGACAGATCAATACAGGCCAACATGTTAATAACTGGGATTATTATGGGGAAAAACCATAACTGGGATTATTATCGGCCAATAGGTGATAACTGGGATTAATATAGGCCAATTTTCCTATTAGAAATGGTATTAGTTTTAAATTTCAATCTTTATATAAAGACTCGTATTAGTATTTTGAACAATTTAGGATTCTTAGATAGGCTCTTATATAAATAGAGATTGGAAAAATTGTTTGGTGAGGCTTAGGGGCCGTTTGGTAAGGACTGTTTCACTAAGTGCTGAACCAGTAAGATGTCTGATTTAATAAGAGACTCTAAACCAGTAAGTGATGAACCATAAGGACCTGTTTGGTTGGATCTCTGAATGAGATGTCTGATTCTAAAAAATTTCTTTCATTTAACTCCGAAAACCCGAGCCTCGTGCAAGGCAAGTTTTTATTCTTTTTTGTTCTGGTTTTCAGTCTCCTCGGTCTCGTTTTTGTTTCTTTCCAGCCCCTCCGGTCGTTCCCCAGCGCCTCTGCTTCATTCAGCATCATTCTGGAAGCTGATTCGGTCAGACCCCAAAGCTCTTATTCGGTCAGACGTGTGCTCATCCAGACGACCAAACAAACACTCTGAACCAGGACTCCCTCTGAATCGGTCAGATTCAGACCTGGTTCAGAGGCATCCAAACAGCCCCTTAGATTGATAGTGTGACAACCCGTAAAAATTTCCAGGTCAAACCCGTTACTTTGACTTTTACCGTTACCGTTAATACGTGCTTTATCTGTTAATTATCTGATCACTGCCTGTTAACTAGAATATATATATAACTGTCTGATTAATTCCCGAGTTTGTATCAACGATTTTCATTCAATTTAAAAATCAAGAAAATCCACTAATGACTTAGTGGAATTTTAACAACAAGAAAACTATATAAAATGTAACTTTTATATATTCTTCACCCGGTGTCCGAACTGACTTTTCGACACATCAAAAATTTAAGCAAACTTTTATGAAACTAAAAGTTTTGTCAAGACTTGAACTCCTCAACCCATTACACTCAGAAAAACCCGAACGTCAACCGAACCTCGAACCCGTAACTTCGTTGGGCCCAGTCAGGCCCAACAACCTCAAAACTTATCCGTTCGACCCGAAAATTTTACCGATGACTCGGTATAACCCGACGAGCGTTTTGACATAACCCGCCAACCCGTAACCCGACCCGAAGCCCGGCCCATTTACCGGCCCATATACCGGCCCAATAACCGAACCAAGGACCGAACCGGCCCAACCTCTCGGCCCGGTTACCAGGCTCGGATCCGGCCCGACTTTCCGGCCCGTTTCTTCTGGCCCAATGTATATATTTTTTTTATATAATTCGGCCCAATCAAGTTCAAGCCCAACTTTTTATAATTAAACCCAACCTAATTTTATATAAAAAGTCCACTACCTTTGTGATTTTTATAAAACTAAAACTTTATAAAAATTAGTGGTTTCATGTAAACTTTCTATAAAAACTAGTCTTTTAATAATTCCTAACTCCATGGAATTTTTATAAAAAGTCACCATCTCTTTTAATCACCTACACTTTATAAAAATCTAGATATTTTTATAAAACCCACATGCCTAATTAGCCTACATGATTAGTTGTCTTCCACTTTTATAAAAACCTTCAAGACCAAGCCAAAATCTATTGGTCATTAACCACTAAGACCACCTATAAATAACACCCCTTGGCCACCCATTTTACTTGCACCTCCCAAACACCCAACACCCACTTTCAAGCTCTCTCCCTCTCTTCCTCCATTTCGGTGACCGAAATCACCACCCCCTCCCCTCTCGGCAGCCGGCAACCACCACACACCACCACTCCACCGCCGCACCTCCACCGCCGGACCGCCACTCCGCCGCTGTCAACCGCCACTCCACCTCCTTTTTACTCCCTTTTGTGAGTCTTTTTTTTTCCATCTCATTTCCTATACTTAGATGATCACCCAGCAACCATCAAGTCTTGATATAAACAAACTTTCTTTCTCTAATCCTCAAAAACAACCAACACTTGGGTTAATTATACAAGTGACTTGATCTAACACATTTTGGTGTCTTAAGACTTAAAGAAAGCCAAGATGTGAGGTTGTACACTAAAGAAACCAAAATTGGGAGTATTGTGTATCAAAACCTAGATCATTTATATTTATCTTGCATTTAATTACTTGTTATTTAATTTCTTGCAATTTATTTACTTGTTATTTAATTATCTTGGTCCTAACACTAATGTGTTAGTTGAATTGTCCTAATACTTCATGTATTAGTAAGATTTGTTCCCTTGGTGAACATAAAGGTCCTAGCTAATGCTAGTTGATTATTTATTTAATTGTTATATTTATAACTAACTCATGACTTAAATAAATGATCTAACAACATTAACTTGTGATAAACAAACCCATGACTTAATCCTAACACTTATGTGTTAGTAGAAATCTTGATAAGTCATGGAGATATAAAACATAATCATTTAACAAGTTAGATGACCAACTAAAACCATGAAATTAATTTTGATAAACAAAGACTTGTTTATAAATTAATAAATCAAATATTCCTAAAGACATGGAATAATTGTATTTTTTGAACCTTAAAAGACTTGGATTCTATTAAATAATATCAAGTCAACTTGTTATAAAATATGTTTATTTTATAAAACTAGTCACCAAAACTCAAGACCTTATTGTGTTGGTGAATTTATTTCACCAAGGCCTTTAAAATAGATTTTATATTTTTACTAAGTCAAGTAAAAATGCATTTTTGACATCTCATTTATATCTAATTATTTGGACTTTATCATATGAATGTTTAACTATAAAAAGGTATTTTTATAAACTTTGATCAACTCCTATAAGTCTAGTTTCAAGTTGATGATTTTTATAAGATAAAATGGGACTTTTATTTATAAAAATAAGCTAAAAATTGTCACAGATCAGATCTGATCCCGACACGTTTTCGACACATATTTTTGATGTCTTAAATAAACCAAAGTGACCGGAATAGAGAAACGTTGCGTAGGGAGAAAACCGGGATCAAAACGGATTTATACGCAACGAGAAAAACTCAATTCTAGTGACTTATTTCAAAACCGACCAAAATACATTTTAAGACTTGAAACTAACTTAAAAGATCATTCTTGACATTTTCCTAAAAATATATAAAGTCCAAGTACGATAATAATCTATTTATTAAACATAACCGGTAACTACGTTTTCTACAACTTTAAATAAATATTTTAGTTATAAAATATTTAAACATTTCGACACCAAACGTTTTGACTTGGAAAATAACCATTGAAGATTTCTAAATAAAAACGTTCGCTTTTTAAGTGGTAACGTAAAACGCTTTCGACGTTCTAAACGTCAAATAATTATATTGAACATATAATTATTTTAACACTTATACTTTCAACTTATCAAAAGATGGTCATCTTAACTTAACATGATTATGACTTTAGTCAAATGAATCTATAAAATCTTTTATGAATGTATAAGTATAAATACAAAGACTTGTATTTATTTTTAACCAACTTATACTATTTCAATAAACCTTGTCACACATTTTCACTTGAAAATATTTATATAATTATTTTGCCAAATAATTATAAAAGGCTTAAGTCATGACATATAACCCTATAAATAATAATAGACTTTATTATTTATTTCATTGTTTAAAACTTGGTCGATTTCTTTTAAGTTAAATTGATTTATTTAACTTTCCTTTATATTTATTTTGACATAAATATAAGTAATGATTTCGTATATTTATTTGATCAATAAATATTATCAAACGGACTTTCCAAACAAATACAAACGGGATATTATATCAAGACTTGACCGGTATCGTTTGGGTGACTTTATTGTTACTCAATGACCAAATGCCTTATATATATACATTGTCTTATTATTATTATTATTAGGACGTTAATTGCATACCTCGTTTCCGGATTTGCATACTTGTCCTTATTTCGCCTCGATCAGGTGAGTTTCACGGCCCCTTTTCCTTTACTGTTTTTAACTATGGGGGAGAATTCATGAAACATTAAACTTTATACATCTTTTGACTTGTATACAATGCCCCTTGTCTCTTAAACTATTTTAAATATCTTGGGGAATCATTCCTGAAAACAAACAAACAAACTTTTACTTGACATTATGGTTGACTGTACAGACGTATGATTACATGTTCTTTTCCGTATCCCAAACAAGAGTACATTTCGTTATAAACGTTTGTACAACAAAACCCCACTATTAATTAAATTCGATTAGTTCTGGTACGAAACGATAACTAGTGAATAGATCTATTTGGGTTGACACCCCTGCCCAGATTGGTAGCTCCAATCCTGACTCCGTACATTGTCAAGGGGTACACGTCAGTTATTCTGTTCATTCGGTATTCAGGGATAGAATGCCATGAGTGGGAAAAGTTAGTGTTCGAATTTAAGGTTCATGTGAGATCATAACAACAATATCTGTAAGCCGAGTAATGTACCGTGCAAACCGTGATGTGCACAAGGCATTCATTAAACCGTGCAAACCGTGATGTGCACAAGGCATTCATTAAACCGTGCAAACATTGATATGCACAAGCCATTCATTAAACCGTGCAAACCTGATGTGCACAAGCCTTTCAAACAAACTGTGCAAAACCTGACATGCACTAGCTTTTCATTAAACTGTGTAAAACTTGACTTACACGATTCTTTTACTACATGTTTTTGTATGCCTTAAACTGTTTACAAACCATTTGTAGAATCATCAAACCTGTGAACTCACCAACTTTATGTTGACTTTTTAAGCTCATGAATTCTCAGGTATTTAACTGCTGCTTGCTTGGAATGACATTCATCATTAGGACCTGCATGTTGTTTGGTGTCATAGTCAACACTTAGCGCATTTTGGAGTTTTCATCCCATTTCATCAACTTGGAAATCGTCACACTATTTAAACTCAACTTTTGTACTTTACAATCATTGTTTTACTATCACTACTTTCCGCTGCATCTTGTAAGACATTTTGTATAAATCAAGACGTTTCCTTTTGTTTAAATCATATAGAGGTCGTTCAATATATCCATGACTATGACTCCATGACGTCACACGCCTCCGTTCCCGAAAGTTCAGGGTGTGACAGATAGAGAAAAGGTGAACATAAGAATCAGATTAACACCAACCAAAAGAATACATCATAGTAAATTAGAGGATTAAATACTTGTGATTAAATCTTCATCACCTCCTCAAGAAGCTGATGTTGAGCGGTGGGCAGCGAGCAAGGTGCGAGCGACGATGGAGAAATCAACCTGCACTAATTCTAACATTAAAATCTATCAAACCTGTAACAATCAAAGAAAGCAATAATAATTCTAACATTAGAGGCTTTCAAAACTGTAACAAACAGGATATATACCAAATCAAATGCACTTCAGCACCTGCTGAATGAAAAATAAACATATACAAATAGAGGTATAACACAGGTTTTCAAGTCAGGATCTAACTAAAAACCATAAAATTTATTCGAGGGGTAGCAGAAAATTCGTTTCAGGGGTAGCGAAAAATTCGTTTTAGGGGTAGCGAAATACCGAAAACCAAAAAACTTACACATCGCAATAAAAGTTCAGGGGTAGCGGGCGCTACCCCTGCCCTTCAAATAGCTCCGCCCCTGGTTCTTGCAATGCAGTTTTTTTTTTATCTTTTAAGTTCAACTTTATTTGTTGATTTATTATGATTGTAGGGTTACTAAAATTTATACCTTTAGAGTCCAGATTTCTTGTTAGGTTTCATTAAAACTCGGATGCAATTTCTTTGTGACATGAACTTTATTCATATCTTTTATTTTAATGTTATACATATAATTCTTTTTTAATGTTTCATATGTTTTAAATAAACTTTATGTTAGCTATGAAGATATATAACTAGTTTGAGATTAAAATACGTCGGAGTTATAAAACTTTACATAGATTTTGAATAATTTGATAAACAAGTTGTTATATATAAAAGATAAAAATGTCCCAAAAATATACAAAATTTACTCTTAAAAACGTTTTGTTAAAAGTGTTGTAGAAAGTAGTAAAAGTTATGGTGTTTAATCATCCCACGAACACTCTCCAGGTTCGATGGTGACTTAGGTGAGTTTCACCAGAAATCAATCATCATCATAAGATCTACTGAAATTGGATTCGTATCCATGGAAGATGACCGTACCTTTGGTGGTTTCCATGATTCCGCCAGTCAACGCCCTTCGTTGAGGCCACAATTCAATTCTCTACAGATGGCAAAGTTGACGTTTACGGAAGCCACCAGACGATAGATGACACCGCAACTTCACTTGTATGTATGTATGTAGGGGCCCCTCCCCCATCTCTCTAATTGTACCGACACACCACTCTGCAACATTAACTCCAACAAGTTTTTAGGGTTTATTTCACCAATTTGCCGCTCAATTAAGCATCCCGCCGGTGCAGATTAAGGTCTAGGGTATGTTATTCTTCGTCAATTGTTAATTTCGTATTTCCTTCTGTCCTGATTGATTCGTCGGCAGATTTATCATTGATGTTACAGAGTCTCCGTGTGTTTGTTTTTGATGTGAAAGGTTTTGTTGGTTTAATGAAGCTATTTGATAGTACAGTTGAATCGCCTCTTTTGATTGACCAAATTCTGAGCTCATTAACTGTTAATTTTTGTTAGGAAATGATTTTG
Source organism: Deinandra increscens subsp. villosa (assembly GCA_039602395.1). Classification (NCBI taxonomy): domain Eukaryota; kingdom Viridiplantae; phylum Streptophyta; class Magnoliopsida; order Asterales; family Asteraceae; genus Deinandra; species Deinandra increscens. The sequence goes on along the minus strand of JBCNJP010000027.1, from coordinate 26,578,585 downwards.
TCGAAACCCTAGATTACTGGTGTAGTTGAGCTATTTTTGTTGTTTTGATGAAGCTATTAGATAAAACAGTTTAATCGCCTCTTTTGATTGACCAAATTCTGAGCTCATTAACTGTTAATTTTTGTTAGGAAATGATTTTGTCGAAACCCTAGATTACTGGTGTAGTTGAGCTATTTTTGTTGTTTTGATGAAGCTATTAGATAAAACAGTTTAATCGCCTCTTTTGATTGACCAAATTCTGAGCTCATTAACTGTTAATTTTTGTTAGGAAATGATTTTGTCGAAACCCTAGATTACTGGTGTAGTTGAGCTATTTTTGTTGTTTTGATGGAGCTATTTGATAGAACAGTTTAATTACCTCTTTTGATTGACCAAATTCTGAGTTCATTAACTGTTAATTTTTGTTAGGAAATGATTTTGTCAAAACCCTAGATTACTAGTGTTGTTGAGCTATTTATTGCTATAGTAGTAATATCTTATATTATAGTTCATGTATATCTCATGTTTGAACTGATTTATATTTGCTTTCCTGTGCTATTTACTCCATCTGCAGGGATCATCACTTCACAGGTGCCATCAATGTTTCTGTTTTCAGGAGCAAGTGGCCATAAAGCTTCTTTAAGGTGATCATCTTTTTTGCAGTTATTGAAATAGTTCAGGATCCATTGAACTGTCATGATTGTATTCAAGGGTGTTTTGAGCTAGTTTCTGGATTTTTTTTGGTAATTACATGTGAGTTTAAGAAATCAAGACGTATTTTGCGAGTATTAGATGATGGAAGATGAAGTAGGCAGAGGTTCAATATGGACTAGAGAGCAAGATAGGGCTTTTGAGGATGCTCTGGTTGCGTATTTTATAGAGGATTCTGAGGATTGTTGGGAGAGGATTGCCACTGATGTTGCAGGAAAATCAGTGGAGGAAATTAAACATCATTATAAGTTGTTGGTTGATGATTTGGACCGTATAGAGTCAGGTATTGTACCTTTGCCTAGTTATAGTACGTCTTCTGATGACTCCGCAGGCCATGGTGGTGATGATGGAACCAGTAAAAAAAGTGGGAATGTAGGGCGCCATAATAGGGAATCCGTTCATGGTGGCAAGTCCTCAAAAGCAGATCAACGGCGTAAAGGTGTTGCATGGTCGGAAGAAGAACACAGGTTAATTAATTTTTAATCTATTATAAGACACTGTTTTGTGATGTGATTATTAATATTATCATTGTTTATTATGTTAGCTCTCATGTTGTTGACTTAATTATATGGGCGCAAAAACAGGTTATTTCTTCTTGGTTTGGAAAAACACGGTAAAGGTGATTGGCGAAGTATATCTAGGAATTTTGTTGTGACGAGAACACCAACTCAAGTTGCAAGCCATGCTCAGAAATATTTCATTCGTTTGAATTCAATGAATAGAGATAGAAGGCGATCAAGCATTCATGACATAACAAGTGTCAACAATGGTGACACTTCAGCGCCTCAAGCTGCAATCACAGGTCAAGCAAACACTTCTCCTGCAGGTAATTCAGGCAACCAAAATCTTCAAGTCAGCTTCTTTGGAGGAACAACAGTAGGACTACCACTAGTTTCAGCAGTAGGTACACCTGTAAATCTTCCACCACCAGCACACATTGCATATGGTATCAGACCACAAGGCCAAGTGGTCCCAGGTGCCCCAATGAACATGGGTCCCACATCATCCCGTAGGTGAACTTGTAAGGTTAGGAAGAGGACACATGGCTTGCTATCTTTTGAAATATGAATCTATTTCTGGGTCATGTCTTATTAATGGATAATAATAATAACAATTAACAAGTTATATATTGTGGTCATGGAGAATAGAATCTAATAAAAACATTCTTGTCAGTTTTCATTATTATAATCAAGCTAAGCAGTTGTAGACTTCTTCGATTTTAGTTCCTTATAGCCGAACTTTTTGGGATTTGGTTGTATTGCTTCAGGGCTTAATTTGAATCTATTTCTGGGTCATGTCTTATCAATGGATAATAATAATAACAATTAACAAGTTATATATTGTGGTCATGGAGAATAGAATCTAATAAAAACATTCTTGTCAGTTTTCATTATTATAATCAAGCTAAGCAGTTGTAGACTTCTTCGATTTTAGTTCCTTATAGCCGAACTTTTTGGGATTTGGTTGTATTGCTTCAGGGCTTTTTGTATACAGTGGATATGTTAATTAGAAAGATATATTTCTGCAGGATAACACATAGAAGATGATGAAAATCTTGCTGCTTTGATATTTGTGTCGGATTATATTGTTCTATGACTGCATTTGTGCACATTGAAGGTGGAATCACGTGAACACACGTGCTGATGAAAATTGTAAGTGTATGCACTGGTTTTGTGATTCTGTAACAGTTGTTGAATGTGCTATGACTGAGACTGATGATTGTTCTGACTTTTACAAAGCATTATGATGACATCATACGTCTATTTACAATGAAGTTAGGACCTAATTAAGTCTGTTTAGGTCTATAATGTTGTTTACACTTGTATTCAAGGACTTTTCCGCTTGAAATCTTTGACAAGCAAATGATATTGTGTCAAACACACCTCCCTGTGGTTGTGGATAGGAGGGTCGCAGCCATGAGCCATTGGTGTGCATGCATGGCTACAGCTGGTCCTATAGGTTAGCGTCATTTAATCTCAAAGGCGGTGTTTGGTAACTCTGGTTTCATAATTTTGAAACCAAGTATAAGATTTGAAGTCACTGGAAGTTTGTACTCTTGAAAGGTAAATGATGAACAGAATGATGGGGTTTCTTTGGCCTCCTGGAAAGAAGCAAAGGCTGAATTTGTATGCATTGATTTTTTCTCCATATATTCACCATGCCAAGGTTGGTTTGAACCTTGGTCTTTCCCCAAAGGAGCTTTGCCCCTTACCACTAGGCTACAACCTAAGTGGTAAAAAAAAAAAAAAAAAAAAAAAAAAAGAATTTGTATGCATTGATGAATAGAGTCAACATGGCTTATAAGTTGTAAATCATTTTGGATAAGACATGTGCCTACAATTTATCCTTCTGTGACCTAACGTGACCCTCAAGAAATCTATAAATCAAGTAGATATCCAAAGATTGAAATTGAAGATGGTTGTAACACCCTTTCACTTCCTGTCCTTTTCCCTGCATGAAGAGAGAGCTTTAAAATTACCAGAAAACAAACGAGCCTACAGTCCTTTTGAGCTATAGGAATGAGTTTTAAAAGTTCTATTCACTTAGATAAATGCTAATATCGTTTATATATACTTTCATGTTTAAAGTGTGGATTTGATGATCGGTCGAGGTTAGCGGTCAATTTGAATGCCAAAAGATTTTGAAAACCTGTTTTTGCAAGGTGTCAAATTTGTAATCAACATAATGACATGTTTTCAGTTAATGATAGTAATAAATAAGTACCTTTAAAGTGGTTAAACTACTTTATGGTAGAAGTAGTTCTGGTTCTAAACCGACTTGTTGTGACGTTAACTAGGTTTTGACCTGTTTAATTCGGGTTAAACAAGTTCCAATCAATTCCCGAAACCGGTCCCTAACAACCCAAACTGGTTAACCCGGTTTTGGATGTAGAGATGGCCTTTTTTAAACACAACAAGCCTCAAGTACTTTTAGAAACGTAATTCAATTTGTTCATTTTCCTAGCACTATGGTTAAGAAGTTCCAAAATACCTCTTTGTGTTTTATTTGCGTGTCTCCTGTACAAAAATATGTTAGTTTAATTTTGATCACGTTTATTAAAAAAGATAAATATAAGAACATTCAATTTATTATAAAATATCTAAAAGTAGATTGTGCTAATCACGCGTTGTCGTGGGACTACTTGGTACACAAAACAATTGCATTGCTAAAACGCAACTTAAAGATAACAAACATACATAAAACATGTTGTTATGTTACACGACTCTATCTACTACCCAACCAATTCCATGTTAATTGTGTTGTGTTTAGATACATTTTTCTATAGAACAAACACTGTTAAAAAAGATTCAGCAGTTGTCACATGACATTCATTCAACGAGACCATGTAACCCGATTAATACAATGTACTATTCATAAGTGCAATAAAAATTCTTTATGATACAATATATAAATAGCATAGCAAAAATAGTCTAGGGATTCATGTGAAGCGGGCATAGTTAGATATTCATCATGTTCGTCGGAACATCACCGTATATGATTTGACAAATGACGGATATGCATTTCTATAACGGCGAGAAACTTTCCTTCATCCTTGCGTCCAACCCTTCTTGAAACCATTCAAAATTTTTGGTTATGTCCGAAACAATTTTTAGAAACAAACGCTTCGACATCTAGAATCTTCATGCGAACTTTTCTCCATTACACCCGGGATCTTCGGCAAAACAATCCCTTATAGCCTCTAGAAGATCGCGTGGAACATATCTCTTTTTTTAACGACCCAAATCTTCTAGTTCGGTTGCGGCGACAACAACTCTAGAAAGAAATTCGAAATTGGTATCATCGACGGAATCCGAACTACTTGAAGATGACAGAAGAGTCGGTGAAAGAATAATGTTGCTTCTCATTTTTTAGAAGAAGAAAATATATAAAAGTTAGAGTTAATGAAATTTTGATATTATTCGTGTGAAATGGTTTTGTGTTTATAAGTTTAAAAATGTTTTTTTTAATTAGATGACTGCTACGACGGTCAAAACAGGCATCCTACGTTCACATTCAAACGACTAGTACCAGTCGAGAATCGAAGCCACGAAACTAGCCGGATGATTGACGATGATGTAACCGCGAAGCCATGCAATAGGCGCGGCAGTGGCTCAAAGCTCGCTCTTGGCTCAAATCGAAAAAAGCTCAAAACAGAAAAGCATAAAAAACTTCGTTTTCTACGAGTCAAGCCGAGTCGGCTCATTTTATAACCGAGCCAAGGCTCGATTCGGCTCGTTGGCTCGCTTAACTTCCAACTTCGAGCCCTAGTGAGCCTAATTGGCTCCTTTAATTTTGAGATCGAGCTCGAGCCCGGCCTAACTCGACAACTCGACTCGTTTAGAGCCCTACGAGTAACTAGCCTCAGCCCTCTAATATGGCCCAAACCTTTTATAAATGTTAAAAAAAAATAACCTGTTTGAAAAAAGATGCAATAAATTTGCACCTGTAATTTGCGTTTTTCAAACGGAAGGTTGTCATCCTATATATTTCAGGAACCAAAAAATATATATTTGATTTCTTTGGTCTCACACGAATTCCGGGAACGGCATAAACTTTGCGTCTTCCTGTTCCAAGTTTCTGCCGCCGGAGTTCTTCGTTTCGCAGGTAAGTTTATCGTATCTTCATTCAATTTCCGACTGTTTATGGTTTTCGTTTTCATACAATCGCAATCGATTGTAATTTTAGCCGATTTAGGGTTTTTTTGTTATATGTGTATATGAGTTGCTTGTTACAATACGAAATTCAACCCGAATCGCTGGATTAAAACCTACATTGCAGACCTAAATCCTTCCGTTTCACTAAATGCGAGCGATGAATACGAGATCCAGCCTGTCGGTGTTGTACCGTACAACACGGTTACTGCGAAACATAATGGAATCACGTTCGTCATGCCCAATTTACAGTTTTTGCTTTGCTTTGTTTTGTTTCCTCCTTTTTTGGATTGGTGCAGTTGTGTTCAAACTTTGGTTCACGCGTCAAACATCAACAGTTTTGAATTCTGAATATTCTTTTAGGTTTTAGGTTTTAAATCAGGGAAGAAATACAAGCAGTTAAGAAAATTATTTTTTCAGATTACGTAGAAGGGACTACATGAATAGGACTATTATTGAGGAATAATTACATCATATAAAAGGATAGATATATCATAAATAATTAAAATATATTTTTGAGAAAATATATTGGGTGTGATTGGTAGGCATGGGCGGTGGTCAGTTTTGCATAAATTGATACTTACACCCTTCATGTTTCAAGAAACTGCAACTAGACCCAAAGTTTTCATATTAGATGGTGTTTTACTGATCCCGTTACCAGAATAATTGATAAAGAACTGTTTTACAAAATAGACTGTCCATCTTTAACTCCTTTGAAGAACATTTGTCTAGCGAAAATTGCGTTTTACCTATCCTTTTAGTTATCAGGTATTGGTAAGGCCCCGTAAGTTTTCCAGTAACGAGTCGTAAAAAAATTAAACAGCTCTGTATTATTGGGGGGTGTTAACTGCAATTATCTAAAGTAGCTCCATCTTTCACCGGCCCATGCCTTGTCCACCTTATTTAATAAACGGTATCTTCTTGTGGGATCCCTTTATGCTGCTGAGGTCAACAAGGGGCTAGTGGCTGCAAATTGGTCTTCTGAATTAAAAAAAAAATAATATATACTTATTCTCCTTCTTGTTTGGAAAACATAATCTCGTGAAATTCTTTGCGGCTTAGTTCGATCAAAATTTTGCTTTTTTTTTTCTTTTCTAAGAAGCTACATCTGCTTGTTTTAATGCTTTTGAGGATGATGATTTATTGTAGATAGGAAGAAGCTTCGGTTGGCTGGCTGTATATATAAAAAAGACTTCACAGGGGCAGGTGGGCTGTCAATACTCAATACGCACGTTTATTGGCAGCCCAAAGGCGTAAACTTCAACCAAGACCAGCTACAGGTAAGATTTAATTTAAGCAGTTATGTTAATCAAACAGTCAACTTTTTAACAAACACGTTTTTGTTTGACCTTCTATGCGCGTTTCTCATGTTTCTATTTCTGGGTTGGTGGGATCTTTGCCTCATGTATATATTATTCAATTTGCTTATTTGTGTTTCAGAGATTGTTCATCCCTGATTCCAAGATTATGGGTTCGTTGTCTGGTAATTTTCATAGACCGGTTGTTGCAGCCTCTGCTGTTGCATTAGCTTCTGTTGCTGCTGATCTTCGTGACAAAATCTGGCCATCCAAACCATTGGACACATGTATTTCATCTCAACAATCAAGTGGCTGTACATTATTAGATGTAACTAATGAAACAAAATGGGCTCGGGTCTCTGATATAAGCGTCTGCAAGTCTTTCGCAGCGAAAAGCGCGATTTCTGTTCCCAAATTCAGGCATCCGATGGTTCATGTAGGAAACGGTTGTCTTTCGAAAAACATGGCTTCTAATGTTCCATCTTTCGAGCATTTTGTCAATGTATATAAGTCTGCTGAGTTGGCAAAAGCTCATAGGCCGGTTGAGTATTCTTCTGGCGTATATAATTCCGTGTCTAAGGATGTTGTTTACAAATGGCATTTACCACAGCCGGATGCTATTGAGTTATCGGAAAACTCTAAAATGGTAGTGGTTTTGCTTGGGTGGTTAGGTGCTAAACAGAAGCATCTTAAGAAATATGCTGATTGGTATACCTCAAAAGGGTTTCATGTGATTACTTTTACATTTCCAATGGCTGAGATTTTAAGTTATCAAGTTGGAGGGAAAGCCGAAGAGCATGTTGACTTGCTTGTGAACCATCTTGCTGAATGGTTGGAAGAAGAGTGTGGCAAAAATATGGTCTTTCACACATTTAGCAACACCGGATGGCTAATGTAAGCCTGTTGTTCATCTTGTATTATTAATCTTTTTTATGTGTTTTTTCTTTCTTTATTTCTCTAATGCTTGTTTTCATCTCAGATATGGAGCTATGTTGGAGAAGATTCAGAGACAGGATCATACTTTAACTGAGAGGATTAAGGGATGCATTGTGGATTCTGCACCAGTTGCTGCCCCTGACCCACAGGTAGCGTCATCAACTTATTTAAGGCTCTAATTTTTTGTTTTCTGTTTTACATTCTTATAAAATAAAAATAAAAAACTGATGTTTGGAAACATTTTATTCGGAAATTTGTAATCATAGTTTTAATTTGTGAACTGCATTGTAGGTTTGGGCTTCGGGTTTCTCTGCTGCTTTTCTAAAGAAAAACAGTATTGCAGCAAAAGGATACAGAAATGTAGACGACATTGCAGCCAAACCATCAATGAGTGAAACAGCTTTGCTAGTGGTTTTGGAGAAGTTCTTTGCAGTGATTTTAAATCGACCAGCAGTTAACGAGTAAGTTGACTTAATTTTTATTACCCACTGGATTTCTACATATTAAGGAGTGTTTGAATTTTTTTAGAAGTAGGTTGTTTCTTGAAGGGTTTGAGAAATGGGTTAGTGGCCACCTGAAACTGCAACTATAGCTCCATGAAATTTTGTAATCTGTAACATTCAGACAAGTGAGAAATGAGTTGTCTTTTTTTGCTATTCGATAGGAACTTCAACTCGGACAAAAATTTCGAACATATATTGACAACTCCGAGACTCAGAAGTCACTATTTTAGATAGCGGCTAACCCATTTCTCAAATGCCACAAAATAGACCCTACATATCATCAACCATTTTTCATAAACAACCTAATTCCAAAAAAATGCGGTGTTTGGATGAGTTTTACAAAAGTGATCTATGATATTGAACAATCAGAACATAGTGTTTGGATGAGTTTATAAACATAACATGATGTTTAAGACACTTACCAGTTTTAATTATTTAAGGAACTAATATTAAATAACAATGGTTTGTTGTTTCCAGGAGGCTGTCAAATGTATTAGTGCAACTAAAATCAGGACAACCAAGTTGTCCGCAGTTGTACATTTATAGCAGTGCGGATAAAGTTATACCTGCAAGATCAGTAGAGTCTTTCATGGAGGTACAGCAGAGGATGGGGCATGTGGTTAGGTCATGCAACTTTAAGTCAACCCCGCATGTTGACCATTTTAGGCATGAGCCCGAGCTGTACACGTCTCAGCTCTCACAGTTTCTCAAGGACTGCGTGCTTGATTCTTGCAGACATGATTGAAACATCGGTGACGGTTTGGCAACAACCTTAATTCTTTAAATCTCTTACATCATAATCTGAATATTTTTGGAGGGTCTGTAATTTGGTTCTTACTTTCAAAGCATACAAAAGTATGACCCCCTCCCCTCAAAAAAAAAAAAAAAAAATCAAAATTGGTGACCTATGTTGATTGAAGTTCAACGAAAATGATGTAACCGATGCAATTATGTGTAAATAACATATGCATAATGCACGATCTCTATACATAACAGCAAAGTTTTTTGTGACCAAAGATGTGAAAATTCTATGGGAGGGATGGTATGTGTTGTAAATCTTGTTGGATTAAAGGCTAGAATCGGTAAAGTTGAAAACAACGGTAGATTTAGATACATAAATCACCACTCAAATATAGGAATCACCGCTTGCTTTTAGCTTAGACAGTAAAGAACACCACCCAAGTTGTCAAACTTGGATTAGCAATGGAACTGGAGACTGAACTTTCATGGGAGAATATACACAAGGAAAATTCTTAATCTCAAAATTCAATACTTTCCCAAACATGCGTACAGAGAGATACAATTATAAAAGAAAACCCGTGATCACCACCAACCCATATTCTATCCTTTTAGCCTTTAGGTAAGTTGAAAGTTGCTGTACCATATGTTGGTCTTTCTCTATTTCATAGCGATTTCCTTTGTGGTTGAGATGTTATAAGCTGGTTTTGCTATGTCTCTTTCAATTGCACAAATTGAAGTTGGTAATGTGAATCTAAATGATGTTAAAAAAATTGGGGGTTTATATACAGTAATACATGTATATAGATTGTTGGTATTTCTTTTAGTTGCTATTTGTTGTGATGCTCATATAAAATTGGGGATATATATATGAGATATGGGTTGTGTTTTGTGTGGCATTCACTCTTTGCAGCCATATAAAAACGGCTCTTTTGCATGTTATGGCCTCCGGTCGACAGTCTT